>BTPG01000002.1:183131164-183250991 GCA_036245525.1 Semisulcospira habei | reverse complement strand
ACACGCATACACACATCGACGCACTTTCAGAAGAGTAGGCAGGTGACCCGTATACTTAGTATATCATGTAGCTAGGTAAAGTCAACCTGCTTTCACACAAATTATAGCAAGACTGAAATTGTACGGTGAAGTTATATACTCCATAAGCCAGTCCTGGCTACCGTGCACGCCCCCCCCCCCCCATCTAGTACTCAATAAGATGGATTTCAAAGTGTACCTTAGTATGTCCTGAGATGTTTAAGCCTTGTTCCCCTAAAATCCGTAAGAACACACCAGAGATATAGCCGATGGTGCAAGGGTACCCCCGTTCACGCTCTTCACGGATGCTAAAATGGGGTTGAGAAACATTTTCCTCTAAAGAAATCAGAATTCATTCCAGAAGCCCAAATCAGGCAATATTATGTTAAGGCACACCTTCTGCGTCCTCTGCAAAAATAGAATGAACAAATATTGAATCTTTGGCTCACAGTGAAGGTATTTGTGCACCACGTAAACGGCCATTTCCGCGAAATCGCAAAAAAACCCAAAAATAATGTGTCAGATGCCTTCAGACATTTTCTATAGAACTGACAGTCCATTTTCAGGCTTACATAATTAAATCAGGATGTCACAATTATTATAAACTTGACTAGGTAATGCTGTGATTACTATGAGTGCCACAGTGGTTGATTTTGTATCCCTACTCCCAAGTTGTAAAAATACACAAAATTAATTAGAAAACATTATTAAAGTTATTCCATTTCATTTTGACCTCTCTTTACCTATTAAGGTTCAATAAGGTGACCATAAGGTACAAGAAAATGAGGAAAGTCGGCATCCTTTACAGTACGTTCGTGGTGAATGATAGCTTTTTCCCATTTAAAATTGCCGAATTGGGAATGGTACGTTGTTTCTGATGCCCTCAGAAATGTTGTATACAACTGATAGGTCTTTTTTTTTTAAAGGTTTTATAGGTTAGGATAGAGTACCACAGTTACTCCCAACCTGATGTTATGATGCTGTGATGCATTTAGGGGCCACAGTGGCTGAATCTGCTGCCCTACCCCTATTTTACGAGTACGCAAAGGAACGCAAAATGATCATAAAAATTGCTTACGTCATACTCCTCTGTTTAAATATTTTTGTTGCCAGTTTTCTTAAAACAGTATGCATATTGAGCATAAAAATTTGTGATCATTTCATTAATTTCAATGTGACCCATCAATTTAATTGTAACTATTTTTAACTGGCTGGTCTTTTAGGCGATATTTTACCTAGCGTAAGAGCGGGTCTAGTAAGGTCTCCCGTTTTCGTTTTCATTTATTTTCGTCTAGAAATGTGTAAATATGAATATGCGTAAAAATGTTTCGCGGTTAGCCAAAACAATGTTATCAAAATACTTAGTTTCCGCATGTCCACCACGTATCACCACTTCCACCCCCATTTTTTGCCTTTTTTTTTCTGCAACGTTCAATTCCTTGATGGCCGTCTTTAAATCTTATATTGTTTTGGCTGCCAATAAGCGAGCTGTCAAGAGTTCGGCAGCATGTTTTCAGAGTTTGGTGTACAGGGGCTTGTCTTCGGGTCAGAACTGCCAGCGGACTGCTTCTCTGTATGGACAGGTCTAGAGAATGTGTTCAGGAGAGTGATTTTCTACGCCACATTCGCATAGGGCTGTTTCCTCATGACCCAGTCTCACGAGGTGAGTCCAGAGTGATCAGTGCGTAGATGGAAGATGGGTGGCCTGGCTCTCCTGTTCCCTCAAACGACGAAAGAATCAAGGCCTCTTGATGCATATACTGCACAGCCAGCCTCTCCTGCCTCTCCTCGTTGCAGCCTGACGCCGGACCTCAGACCATCATAGGCTCTGGCCTGCGGACAAGGCGTTCTTTCGCCGCCACGACGTGCCAGAGTGCACAAAGGAAACATATCTGTACCTGCAGCACCTGTCGGCCCACCCACCAGCAGTCTTCAAAGAACTATTAAAAGGGGAAACACTCCGCATCGCAAGAAACTGCAATAACGCAATTGAAAAAATTGAAGAATTGTTCCATACCAAAATACGAGCGAGGGGTTACGTGTAAACCACGCTAACAAACCTATCAGCCCACTGTGTCGACCCGAGGTGGAAAACCTCACCCAGCGAAGCAAACGAAGCTTCTCACCCTCGGCCAAATAAGACGAGGAAAGGAAAAATTAAAAAAAACGTAAAAAAACAATTAAGAAATATGCCCCCCCCCCAAAAAAAAAAAAAAAAAAAAAAAAGGTGTGGGGGGGGGGGGGGGGGGGGGGGGGGCAAACACATCTGACCCGATAAGTAAATCGGGGCTAAATGTAGGAGATTGAAACAACGACAGCCAAAAATTGCTGTGAACGTGGATGTCTCAAACGGTTTGGTCCGCTGACGAGAGCAAAACGTCCTCGAAACACACCTCATTCTTAAACACAAAAAAATTACTGACTTGTTGTGAGAAAAGAGTGTGTTCGGCCGGCCGAAAACAACAGGCCATTTCATCGGATAGTGTACGATGTGATACACTTTTTTACAAACAAAAAAAAAAAGGACCGGTGTTTTTTTTTTTTAATAATTTTTGCCTTGTTTAAAAAAATGTAGTAGGGCTGAATGTTGGAATTTTCTGGAAATGTCCGGTTAGCTGAGAGGAGACATGTTTGGTGCTTTGATTCATACCATCCTGACCTTATCCAATGGAGAATTGTGGGCCTATGTTGAGTTGCCGTTGACATAGTGATTTGAGGAGCACGCTGATTTCAGCTGTGCTTGGGTGTGGGGTTGGTAAGGAACCAGTTTCATAGCCAAGAAATGAGACGGGTGATGTGCTGATTCTTTCGGTATTTTGTGCATGGCAAATGTGCAGCTGGTGGGCGGTAGTGTTTTTTTTAGGGAATTTAAAAATTAGGGGATGACTGGGACTGACTAAGGATAAGAGACTGGACAGTACGGAAACGGCACTGTAGTCCGTGACCTGTCAGGTCACCACATGCCATAATTATGTGACATAGACCGAAAACTGGTTTAATGTAACCATATCATTGAGTTTGGACTTTTGCAGTTGGAAAACTGAAAAAAATCATGAAAAATGTGAAATTTTGCCAAGAAATCGCTGCGTTTGCAGTTTTATAGGCGTTTTTGCATGTTTTGCATCGCAACACCCTGTTTACTTGCACTGGGAGCTATGTTTAGTGTGTTTGTTCATTTATTTCTTGTCTAACAGGTAGTCTAACGTGGGCAGTGGGCAGATGTTCACATCTGCACGGGACATAGACGACCCCGCCCTCCACGAGTCGCCTGCTGCCTTGCAGGCCTGGCCGCTTGGCTGCGGAAAGGCTAAGGGAGGAAACCCCTGACATCAAAGCCCCCGTGTCTCCGGGGAAGGCTTTTGAGCCAGAGACTAGGACAAGGACAGTCTGATATAAAATCTACGACCCGAGGACCTCGATGCCATCGTCCCAGCTTGCTAGGCCATGGCAGATGAACCAAGGGTTTAAAGGGTGGGGCCAGTACTGCGCACACTGCACTCCACCAAAAAGCTCCACCGCGCAGGCTTTAGGAAACGTCCACGGACCATGACACTGACCATTCCAAGTCCTGTAGCGACGGGCGAGGGGCGAAACGGCAGGTGAAAGATGTCACTGGAAGCCGCAGTCTCAAACCTGCTTGCAGGCGGTTCAGGATATTGGTCGCCTGATGTTGACCTGGGGATGACAACATCACTCGGCACACCCTGAACGACCAAGCAGCCTTCTCTAGGGACAGCACTGCTTGCTCCACACGGAGAGGGGCCTAGAAAAGGTGGCCTAACCAAAGCTCGTCCCCTCGCAACCCCAGTTGGCTAGCCGCGGTCAACGGGCATCTTCTCCTGCGGTCAAAAAACAAGAAAGAATAACGGATCCACTCTCATGACGACCACGACCGGACTCAACGTAGCATGCTGGAACGTCCGAACCATGCTCGACAAAGCAGACAGCGGACGCCCTGAACGTCGCTCCGCCCTCATTGCCCATGAATTGCGGAGGTTAAACATCGACATCGCCGCGCTCAGCGAAGTCGCCTTCCGGACGAAGGCAGCCTCCAAGAACTTGGTGCTGGGTACACCCTCTACTGGTCAGGCAGGCCTGCATCAGAAAGACGGCTCTCAGGCGTGGGTTTCATGGTCAAGACATTTATTGCGACTAAGCTGGAAAACCTACCAACGGGCCACTCAGACCGCATCATGTCTATGCGCCTCCCACTGAGACACCAGCAACACGTCACCCTTCTCAGTGTGTACTCCCCAACCCTCCTGGCAGAGCCTGCTGAAATGGACAAGTTTTACACTGACCTGCGCAGCCTCCTACAGAGTACCCCTGCAGACGACAAAGTCATCATCCTTGGCGACTTCAACGCCAGAGTGGGCCAGGACTCTGAAGCCTGGAAAGGAGTCCTCGGCAAGCATGGCGTGGGGAACTGCAATGACATTGGCCGCCTACTGTTGGAGTTCTGTGCGGAGCAGCAACTGGTCATCACCAACACTACTTTTCAGCAAAAGGACAGTCGAAAGACTACCTGGATGCATCCTCGCTCCAAACACTGGCACCTTATCGACTATGTCCTAGTGCGTCAGAGGGACCGCAGTGACGTCCTCCTCACCAGAGTGATGCCCAGCGCAGAGTGCCACACTGACCACCGCCTTGTCCGCTGCAAACTCAGGCTCCACTTCAGGCCAAAACCCAAGAAATGGGGGCCCCCCAAGAAAAAGCTTGATGTTGCCAGCCTTCAGCGTGACGACGTGAAAGCCGCCTTTCAGACAGATTTACAGCGCAGGCTCAAAGACACAGCGGACCCAGTAGACTCCTCCCCTGAAACACTTTGGGAACAACTGAAAACTGCTATTGCAAAATCCTCTGCAGAAATCTTGGGTTTCGCCAGAAAGAAGAACAAAGACTGGTTTGACGAAAACGATGTAGAGATCCAGGAACACCTAGCAAAAAAAAAAAAAGAGCCGCCCATCAGGCCCACCTAGCCCAGCCTTCCTGCCCTGTGAAGAAGTCTGCCTTCCGTCTCGTCTGCAGCAGTCTCCAGCGCAAGCTCAGAGATCTCCAGAATGAATGGTGGACCAGACTTGCACAGAGGACCCAGCTTTGTGCTGACAATGGTGACTACAGGGGCTTCTACGAAGCACTGAAAGCAGTGTATGGCCCCAGGCACCTGGTACAAAGTCCCCTGCGAAGCGCGAATGGCCAGGCACTCCTCACAGATAATACCTCCATCTTGAACCGCTGGTCGGAATACTTTCAGAGCCTCTTCAGCGCTGAGCGCACTGTTCAAGAAGCAGTCGTCCTACAAATCCCACACCTCCCAGTAAAGGTTGAATTGGACGAACCGCCCACCGCTGAAGAGACCCTCACAGCCATCCACCAGCTCAAGAGTGGCAAAGCAGCAGGCATTGATGGAATACCGCCAGAGATCTGGAAACATGGAGGCACAGCACTGCACAACAAGCTCCATGACCTCTTTCTCTGCTGCTGGGAGGAAGGAACACTACCAAAAGATCTCCGTGATGCAGTCGTTATCACCCTGTACAAGAACAAAGGCGAGAAGTCTGACTGTTCCAACTATCGGGGAATTACCCTGCTGTCCATTGCTGGGAAAATCCTTGCAAGGCTGCTCCTGAATCGGCTGGTACCTGCCATCGCTGAAGACCAACTCCCAGAGGGCCAGTGTGGCTTCAGAGCAAACAGGAGCACCACCGATATGGTCTTTGTGCTGAGACAGCTACAGGAGAAGTGCCGCGAGCAGAACAAAGGGCTGTACGTAACATTTGTCGACCTAACAAAAGCGTTCGACACTGTGAGCAGGCAAGGCATGTGGCAGATCCTGGAGCGACTTGGCTGTCCCCCAAAGTTCCTCAACATGATTGTCCAGCTACACGAGGACCAGCAAGGCCAGGTCAGACTCAACAATGACCTCTCAGAACCATTCCCTATTCTCAACGGCGTAAAGCAGGGCTGCGTGCTGGCACCGACCCTCTTCACCATCTTTTTTAGCATGATGTTGAAGCAGGCCACAGTGGACCTCGATGATGACGATGCAGTGTACATCAGGTATCGTCTCGATGGCAGCCTGTTCAACCTCAGACGACTGCAGGCCCACACGAAAACCCTAGACCAACTGATTCGTGAGCTGCTTTTTGCTGATGATGCTGCCCTCGTTGCACACACAGAGAGAGCCCTGCAGCGCATCACGTCTTGCTTCGCAGATGCTGCCCAGCTCTTTGGACTCGAGGTCAGTCTGAAAAAGACAGAGGTCCTCCATCAGCCGGCACCCAAGACAGTGTATTGCCCTCCTCACATCACCATTGGCGAGTCTGAACTAAAGTCAGTGCACCAGTTTACTTACCTTGGCTGCATTATCACGTCGGACGCCAAGCTGGACAAGGAGCTTGACAGCAGGCTGGCAAAAGCGAACAGCGCTTTCGGGCGACTTTTCAAGCGGGTGTGGCACAATCAACAGCTGAAAACAGGCACCAAGATCAGCGTGTACAGAGCTGTGGTCCTCACCACCCTGCTGTATGGTTCCGAGTCCTGGGCCCTCTACCGCAGCCATCTACGACTCCTCGAACGCTTCCACCAGCGCTGCCTGCGTACCATCCTGGGCATTCACTGGAGTGACTATGTCACCAACGTCGAGGTCCTTGAACAGGCTGAAACTGTGAGCATCGAGGCTTTGCTGCTGCGGACACAGCTCCGCTGGGCGGGGCATGTCTCCAGGATGGAGGATCATCGCCTACCAAAGATCACCCTGTTCGGCGAGCTTGCTACTGGACACCGTGACAGAGGGGCACCAAAGAAGAGATACAAAGACTGTCTCAAGAAGTCACTTAGTGCCTGCCTGTCCGCTTGCTGTGGACCGTGACACCTGGCGCTCCACCATTTACAAGGCAGCTGTCTCCTTTGAGGACTCTCACAGAGCTAGCCTTAAGGACAAGCGGCTCAGGAGAAAAAACAGAGATGCCGCAGCTCAGAACCCCGGCCATACCTTCCCCTGCAGCCACTGTGGTCGAACCTGCCTGTCTCGGATTGGCCTCCGCAGCCACGAACAAGCCTGCAGACGTCGTGGGCAACTCCTATAAAATCTTCGTTCGCGAAGTCAAGCCAAAAACAGGTAGTCATGAGTCTGACCTTTGACCCTGAGCTGTGACCTTTGACCTTGACCTTGAAAGGGGTGTGGTTTGGGGCGTTCAGTTTGATAAATGCGTTAAAAAATGCAATCTTTCAGTTATTGGAGTTGTGGGGTGGGTGGAGTAGGGTGGGGTGGGGTGGAGTGGGGGGGTGGGGGTGGGTGGGTGGATTGGCGGTGGGGAGGGGGGGGGGGCCTTAAGGTCAAAGGTTAAGATGAAAACTACAATGAAACAGTGTCAGCATGTGCATTTCATCAGACAGCTGACCTCAGAGTGAAATAAGCCGCCAAAATAATGTGACATGCAGAAGTGTTATTTTGCATGTTCCTGCTACACTGGCTGCATCTGAGGTGTCATTCTGCTGTAATTGTCATGAGGGATGTCTCTGGTGTCTATTCTGAGCCAAACATAAGCATTTTTGCACTGCGTAAAGCTCATTTGAGTGCATTGTTAAGGGAACAACAGTTGCAGCCACCAGTACAGGCTTTTACAGGAGCGTTCACAAGATTGGCACACACATGTCTGCTGCATTTGTAACATGAGTTGAGGTGTTTTGAAACTCTGACAAGTGTGTTTTATATAAAAATGAACTGTACATAACCATTTTTCTCTGCTACCTCCTAAATAAGCACTCCAGACACTTGTTTGGGTATGCTGTGTGTCCCGCATAGCATAGTTTTGGCTGTTTTGTGTAGTCTTTTGTCTGTGGGATAGCTCAGTAGACTTAATGTTTAAAGTGCAGAGCTGTTTCATGACCCCTTTGCCTGAGGAAAAGATTGCATGCAGCATATAGGGCATGGCAGCTGGTTACAGGCCTCTTCCTGCTTGCTGTCACCAGATAACAGGGTCAATGAGGATGCCTGGGCGTTGTCCTTTTGGCTGCCCTGAGATACACAAGAAAATGGCCTTGGGTCTGAAAGCTCATTTTTCATCAATGTCAGTGGCATGGTAACTTTTTTCAGTTGTCCAGCACACCAGAAGTCAGTTTGACTGTATTGCATGTGTGAGTAAACTTGGAAAAACAGAAAATGTAGGAGGGTGGGTATAGGAAAAATATGAAAAAATAAACTTTCATGTGCCTGCGTCTCAAGTGCAACATTTCTGAAAATCAGATATGTTACTTGATGTACATGCCAATTTTGGAGGCATTCTGTCCATATCTAGTCTGTTTCTCATGGCATCAGATATGCATGATCCAGAACATCAACAGCATAGTGAACGCCACAACAACGCGCTTCACACAATGGGCCATAACTTAAAGATGCAGCAAGATTCAATGGTGTCACTTTGGGTTTGACTTAGCTAGTGTCTAAGAGTTGCACTGATGGCAGATTGAATGGTGTTCAGGTGGGAGAGTTCCTCTTTCATGAAGGTCATATTACATAGTCAAATATGGCCAGTTCAGGCAGTGCAAGGATCGGTGTTTAAAAAAATAATTTTTGCCTTATTTAAAAAATTGTAGTAGGGCTGAATGTTGGAATTTGCTGGAAATGTCCGGTTAGCTGAGAGGAGACATGTTTGGTGCTTTGATTCATACCATCCTGACCTTATCCAATGGAGAATTGTGGGCCTATGTTGAGTTGCCGTTGACGTAGTGATTTGAGGAGCACGCTGATTTCAGCTGTGCTTGGGTGTGGGGTTGGTAAAGAACCAGTTTCATAGCCAAGAAATGAGACGGGTGATGTGCTGATTTTTTTGGTATTTTGTGCATGGCAAATGTGCAGCTGGTGGGCGGTAGTGTTTTTTAGGGAATTGAAAAATTAGGAGATGACTGGGACTGACTAAGGCTAAGAGACTGGACAGTACGGAAACGGCACTGTAGTCCGTGACCTGTAAGCCTTATGAAGGAGTGATCTGTCTTATAATGTGTTGTCTTCAGTTGTGTACACAGTGATGAATTTGATGTAAATTCAGAAACATTCTAACATCTGTTGCTTTGCGTCAATTTAGGAACATTGTATAACACTGACGTGTTTGGCGCCTTTACGTCACCGTCACTCTCTGATCCTAAGTTTTCGAGAGTCGAGAATTCTTACTTTTAAATTTTTAAATTACTCAAATGCGGGTCAACCGACTTTATATAAACGGCAATTTTTCTCTTTAACATGTCTACTATTTAAATTGTGCTCGGAGGCTCTACGAAATACATCTCGATCCTTGGCAATGCATTTCCTAAAGTTTGAGGACTGCACGTACACAAACACCGGAAATACTATCACATATGTACTTTCGACAGCGCGGTTAGCGTAGCTAGGCATGACGTAATTTTTATCGTGTTACTTCACTATCAGGGTCTGATGTGTGCCCGCCTATGTTCGTCATTTGCATGCTAATTTGCATGCTACGGAGCGTGCTCCGACCAGCCCTATTGCAAAGTCTACCGTATTTTCCATACGGTAGACAAAAAGACTAAAATGGTCGGAGGATGTAATTGTCGTTGGACCTTTCCACCGAAGACCGACAAAAATTCAAAAAGAGGGGGTGGGAGGTGTGCCTTGGTGGAAGGGGTGGGGTTGGATGGGGGCCTATTTGGGGGGTCGGGGCGGGTGACGGTGGTGCTTGGGAAGGAGGTGTGGAGTGTCTGTGCTGTGGTGTGTGCCGTGTGTGTGTGTGAGAGAGGTGTGGGGGGGGGGGGGGGAGGGGGCTTGGCTTTCCATCGTTGGCATAGAAATCAAACGACGGATGTGTGTGTGTGTGTGTGTGTGTGTGTGTGTGTGTGTGTGTGTGTGTGTGTGTGTGTGTGTGTGTAATAATAATAATAATAATAATAATAATAATAATAATAATAATAATAATAATAATAATAATAATAATAATAATAATAATAATAATAATAATAAATTTATTTCAGTTTTTGCAGGCCATCAGGCCCATATGAACAATGAGTACAATTTACAACCAGAAAATACAGGAAGGTGATTGTAAAAACACAATCACATAGCTTTACATCAGCGCACAAAAACAAACTTCAAAGCAAATCCATCTAATTCCTTAATTTAAGGCAACCTGAAATATACATAGCAACTTTAAAGACCAGTTTACCATGTAGGTTTGCACACAGCAGCTGAACTTTGAGAACGGATGGGAATCTGTAGTAAAACAGTGGAATGTACTTTTTACGTAAAGGGGTATATTTTGGACACTCGAACAGAAAATGACACAAATCTTCAACCTTATGCCAATCACATGACTTACATTCTGGATTTGTGATGGGTTTTCCAAAGGTAAACGGTTACATCTCAGTAAACATTTTACCCGCCTGAGTTCACAAGAATTCAGCTACCTTATGTAACTGGCTCTAAGTATTTCTGGGTGGTAATGGCAGTATTCTGTGTTTGAGGTAAGTGATGCATGCCAGTCCTGTAGGAAACAATCCATCAGCAGATCTTTGAATATCTGAATGAACAGAGGAGTGTTTCCAACTGACTGCATTTACCATACATACCCAAACCCGTGCATACATAACAGAGTCTTTATTTGCGTAGCCCAGTTCGATCTACCTGAAGCATCATGCATACATAACATCGTGTAACACTGTCTTGGGTATCTGTTTTCTGACATGGTAAGAAGTCTGCACCAGTACTTCACCATTCGAACATAGGCATCAATATACATAGGAAATCGTCCACACTCACCCCGCGCAATATTGTTTTTTACATCTCTTCCAACACCAAGGACCATTTTACAAACCTTTACATGAACCTGCTCAATTATATCATGTCTCTGGAAACCTCAAACCTCTGACCCGAACAGCACAATGGGTTTAATCTTGACATCAAAAATGTGAAAAATAGTGTCAGCTGGCAAGTTTTGTAATTTGAAGTATAGTCTTTTGATGTCTGCAACTGCTCTCCTGGCTTTTCCAGCTAAGTTTTCTACACATCTAGTCCAGTTCAGAGTAGGGGAAAATATCACACCAAGGTAAGTATAACTGGACTCGACTTAAATCTGCCTGTCAGCATAAAACCATTTTTCACAATTTTTCACAAAACCTCCATTTTGAAGACCACCACTTTTGTCTTGTCCATGTTCACAGTGAGACCCCATTTTTTACAGTATTTTTCTAACAATTAGTTTTCTTTTGGAGATCTGCTACAGAGTCAGAGACAATGGCTATATCATCAGCATACATAAGAAGGAAAATACCCAGTGGGTCTGCAAAAATATCAATGCCACGTGCACCGCAAGATGATAGTTTTGTCTCAAATTCTGAAAGAAAGATAAAAATAATAATAATAATAATAATAATAATTACGGTATTTATAATGCGCTTATCTTATAATAATTATAACTCTAAGCGCGCACTCACAACTCGCGCACTCATGCGCACGCTTTAGACAATGACTCACGTGCCACAAATAGTGAAAATACATTACGACGGTCAGCTTGGGGTGGGGAGTGTGGTGATGTAGTGCTAGAACTGTTGAAAGAGGTGAGTTTTGAGGGCGGACTGGAAGGAGGAGAGAGAGTGTTTCTGACGGAGAGAGAGTGGGAGAGTGTTCCAGGTGGATGGACCGTATACTGAGCAGGAGCGGGGGCCGAAAGTGCTGAGTTTGGTGCGGGGGATGAGGAGGCGGAGAGGGTCGGAGGCGGAGCGGAGGGAACGGGATGTAGGGGTGAAGTAAGTTGGAGAGATAGGTAGGAGCGTAGTTCAGGGATTTGTAGCAGAGAGACAGAATCTTGTATTGGATGCGTTGGGGGATGGGGAGCCAGTGAAGGAGCTTGAGCAGGGGAGTGATGTGGTCGGATTTTTTCTTTCTAAGGACGAGGCGGGCAGCATTGTTCTGGATGCGCTGGAGAGTGAGAGTGGTGGAGTGAGGAAGGCCGGAAAGGAGAGAGTTGCAGAAGTCGATGCGAGATAAGATGAGAGAGACAGCGAGTTTGGTGGCAGCTTCGGTAGTGAGGTATTTTCTGATCTGACTGATGCGGCGGAGGTGGAAATAACATGCCTGGGCCGTGGCGGAGACGAAGCTGGTCATGGAACGAGAGGAATCGAGGATAACGCCAAGGTTCTTGACCGAGTCAGAGAGGGAGATGGGAGTGCTGTCGAGCTGAAGGTGGAGAGAGGGAGGGAGCTGGGAAAGTTTCTGGCGAGTGCCTACCAGCATGGCTTCCGTTTTGTCGTCGTTCAGTTTGAGCTTGTTTGCTGTCATCCAGTTTTTCACGTCTTCATAGCAGTCAGCCGTGCGAGTCAGTAGTGTCTGAGTGTTGTCGAGTTTGTCTTTGTCTAGTAGTTGTGAGTCGTCAGCGTAGAGGTGGTGGTGTATGGGGTGAGACTGGATGATGTTGGACAGGAGAGAGGTGTAGAGTAAAAGGACCGGGCCCAGGACGGACTCCTGTGGAACGCCGCAGGAGAGCCTGACTGGGTTGGAGGAGACGCCGTCGATGGTGACGGACTGCTGTCTGTCGGAGAGGTAGGAGAGAAACCAGGAGTGGGCAGAGTCAGTGATGCCAAAGGAGTGGTGAAGGCGGTGGAGGAGGATAGAGTGGTATATGGTGTCGAAGGCGGCAGAGAGATCGAGTAGCGTAAGAAGGGAGATGTTGCCCGAGTCAGTGGAGAGAAGCAGGTCGTTTAGGACATGTAGAAGGGCTGTTTCAGTGCTGTGATGTTTGCGATAGGCAGACTGGAAGGGACTGAGGAGGTTGTTGTCGGCGAGGTGGAGGTTGAGTTGGTTGAGGACAACCTTCTCAAGAAGATTGGACAGGAAAGAGAGATTGGAGACTGGGCGGTAGTTCTTGAGTTCGTTTGGGTCGAGGTTGTGTTTTTTTAGGAGAGGACGGACGATGGCGGACTTGAAGATATCGGGGACGGAGCCATTCTCTAGAGATGTGTTGATGATGTCGGTAATGAAGGGCAAAAGTTTTGGGAGGCCGTCCCGGTAGAGAGAAGCTGGGAGGGGGTCTAGTTCGCAGGTTTTGAAAGGTATGGACTTTATGGTCTTGAGGACTTCATCCTGAGAGACGAGGCGGAAGGACGAGAGGGGAGTGCCGGAAAAGAGGGGGTCGGGAAGGCAAGGCGGAGAAGGCAGAGTGTCGAGTGTGTTGCGCAGAGCTTGGATTTTGTCGGAGAAATAGGAGGAGAAAGCGGACGGAAGTTCTTCTTTGCTGTGTGTGTTGGGAAGAGGAGAGTCTTTAAAAGTGTCTAGGAGTGTGTTCATGGTGGCGTAGAGGGTTTTGGAAGAAGTGGATTCCAGGATTTTGTTTTGAATGTATTTACGTTTGGAGTCGGAGATCATTCTGCAGACTTTGGATCTGGTGGTTTGGAAGATCTCTATGTGAACGGTGAGGTCAGATGATCGCCAGCGGCGTTCCGCTTGTCGACGCTCGTGGTCTCAGCTATGTCGTCAGTGAGCCAGGGGGAGGGGAGTCGGTTGGGTATGGAACAGGTGGTGACAAGGGGCATGGGTGTCTAGAAGTTTTCGAAGGGAGGAATCGAAATGGGATGCAAGATCGGGAGAGGGGGCGGGGTCCAAGAGAAGGTCGACAGCTTCGTCGAAGAAGTTCTCTCGGTTGACAGATTTTAGTTTGCGACGAGAGACAAAGAGCTTGGTTTTTTTTCGGGGTAGGTAGGTTGAGGGCGACGAGAATAGCGAGGTGGTCGGAGGGAAGCACAAAAGAGGTGTCAGAGTCGAGGAAGAGTTGATTGGAGGTGCGGGTGATGATCCAGTCAAGGGTGTGGCCGAGTCGGTGGGTGGGTTTAGTGATGTGTTGTGTAAGATTGTTGTTTGAAAGTGACGTGCAAAGGCGTTTTGTGTCAGGGTGTTCGGGTTTGTCGAAGTGGATGTTAAAGTCGCCAAGAAGGATGTGTTTTCCGGGTCGTGTGCTGTAGTGGTCGAGGAGGAGGTCGGACTCGGTGAGGAACATGGAGTTTGTGAGTTTGTTTTGAGAGCTTGGAGAGGGGCGATAGATACATGAGAAGATGAGGGACTGGCCAGGGAGTGTTGCTACGGCCTCGACAGATTCAAAGGAGGGATGAACAAAAGGGAGAGACTGAGAGAAGGAGAGGTGAGCAGAATGACAGTTCCTGTAGATGATGGCAATGCCACCCCCTCTGGAAGCACGCGGGAAGGAGGTCAGGCGGTAGCCACTCGGAGTGACGCTGGCGATGATGGGTTCGTCGCCAGCTGAGCGGAGCCACGTTTCGGTGATCACGACAACATCTAGGTCATTGTCTAGAATGAAATCTGAAATCACGTCGGCTTTGCCATCTTTGCAGACAGACTGTGCATTGAACAGACACAGTTTTAGGTTGGATGAGCCAGAAGAGGAAGAGAGAGAAGAAACGGACGCAGAAGAGGACGAAGGAAGAGGAGGGTGGGGAGGGGGAAAGAGGATGGAGGGGGAAGGAAGGGGAGGGGGAGAGGGGGGAGGAGGAAAAGACGGGGAAGGAGAACCGGGCAAGAAAGAGGATGCGAGAGGAGGGTGAGGGGGGAGAGGGGAGGAGGAGGAAGGGGAGTAGGAAAAGCTGAGGTAGAGGGAGGGGGAGGGCGAAGAGGAGGAGAAAGGGGGGGAGAGGGGACGAGGACTAAAAAGCAGGCGAAGGAGGAGGGGGTGAGGGGAGGAAGGGGGAGGAGGGCGGGGGAGAGGGCGGCCGAGGAGAGCAGTGAGCGGTAGATGAGCAAGAGAGGAAAAGAAATGGGAGAAGAAGGAAGGGAGGAGGAGAAATCGAGGAGGCGGGGGGGGGGGGAGGCGGAAGGGGTGGAAGGGCATAGGAAAAGGGGAAGAAGTGTGTGGTTGTGTTTGTGGTGGTGAGTCCCGCCTTTTGCTAATTCCGCCCCTGTGGCCTCTCTTTCGCGATCGGATGCCGCGTAAGGCATCTGCAACACTGTCAGCGGCACCGGCCGCGCAGTAGGTGGCGTGGCGACGTAGAGTTAGCAGTTGTTGGCGTGTGTATTTGATGAGCATGATTGTTTGTGAGGACAAGAAAGAGGAAGACGAGAAGAGGGTTCAGTAGGGTGTGTGTGTGTGTGAGTAAGTGTGTGTGTGTGTGTGTGTGTGTGTGTGTGTGTAGACGAAAGAGGTAAAATGGGGGGGGGGGGGGTGTATAATTCTGGGTTCCCAAGTCAGACACCCATTTTTTCTGAGGGTTGTTTCTGCATTGTCTTGCGGGAAAGATTCATAAAAAGTAAAAAAATCCGTTTTTCTCATTTTGGCGTTAACACATGCACTTTTGTGTTTAACAGACACGCCGGTAGTGTGTTTGAAAACTTGTCCCTCCCAGCAATGTGTGTGTTGTGCACACAGAACCCTGAAAATGAGCATGTATCATGTATTACATCACCCTTCTCAGCTATAAATAACTTCATAGCTGATATGGGTCAGGGGGGATATTTTGTTGTTTCAGGGTGTAAATTGTTGATGTTTCTACAAAATTAGGTTTGTTATTTGAGGGTGTGGTTGTTTTGTTAAAAAAAGTGTTGAGTTGTAATGTACTTCCGGGGTGATGTGGAGAAAGGTGATGTCTAGTGACAACTTTGAGATTCATGTATACGTTCACCAGGGACTTAGCCTATTCGTTTTCTACGTTTGTTTCCATGTCAGATGAAGAATATTTGATCTGAAACGTCGTTGTTTGTTTCTGTTTTAAAGGGTTTTCCGCCACTATCTTCTGTTTTAGTTTGACTTGGCCTATAATTATATTCGTGCGCCGGTTGCTAAGAAGTGAAGTGATTGTATGAGTGCGCATTGTAAGAGAGGACGTTTAGACTTTGGGTGAGGCTGCTGTTGTCTTTTGTCCTGCCCGACCTTTTGGTTGAACCTGTTGCTTTATTTTGTAGGTTTGTCGATGTTATCAATGCCGCATCTCCTTTTGGATTGTATGCACAAATTGATTGAATGGAAATGACGTCACAGAGTCAGCGTCGTTTCATGCGTCGTCTGCTACAGTCAGGCGTTTAGTGCAGTTAAAAGAGTGCAGGCTTGGATGGGCCATTTTCTGATGTAATAGTAAAGTATTATTTGTGTGAATGCTGTCCGTTTGAAGGAAGGTTGATTGATTGTACATTGCTTAACGTCCCGACAGCAACAAGACTTTCTCAGGACGTGCCTGCACTGCTAGTGACAAAAACTCAACAGAATATTGAATGTATGTCGCCAGCCGGTCCAATACGTTAAATAAAACCTACAACATGGGGCCTAAATAAAGCTAAGACCATTTAGCAACACACATCGAATATCAAGAGCCACAGGCAGCGCAGACAGTAGGGAGAGTTTAAAAAAGGAAAATGCAGGTGAATGGACCAAGGGTAGACAGAAACACATGCCCCCGGAATATAGAGAAAAACCCACCCTGTGGGGCTGACCAGGGTGCCCCTGGGAACTAAAAAGTCCCCCAGGGCAGACCCGGTTGGGGGTGTTTGAAGGAAGGACTGGAAAGTCGAGTGTTGAGGGCAGACCGGTTGGGGGTGTTTCAGGGAAGGACTGGAAAGTCGAGTGTTGAGCGAAGAAAGAAGGCGAGGATGGGAAAAATATCCAGCACTATACGTTGGTTGGAATAGATGCATATCAGTTACGACACGCTTGTAAATTAAAACACTTTTAACCCCACCCGGGTCTGCCCTGGGGGACTTGGGTGGGGTTAACTACTTTTTATTTCCCAGGGGCACCCTGGTCAGCCCCACAGGGTGGGTTTTTCTCTCTATTCTGGGGCATGTGTCTCTGTCGGCCCTTTGTCCATTCAGCTGTATTTGCCTTTTTAAAACTCTCCCTACTGTCTGCACTGCCTGTAGCTCTTGATATTGGATGTGTGTTGCTAAATGGTCTTAGCTTTATGTAGGCCCCATGTGTTAGGTTTATTTAATGTATTTGACCGGCTGGCAACATACATTCAATGTTCTGTTTAGTATGTTGTTGTTTTTCCACAAGCAGTGCAGGCACGTCCTGAGAAAGCCTTGTTGCTGTCGGGACGTTAAGTAATGTATAATAAAACACTTTTAACATTAAGAAAAGTTGAGTTAAAAGAGGTTTTAAAACAGTTTTCATAAAAACTTTTGCCCGACACGCTTCTAAAAACAACATTTTCTTAGTTTTAAACCTTGTACCGCGCCATAAACGCTGCGATTGCTTTTCAGTCTTAGCTGTCCTATAGTGTGGAATGTGGGACTTTGCCAACTGGATCCATCTGGTGCACTCCAAATGAGTATTTGTGAGTGGTTCGACGTGCAACTCAGTGTGCGCCTCTGAAATGACCTACTGATTCCACTGATAATGAAAATCTTTCATTCATAAGAGCGCATTGAGCAGCTCTATAAACCAAAAGTGATGACCCCCTCTCCCCCCCCCCACGCCCCCCCACCCCACCCCACACACACTTCACCCCCCCCCCCCTCCCCCAACCCCCTTACAACCCCACTCAAACAATCATAATAGTAAAATCAACCAAAGGTATCTTTAGTGAGGTATTTTCACTGTAATCCCAGTTTTGTGTAAGAGGCACCCACTTTTTGGGTAAAAACCCATTTTTTTCCATCCAGTGGCTCTGTTTCTAGAAAATGTCTATTTTATTTTAAGTTGTAGAGCCGTTATAAGGTGAGTTCTAAACATTCGCATCAACTCCAGAGCCCTAGAATAAATAGAAATATGGGAACCCATTTTCACATAAAATGGTAGGTAACCCAGACTGATGGTTTTGTGTTCATGTCAGTGTGTGTGTGTGTGTGTGTGTGTGTGTGTGTGTGTGTGTGTGTGTGTGTGTGTGTGTGTGTGTGTGTGTGCCGGTGTGTGTGTGAGCGGTGTGGTAGGGGAGCGACCTGATTTCCGGTCGGTCAGCGGCGAGATCGGGCAATGGCGCAGAAAGTGGGGAGGGCGAGATGTCGACGGGAGAGCACACGTAAACCTATAGAACGGTAGGAACACGAACGAGTTTACAAAAAACAAGCGGCAGATGCAACCACGGGTGGCAAACAGACTCACACAGTAAACACTTCACACACTAGCACGCAGCACAAAGAAAAGGGCGGCGGAAAGGCCCGGCGAACCCACGCTGCGGAAGAAGCAAAATGACGACGTAAACAAAAATTCAAATGACAGACACAATTCAATACGATACCACTCAAACAGCAACCAGATCCGACGAAACACAAGCATAATCCTCTTCAGCGCACTCTTATACGATACTCAGCAGACTTTCAGCACACGAAACACAGTACATCCAACGAAAAACCACTAAAACACTGGGAGCGAAACACACGTGGTAGGTCGCACAAACAAGATGGCGCCCAGAAAACAGTAGTGGGCTCAACACACAACCTTGTCGCACCCTTGACATGCAATCAAAGTAGTCGGTAACTTTGGTTCCAACCCTTACAGCAGCTTTACATGTTTGTACATACTCTCCAGTGTCTGAAGCAACTTTCCATGAACTCCTTTACGTAACAGGAGATACAATAGTTTTGTCCTGTGCACACTGTCGTAAGCTTTAGAAAAATCTACGTACAGGGTGTAAAAACGGCTAAGATACTTTTGCACTAGTGCCTGTAAGCAGAAAATGTTATCTATAGTACTGTACCCTTTACGGAAGCCAGCTTGAGCCTCCGGAATACAATCATTCTCTTCACAAAAACGATTCAACCTGTTGTTAATGCCAAAACTGTACAACTTACTGATAACGTTCAGAAGAGAAATTCCTCTGTAGTTGTCAACATTTCTAGGGTTAACCTTTTTATGTAGTGGAAATATCCCAGACATGGTCCAGCTTTCAGGGTACTCCGCACTTTGAAACACACGATTGAACAAAGGATGCAGAAATTTTACAAGGATCTCACATGCATGATGAAAAAGGTCAGTGGGCAAGCCATCAGGGCCTGAAGCTTTCCCTTTCTTCATGCCATTAATAGCACTGCGAATTTCATCATGAGTGATTTCCTCGTCAAATTTTGCATTATGACAACCATCACAATCATCAGATATATGGTCATTCAAAACACCCTCGGCCTGTCTGCTGAAAGCAGAATCATCAACACCGGCTCTGATCCACATTTAGCAAATTACGAAAAAAAGCATACCACACGCATGGTGAAATGACATCAGAACACAACTTTTTAACACCAGTCAGAGACTTTATTTTTTGCCAAAATGTTTTAGAGTTTGCATCGTTACATGCATCGTTAAGCGCATTCAAAACCCGTGCGTTGTACTCTACTTGTTTTGATTTACACAACTTCTTAAATTCTTTCTTCATGTCAAGATACTTCCCTAAGTCGTCGTGTGTGTTTGTGTGTCTGAACTGCTTCAAATGTATGTACTTGCTTTGTTTTGCTAACTCGCAGTCCGAGTCCCACCACGGCGGCTGTGCACGGGATTCACCTACCTTCTTACCTGACCTCATTTTGTCAGCCGCCTTCTGAATGAATGCTACCAAACCGGCCGACCCTTCTTCTACACTCGAGTCAAGCACTGACAAATAAGTGTTGAAACTGAGTCTCCTGATTATCTTCAATATATGCACAAAAGGATTCAGCGTAGTTTTCTTTCCAAACAAATTTAACCCCTTCCTCTAGTATTATATCATCATTTAAATCATCATCACATGAATAAACAGACTGAATAGAAGTAAACTTGGTTACAATGGGGAAATGGTCTGACTCGCACCTGTCTGCAACAAACATATCTTTCATATTTTTCCACACTTTTTAACCCGCATCATACTGAGGCTAAAAGCTTCAAATTTGTACACTGCCATATATGCAAGCTACATTACAGAACTTACAGATGAGGACATAGACCAATGGCATTATTAGTTCAAGGGTGGTGCCACAATAGCTTGGCGCCTAGAGGCGCCAAGCTATTCTGGCACTACCCTTTGGACTATTTTAGTCACACTTGTTGCACACACTGGTGTATTACGAATGATAAGGGTTAATATTCAAAATGCTCTGTTGCTGTTTGTCTCAAACTCCAGAGTACATTTTTTTAAAAAGAAAGTCTTTTAATTTCCAGAATTCTCACATAAATACCATGATAAACTGTTTTGCTTCAGAAGGACAAAACGTAGCAATGTTTAACCCATATCATACTGAGGCTAAAAGCTTCAAATTTGTACACTGACATATGCAAGCTACATTATAGTACTTACAGATAAGGATATAGACCAATGGCTTTAGTTCAAGGGTAGTGCCAGAATAGCTTGGCGCCTAGAGGCGCCAAGCTATTCTGGCACTACCCTTGAACTATTTTAGTCAAACTTATTTCACACACTGGTGTATTCCGAATGATAAGGGTTAAAAGATTTCCTCTGTAAAAATCATAATCGAAAGGTTACGGGCCAGTGTTCATTCAATTTTGCACCATACAATTTGTAAAATGTTAATGCATACATACACATTAAGTTGAAAAAAACAAAACAAAAAAATGAATGTGAAAAAGAAGTATTCCATGAACTTGACCTTATTACAGACGCCTAATGTTGTGAAGACACCCATTTTCACTGTAGTGCCAGTTTTTGTGTGAGAGGCATCCACTTTATTGGTAGAAACCCATTTTTTTTCCCCATCTAGTGGCTGTTTTTCTAGAAAATGTCTATTTTATTTTAAGTTATAGAGCTTAGTTATAAGGTGAGTTCTAAACATTCGCATCAATTTCAGAGCCCTAGAATAAATAGATATATGGGACCCCATTTTCACATAAAATGGTAGGTAACCGACTCTGAGGCTTTTGTCTCCATGTGTGTGTGTGTGTGGAGGGGGGGGGGGGGTAGGGGAGGCAGAGGAAAGGTGAAAAGACCTCAACTTGTTAATTTGTACCACTGCCCAAAACGTTAAACATCAGGGAGGGGAGGGGTTTTCCACGCTCCCAAGGGGGAGGGGAGGTGGTGGGGAAGTTCCACACTGTCCTAAGGGGCTTCCAAATTCCCCAAAAGTACAATAGTATTTTAAACTATTTTTGGGCCGGGATGGTGACGGGGTTTTTAGAAGCCTTGGAACTCTCTCCCCCCATACTTCCCCCCCCCTCCCCCGCAACCCGCCACTGTACAGTGGAACATAACACAGTTTACATGTATACTAAAAAAGCAACAACAGTACGCCCGATGGCCTTTCAATTGCTTAGTCAGTGGCAACTGCCAGTGGATAGAACTGGCATCGCGCATCACTGAGAGCAAAGTTTGTGTGGGCAGCATGGCTGTAAGCGACCTGACTAAGACAACAATGTAGTCAGGTTTCGTTTGCAACGAACAACTTCCAACAACGAACGAGAGCGACATGACGGTGTATAACTTGATGAACTTGGACCATAGGCATAGACAACACTCCAAACATCTCCAAGAGGCATAGATCCTCATATGCCCGGAGAGCCCATGAGGATCTATGCCTCTTGGAGATGTTTGGAGTGTTGTCTATGCTTGTGTGACTTCGCTCTCGTTCGCTGCAAACGAAACATCACTAGTGGCCCGTCACAAGGTGACTGCACTGAGATGAAAAGTGACCTGTCGCCACGCAGCCCTGCACAAAGATGCATCTGCAATCACACAGCGTACAGCAGGTACGGGTTGGGCCAATATCACACAAGGTTTATTTGCATTTGCCTTTTGGCTCACCGTGCGTGTATGTTGACAGCTAGAGCATCACATTTCAATGTACAATCTCAACTTTGTCTTTCAAGTCGCTCAACAAGCTCCTTCAAATCTACAACAAAAATAGGTTAACCCATTTAACCCCAAGACCGCGTTTCCCACACTTTGGAGGTGTCACCTCACAACTATGTATCAGTTTAGGAGACGGATCGACCATAATTCAAAGGTAGTGCCAGATTAGCTTGGCGCCTGATGGCGCCAAGTTAATCTGGCACTACCTTTGAATTATCATGGTCGATCCATCTCCTGCTGTTATGCGTCGGGGCTAAATGGGTTAACTCTAGCTGTCAGACCCTGGATCCCTTTTATATCATAAGACTGAGTCAGTAAACTGGACACAACTGTTTATGAAACATTCAGACGAAAAACATCCCGCGGGCATAGCATCAACATGCACTGATACACACTGAAACGTACACGGGTGTTTTTACTGCACTTCGTCAGCCCATAAAATCTCTTCTTACGCTCTAAAACACTTGTTGATCGTAAAGTCACTTGGGTGTTACCTCATCTCTCTCTCTCTCTCTCTCTCTCTCTCTCTCTCTCTCTCTCTCTCTCTCTCTCTCTCTCTCTCTCTCTCTAACCACTCAATCTTACTAAAGAAGTTACCTTTATATCACATTGATTCAAATGCAGTCGCTTTTCTCTCGTCCTATCTCTTAGACAGCACGCAGAAAGTGTTCTTGAATGGTAAATACTCAGCGGAAGGACTCGTGACCCATGGTGTTCCTCAGGGATCCACCCTAGGACCGTTATAATTCAACATCTTTATAAATGACCTTCCACTGTCAATATCACACCCCAACACAAATTGTGAACTATTTGCTGATGATACATCATTACATGTATCTGATAAAAAATGTTTCAACCGTGAGCGCTTTCCTCCAACATAGTTTAGATGGAGTGTCAACTTGGTGTGAAGAAAATCATATGATTATTAGTATTCCTAAAACGAAAAGTATGTTGGTGACGACACGCCAAAAGCATCAACGTGGTTTGCAACCCCTTCAGCTGTCCCTTCACTCTCAGCCCATAGAGCAAGTGTCAAAACATCGTTTGTTAGGAGTGACAGTCGACGAACAGCTCAGCTGGGAGCCTCACATATAAACTATGATATAAAACTATTTCGAGGAATCTCTTTTTATTATCCAAATTAAGTCGTATAGTTGACATTGATGCTCGAAAACTATTCTTTAACGCACACATCAAGACACATTGTAATTATGCTTCCAATATCTGGGACGGCTGTGGAGACATTCATTTCGGAAAAAAAATAATTCCCTTTACCGGCGAGGTATTAAGCTTATTCTTCCTGGTTCGTCCCCTACTGATGAAAGACTGAAGGCCCTTAATATCCTACCACTTGGTAAGCAATTGGAACTTAATAGATGCTTACCTGTGCAAAAAAATTCTAAACGATGCCGCCCCTCCCTATCTCCGTGAGCTGTTTCCCCACACGAATAGAGAGAACACGAGGAACAGCTTACTCCATCTCCCAAAACCGAGAATCGACATCTTCAAATGTAGCATATCATTTTCCGGTGCTAAGTCATGGAATAACTTGCCCTCTCATTTAAAGTCTATTTCAAAGTTATCTATTTTCAGAGCTCGCGTCCATAAATATCTGCTGTCGTTGTGAATGTTCTATCTTTCTGCTTAGTATGTTGCTCCAGCACAGCAGATTGCTGCAGGTTATGTAATAGTTCGACTGTCTGCATTAACATGTCAGGTTCATACCAGTATATATATATATATATATATATATATATATATATATATATATATATATATATATATATATATATATATATATATATATATATATATATATATATATATATATATTGGTTTAATTTCTTTTTATATTTTATTTTATTTTATTTTTTCTGAGGGTGGGGGGGGGGGGGGGGGATGGGTCTTTTTACTTATATATGTTTTATCTTTTGCTGTATCGTCTGATGTATTTTTATATATGTATAGTAGCAGGACAGTTTGGAAGATAGGCATTGCTATGCCTAAAACTTTTTATCCTGAATAAAAACGTTTCATCATCATCATCAATCATCATTCATCATTCATCGATCATCAATCATCATTCATCATTCATCAATCATCAATCAATCATCAATCATCAATCATCAATCATCATTCAATCATCATCCATCCTCATCATCCATCCTCATCCTCATCATCCATCCTCATCCTCCTCCTCCTCCTCCTCCTCCTCATCCTCCTCCTCCTCCTCCTCCTCCTCACCATCCTCCTCCTCATCATCATCCTCCTCCCCTCATCATCCTCCTCCCCCTCATCATCCTCCTCCCCATCCTCCTCATCATCCTCATCCTCCTCCTCCTCCTCATCCTCCTCCTCCTCATCCTCCTCGTCATCCTCGTCGTCATCGTCATCCTCCTCCCCCCCCCCCTCTCTCTCTCTCTCTCTCTCTCTCTCTCTCTCTCTCTCTCTCTCTCTCTCTCTCTCTCTCTCTCTCTCTCTCTCTCTCTCTCTCTCTCTCTCAGCCCAGCATGAGCAAGGCTTCAAAGGCACAGCCGGCCTCACCGCTTGTTTCACATCTTGCTGAGTATCAGTCATACTGACGATCGAAGTGACCAGAAGTGGTGGGTCTCCTAATCAGACGGTCGGTCGCCTTATACAGGTGGTTACCGCAGGTTTGACTGTGGAGGGCGTGTGGCCTTGCACATCAGTCTCGGGCTACAAGTTTAGTGTGCAATATCGTAGCCTTAACCCATTTAACACCACGGCCGTATGTCCCAAAATTAGCTGTCACCTAACTGCGTACCAGTTGCAGGAGATAGATCAACGTTGATAATTCAAGGGTAGTGCCAGATTAGCTTGGCACCTAATGGCGCCAAGCTAATCTGGTACTACCCTTGAATTAACATGGTCGATGCACATCTTGCGGTAGTGTGTTGGGGCAGAGTGGGTTACGACCCAATCCCGTATCTCCAGACATGCCATGCCATGCCACGTCCGAGACGCCGACACATGACCCTGAGCAAGTCGCACAGGTCCTCACCCGTCCCTGCAAAATGGAGGGGCTCATTAGAATCTACACCTTTTTGCAGACTGAAACTTCACACACATGCTTTTTAAAGGTGGAACCTTTTTGTGGGGGTGTTAACCCCTTCTCTGCCAGTGGACGCAGACCGCGTTTCTGCGGCAATCTTTCGTTAATTCAACACCGCCTAGACGACCAGGAACATGGATTCAAAGTGAGTATCACCAAGAGGCATCGATCCTCATTAGTCCCCCACCCCAGTTGCGGGGACATGATCATCTATGCCTTTTGCAGTTGGATCGTGTCTCCGTCTCTCGGCAGTGAAGGCAAACGAGACCATCAGAGCTGTAGACTGTGCATCCTCTGTCTGCTGCGTGAGTGACAGGCCCTACGCCTTTCCGTCTTAATTTCTCGCGCACGTGCTGTCTCCATTACCTCTTTCACTTTCAGCGCCATCATGGCTCAAGGGTAGTGCCTACTCAGTAAGCAAAGGTCCCTCGGGCTGACGTCGGCCGCAGCGGGCCCGCGCACAATCGTGCGCGGGCCCACTACGGCCGCCGACGTCGGCCTGAGGTCCTTTGCTAACTGGTCGCTTGAGATTTGTTCCGATCGGATATGCCGACAATAACAGGGCACGGGTAGTGTATGGAGCCTTATTGACTTTGCTCTTAAAGTAGACGCCAAGTGGATTAGACACCATCCATTATGATTCACTTTCCAACTGTAACTGCCGTGATATGTACATCGATTTCAGTAGTGACTGAATCTGAAACAAATCCTTTTTTTTTTTTACAGTGGATGCGAAAGCCCAGACAAACCGTTGTGCCATTATTATGGCGCGCGCGCGCGAGCGAGAGAGAGAGAGAGAGAGAGAGAGAGAGAGAGAGAGAGAGAGAGATGTCGAGGATCACTCTTCAAACTGCATGAACAAATCTGCGCTTCTTGAGACTGAGGTGAGAGTAAGCTGAATGCCATGCACCAATCATATTACCAGATTATCGAAAACAGCCTCGCAAATAGAACGTTTTGAACGCCCTCCCCAACCCAAAATAAATACGAATCACGCGTGTAATCACAGCATACTTAAATTAAACCACGAGTGCCCGAATGCACTCATGATCTAATTTTAGTATTGTTTTACTTACCTACTTGAAAGAACATGAGTGCAGGCGAAGCGTAAGCGGAGCCTAACCTACCGCTTGTAAACACATGGCTATATCCCCTGTGTTTCTCTCTTCCGACAGACTGTCCCCGAATAGTCGTTGTTCGGAAATCAGAAGTAAGTCAAAACTGAACCCGTGTGGACGAAGTCGGTATTTAAAGCCCATATTCACTGTTTTCATTGAAACAGGTGCTGCTTTGACCTGCTTTTGACGTCAGTTCTGAAATCGTCTTTTGTCGATGACTGGCATGATACCAGCTTTCCAGATCTCGCAACGTGTAACATTTTTCGTCTGCAAAGCTCAGGAAAGTTGGCGATTTGTTGAGTTAGGATCGCTATAGTGAATGACTCCTAAACGAGCAAAGAACTAGTGAAAGCTGTGCACACCAGAAGGCCCACAAGCGCTCCGTCCCACCTCTGATACGTTCAGTTTCTGATACAGTTTTTATCTTGCCGATATTGATATGATTTACCATGGATCTCACACCTCTTTTTAGTTCTGACTAGCGTCCACTTCCTCTAATACCTCTGTTCGAATGCAATTAACTGTTTCAGTGGAGCCGTCGACTTTTTTCCTGTGATTTTTTTTCTACACGCTTTCCTGTATTAGGTGACAGTCTCGATGTTAACCAGTTTTTAATCCAGACCGAAAAGGTGATTGCCAAACGTGGAAATTGAACTGAATTGAATTAAATTGAATTGAAACTTTATTTTCTAAGGATGAAGACAGTAGGCACGCAAGCCTTTTTACATGTCTGTCCTTAATAACATTTAAAATAAATATAACAGCAGAAAAGGTAACAAGACAAATAAATAAAATAAAAAGAAGAGATACTACTACTACTACTAATAATAATAATAAACAGAAATATTTCGCGCGCGCGCGCACACACACACACACACACACACACACACACACACACACACACACACACACACACACACACACACACACACACACACACACATATTCAGTCAGATGTAAGGCAGCACAAGGGTAACGCATGGTGCCTGTTACTCAAGTGATGCGTTACAATCACGCACGCACGCACGCCCGCACGCACGCACGCACGCACGCGCACACACACACACACACACACACACACACACACACTATAGATTTAAATAAACTTAAAAGTGATCATAGCTTATATGAAAAAATATTCACTCTTAAGATTTGAACTAAAAACTGAAAGATTAAAGTTAAAAAGAGAAGAACCCAAAGCACGTTTAGAAAAGACAGTTACAGCATTTCCTAATATTAATGAATGGACACACACATTTATTAATGTTTCGGGCTTTTGAGTATTTTAAAATAGACGGCATAGAAACAAGCACTCAAGTTGAAAGTTATGTTTTCATGAAGAGAAGATGCAACTGAAAGTGTGACGTCATTAACAATCTAACGTGAAACGTCACACCTTCATCAGCACCTTCTCTTCGTGAACAGCCTAAGTTTCAGTTGTGTACTACTACTTGTTCGCATGTCTACCGTTTTGAAAAAGACAAGATAGACGCACCAACAAGTAGTAGTACACAAACCCGAAATATTATTAAGCCGTGTTGTAACTGCCTTTTGTAGCGTGCTTCTTTCTTCGTTGGGTTCTTCTCCGATATTTGTCGCAGATTTGGAGAGATTTAACCCGTTTAGCCCCAACGCCCTACAGCAGGAGATGGATTCACCATGATAATTCAAGGCGTCAAGCTCATATGGCACTACCCTTGAATTATCATGGTCAATCCATCTCCTTCAGCTGGCACATAGTCTTTAGGTGACACCTCTAAAATGTTGGGAATGCGCCCGTGGGGTTAAATGGGTTAACATTTTGCGCACAAGCCGCAGGGCGAAACACTCTGCCTCCGTAAATGGAGAGAATGTGGCTGCAACATGCACTGTAAGAAACTGCACGAAGGTAAAAACCTAGTCAGCACAAACAAGGAGCCCGGGCCGACGTCGGCCTTTGCTGGCCCTGGCACAGCAGCTGTCCTTACGCATTGAGAAGAAAATCCTCTTTGCAAGGCTTAACGCTTCTTTTGGGGGGAAACGGGATTACACTGATGTAATGCACTGAGTTCCTTAGCTTGAACCTCAATTCCGGCGTCTGTCAAAGGCGCCCATTTTTATTAACCCATTCCACCCTGACACACAACAACTGACAAGATTCGGATCGATCACGATCGTTTCGGGGTGGTGCCAGCATAGTTCGGCGCCTACCGGCATCCCAGCTAATGTAGCGTGCGCCGCCCACAACTGTCCGCCGTAGTTCCCGAACTGTGCGTAGTCCTTAGAAGAAAACTCACAAAAATTGGAATTTACACCACAGAGCCGCGCCCTGCAACAACGGCCCTTCTCCTCCCGACAGGTACCTGCGCCACTGCCCACCCTTTGGCTGGCGGTAGTGGTTTTTGTCGCGATGGTTCCTGAACCGAGGATGCACGAGCACGAAAAGAAGCAACCCAGTGCTCAAAAGGTCATCGGGCCGACCTGTCGGCCCGATGACCTTACGCGCACTGTGTAATGGCAGCCGACATCGACTGCAGGTGTTCAACAGAAAGCGTTGGCGGACTTTGAGCGGACGAGCGATTTTAACACTAAGACCATCAATACTAGGCTATTGTTTGTCACACACGTGCTAGTGTCACATCACACATTATTCTCATCTTCAAACCTCGAGACCGTTATTCAAGATTAAACAGTTCAGTGCCGAGAAAAACTGAACACCACCTAATTGCAAGAGGTATAGATCCTCATCAGTGAGCCCCGGCAGGATCTATGCAGCCTGTCTTGCTAACACCACGTTGAATCCATGTTCCTGGGACAGCTAGGGGTTTGTAGTGTTGAATACCTAGCTCAGCATGTTCTGTATTATGAAACGAACGCTCAATCCCGGGCCTATACATAGAAAACACATTTAATACAGTTAAAGAAGGCCGCCGAATAATAATAATAATAATAATAATAATAATAATAATAATAATAATAATAATAATAATAATAATAATACGCCTAATCACCATAGGTGCTCTAGGCGCTGTACATGTTACACTAAAAAATACCAAGACATATATACAGAAAAACATAATGACAAATATTACAACTGTTAAACAACTTAATGCTACACACACACACACACACACACACACACACACACACACACACACACACACACACACACACACACACACACACACACACACACACACACACGGGGACAAAAGCCTCAGAGTGGGTTACCTACCATTTTATGTGAAAATGGGTTCCCATATTTCTATTTATTCTAGGGCTCTGGAGTTGATGCGAATGTTTAGAACTCACCTTATAACTAAGCTCTACAACTTAAAATAAAATAGACATTTTCTAGAAAAAGAGCCACTGGATGGAGAAAAAATGGGTTTCTACCAATAAAGTGGGTGCCTCTCACACAAAAACTGGCATTACAGTGAAAATGGGTGTCCTCGCCAAATCATTCATTTTAGCATGGACTATCTCAAGAAAATTAGGTGTCTGTAATAAGGTAAAGTTTACGGAATATTTGATGATTCTTTTCCACATTTATTTGATTGTTGTCATTTTTTTTCTTCAACTTAATGTGTATTCCTTCTTTTTCTTCCTGCATTAAAAATGTCAAGCACAATGACACAACACACAGTGAACAAATACCTCACTAAACATACCTCTGATTGATTTTGTTATAATTGTTTGGGTGGGTTTGTGTGTGTGGAGGGGGGTGGGGGGTGGGGGTGGGGTCATCACTTTTGGTTTTATAGAGCTGCTGAATGCTCTCTTATGAATGAAAGATTTTCATTATCCCTGGAATCAGTAGGTCATTTCAGAGGCGCGCACCGAGTTGCATGTCAAACCACTCACAAATACACATTTGGAGTGCACCAGATGGATCTAGTTGGCCAAGTCCCACATTCCACACTATAGGACAGCAAAGACTGACAAGCAATCGCGGCGTTTATGGCGCGGTACAAGGTTTAAAACTAAGAAACTGTTGTTTTTAGAAGCGTGTCGGGCAACAGTTTTTATTAGAACGGGTTTAAAACCTCTTTAAACTCAGCTTTTGTTAATGTTAAAAGTGTTTTCATTTACAGGCGTGTCGTAACTGTTATGAATCTATTCGAACGTAATAGTGCTGGATATTTTTCCCATTGTCGCCTTCTCTCTTCGCTCAGCACTCGACTTTCCAGTCCTTCCCTCAAACGGGCAGCATTCACACAAACAATACTTTACTATTACACCCTTTGGTTTTCTTCTCTGACCTAGCATTACATCAAAAAATGGTCCATCCAAGCCTGCACTCTTCATACTGCACTAAACGACCGACTGCAGCAGACGACGCATGTAACAACACTGACTGTCTGACGTCATTTGCATTCAATCAATTTGTGCATACAATCCGACAGGAGTTGCAGTCAAAACGAAAGCATAACACCAACAAACCCACAAACAAAGCAACAGGTTGAACCAAAAGGTCGGGCAGAACACAAGACAACAGCAGCCTCACCCAAAGTCTATACGTCCTCTCTCACGCTGCGCACTCATACAATCACTTCACTTCTTAGCAACCGGCGCACGAATATAATTATAGGCTAAGTCACTGGTGAACGAATACATAGCTCTTTAATTTGTCACTAGACATGACCTCCCTCCACATCACACCGGAAGTACACCACAACTCAACACTTTTTTAACAAAACAACCACACCCTCAAATAACAAACCTAATTTTGTAGGAACATAAACAATTTACTCCCTCAAACAACTAAATTACACCACCACCACCACCCCCCTCTCCTCCCCCACCCTTCCTGACCCATATCAGCTATGAAGTTATTTATAGCTGAGAAGGGTGATGTCACACACACACGCCCATTTTCGGGGTTCTGTGCGCGCGCGCGCGCACACACACACACACACACACACACACACACACACACACACACACACACACACACACACACACACACACACACACTGCTGGGAGGGACAAGTTCAAACACACTAGAGGCGTGTCTGTTAAGCACAAAAGTGCATGTGTTAACGCCAAAATGAGAAAAACTGATCTTATTATTTTTTATGAATCTTTACCCAAAGACAATGCAGAAATAACCCTCAGAAAAAATGGGTGTCTGACTTGGGCACCCAGAGTTTTACACACACCCATTTTCCATAAGGATGGTAAAGACAGTCACCCATTTCAGGTCTTTTGTGTGCGCGCGCGCACGCACGCACGCACGCACGCACGCACTCGCACACACACACACACATGATGAGTCGGCAGACAGAATGGTCTTTACGTATAGGCAACAGAGAAAAGTGTGTTTTAAGCTTGGATTTGAAAATGGAATGAGATGATGAGTGAGGCAAATCAGCTGGGAGGGCGTTCCATGTAATGGGACCAAAATACGAAAATGCACGATGACCTTGAGTGACCTTATTACGTCTAGGGATACGGAAAACACGAGTGTCTGAAGCAGAGCGTAGTGAGCGGGACGGTGTATACAGCTGGACAAGATCTGATAAGGAGGGGCAGAACCAGAGATGATGTTGAAACAAATAACACATACTTTATACTGAATTCTGTATGAAACTGGCAGCCAGTGCAAATCAGCTAGTAGAGACATAATGTATTCACGTTTCGGTACACGAAAAATCAGACGTGCAGCACAGTTCATGACTCTCTGGATTTGGTCAAGAAGATTTTGCGAAACACCGGACAAAAGAGAATTGCAATAGTCTATTCGGGACAGCACAAGGGAGGTAACAAGTGTTTTGGTAACTTCAACAGTCAGCAGATGTCGAACAGTGCTGATCCTTCTGAGTTCAATGAAGGCTTGCTGGCATACTTTCTTCACTTGTTCCTTCATTATCAGCCTGTTGTCAAAAATGACACCCAAGTTACGGGCCGAGCTAGAAAAGGAGATGGCGCTCTCGCCCACCATCATTGACGATCAGCACTGCACGTAGAGGAGCACGTCATTCGGAGGGACTCAGTTTTGTCACTGTTCAGCTGGAGCTTGTTCTGTGTGGTCCACTTCTGAACATCACAAATACAAGCCTCCATAGACTGCACCATCCGATCAACATGTTCGCGAAGGGAGTGTTTGTACAATTCTGTATCATCTGCATATAAATGATAAGAAACAAAATGAAGCATAATGACATGCGACAGGGGCTGTGTATACAAAGTAAAAAGAACAGACCCCAAGACCGACCCTTGTGGAACGCCACAAAGCAGCTCAACAGGGTGGGACTCAAATCCTGCCACTGAAATCATCTGCAAGCGACCAACAAAGTAGGATTGGAAAAATTTCAGTGCCGTGCTTTGAATGCCAAACACATCACGAAGGCGGGCAAGTAGAATGTCATGGTCAATGGTATCAAACGCTGCGCTCAGATCGAGCAGAGTCAGAACGGAGATTAGATCTTCATCGCTAGCAGCAAGTAGGTCATTCACAACACGCAGCAATGCTGTCTCCGTGCTATGACCAGACCTATATGCTGATTGGAACACATGCCACAGACCATTATTCTTGATATGGTCTAGAGATGGCCTTAGTCGCCTGCTCGGCGTTAAATCCCAATAACTAATCCGACGCTAGATACAAAATACAACAGATGGCATTCACTCCTACATTCTATTCTTACACTTGCCCCCCCCCCCCCCCAATACACACTAACCCAAATAATAATAACAGAACAAGCAAACACAGACACCCCCCCCCCCCCTCCCCCCACCAAATGGCCACTAACGAATTGTTGCGTGTACTCACTGCTATCCGTGGAGACGCCCCGGCTGGGACGAAGACAAACATAGACAAGACAAGCCAGGGGTTCAGTCGTTGCAGTTTCTTCTTCTTCTCTCAGGACACCAACTCCAGAGCGACCAGAGCCAATGGCTAATCACGCCCGCGAAATCCCCCCCTCGAAGACTAGTTACTTAGTTGACTGCTTGAAGCCGACCGTTCTTGTTCGCAGCTGGAAATCGACTGACCAACAATTTCGTCATCGAGCGTTTAGCAAAAAGGCGCTCGGTCTATCACGTGATGCAAATTCACGTGAAACGGGTACCACCCGATAGCGTTAGATTGAGCGATCACGTGCGTTACGCCGACCTCCGTATTCAAGCACAGCAGCACAACATTCGTGTAAAGGCCAAATACTAGACACCTATGCTATCGCTACCCGGTGACTAACTAATCTGTCCCCCCTCTGAATTTACCTCCCCTACAAAAATAGATGAAAAAAAACCCGTGTTGTGACACTGTCTTTTCCGTCGTCCTGCAGCAAGTGAAACGTTCGGAACGTGGCCGCGTACGAATCGCTGCTACTGCGATGTGAAAGATTACTTTTCAGACCTCCCGCCATTTTTTCCGCAAAATTTTATGATAAATAGATTCCGCGTCATTAATATATAATGAAGGTAACAAGAAAACATGTACGTCACTTCACTGCAAGATTACGTCATATTCATGTAGTTCATAATGTCTTTGACGCCACATACTTGCAGGCTCTTGAAGGCTCTTTACGGGAAGAAAAAGAAAAATACTAAGTAATTCTGTACCACCAGCTAAATCTTTTTTTACTAAGACAGACCTGGGAGGAGATTTAAAAAACAAAAAAAAACAAAAAAAACAACAAACAAAAAAAAAAAAAAAAAAAAAAAAAAAAAAAAAAAAAAAAAACCCCGACAGTGTTCAACAATGGAGGTTTGTTGTTGTTAATAATAATAATAATAATAATGAGTATTTATATAGCGCTTAATCTTACTCAAAAGCTCTAAGCGCTTTACAATCTGTACACAAAAATAAAAAATACAATGACATATGCACATAACAAACAAAGCACAATGCCCGAACACACCACTTTTACAATAAACTAAACAACAATACATACATAATAATTTATATTCTAATTAACATTCAGTATAAACAAGGAGGATTGCAGAACTACAACTAAGGCATCAAACACTGGCAGTTATTCAAAGTAAAGCTTGAAGAGGTGAGTTTTCAACGACCTCTTGAAGTCAGAGACAGACTCACTGTTTCTGACCTCAAGAGGAAGTGTATTCCATAACACTGGGGCTTGATAAACAAAAGTGCGCTGACCAAATGTTTTAGTTTGGACAGAAGGTACACACAACTTCCGTTTATCAGAAGAGGAGCGGAGCTCACGAGAGGGTGTATACACATGCAGCAAAGAGGACAAGTATTCTGGGCTGGTGCCTGAAAGGCAGTTAAAACAGATTGACATAACTTTATATTGAATACGTGAGGACACAGGTAGCCAGTGAAGGGACTTCAAGATGGGTGTGACATGCTCAGTCTTACGGACTCTCACAACAAGCCGGGCTGCATTGTTCTGAATTTTTTGGAGGCGATCAATGAGATACTGAGGGCAGCCACAAAGCAAAGAGTTACAATAATCTAGCTTGGACAGCACAAATGCACAAACTAGTGTTTTAGTGGCTTCCACGGTCAGCAGGTGACGAACTGAACTAATACGACGAAGTTCCAGATAAGCGGATCTACACACTGCACTGACATGCTGTGACATAGATAACTCGCTGTCAAGTGTAACACCCAGGTTTCTCACACTCGCAGAGAAGCCAATGAGTGTTCCATCCACAGACAATGATGACGGTAAAGGCAGGGACGAAGATAATCTTGGATTAGCTACCAACATTGCTTCAGTTTTGCCATCATTTAACATCAGTTTGTTGGTGGTCATCCATGATTTGACATGGTCAATGCACTGGCTTATACTTTGGACGGCATTCACAGCTCGCTCGACAGTATCACTTTTGTACATCTGCGTATCATCTGCAAATGCATGATGGGAAATGGAGCGACTACAGATCAGGTCGGACAGGGGCTGAACATACAGTAAGAACAATACAGGTCCTAGGACCGAGCCCTGGGGTACACCAAACCGAAGAGGTGATGGCTCAGAACGACAGCCGTTGTTGTTGTTTTTTCCCCTCAGTCTAACGACGAAAACGATTCACTTCAACTCAAGCAATGGATCCACTCAAATTACATTGTGCGCCATGATATCTACAATTAACTTACATGTTCTGACAGCATCAGGATCCAAAATATCTTATGCGTCACCACCAGATCATCCCGTAAATTTATGCGTCACCGATTCTGAACGGACGGATTCAGACCCCCCCCCCCCCCCCCCCCCACCCACCCACCAACCCACCCCCCCCCAAAAAAAAAAAAAAAAAATTAAAAAAATAATAAAATAAAATAAATAAAAAATAAATAAATAAATAAAATAAAATAAAATAAAATAATAAAATAAAAATAAATAAATAAATAAATAAATAAATATTTTTTTTTTAAAATGACGGAGGGCCAGGGATTAAGGCAGTCGTACATGTGGATAGTTCTGACACGACGATAGAAAACTATCGGCGAAATATCCTATCTACTCGATAGCTTTTCGCCGTACACGGCGATAGCTCTCTGCAAGCTGTGTATGCGCTATTTTCTTATATGGAAAATCTCGCGAAACTTGTAGACAGAGTAGCCTACATGGAAGACGAAGAATAGAGAAAAATTCGCAGCAGCCACAATTATTGTTGCGATGGAGAAGCAGAAACGTATCGGGACGAGAGAGTCAGTTGCTACTTCGATGTCCGTTTATGAGAGCGATGCGTGTGCAAGAGATGTGTGCGACAGATCCGTGCAGTACAACACAGTGAAGTTCTCAGCCGAGTGCTGACGGCAGGATACCGTCACTGATGCGTGACGCTTAGGGCTCTGCTGATTGGTTGTTTGCGGATAGGCAAGCTGGCTAGGGAAGAAAAAGTAGAAGCAGGTTCTATTCGGACTATCATTGAGTCCCTGATCACATAGGTGCAGAGGGACAAAAAAAATGGATAAAACGAACGAACGAACGAACGATTCGGACTATCAGGTGGATAGAAAAGTGTCGCCCAGCTAGCGAGACCTATCGACACACTATCGAGTGGCTGGATAGGCGTGGATAGGACAGGAGTCCCATTTCTGGCCTCGTGTAAGGGACGGCACTTTAGGCAGGCCTCAACCTCCGACAACTGACGTAACAAAAATAATTACGTCTTGTCTAGTTAGACACAGCGCACCCACCACTGACACACATACACACGCACACACACACACACACAAGCACGCACGCACGCAAGTACACACACACAAACACACACACACACACACACACAGCACACGCGTACGCACACACACACGCACACACACACACACATACTGACATACGGCGCTTTGCACACATACACACACACAGCACACACACACGCACGCATGCGCGCTCGCGCGCACACACACACACACACACACACACGTACGCCACTCACACACACACACACACACGTACACCACACACACACACGGCCACGCGCACACACACACGCACGTACGCACACACTCCCCACGCCTACAATACAATGTAATAATACTTTATTAATCCCAATTGTTTTATGGTGTGAAACTTGTATTTTTTGCCTTTTTTGAGTTTTGAGCAGCAAAAGGCATGACAGGTGGTGTGAAAAAGAGCAAAATCTGGGTAATTTTGGTCGACCTAGTGTGTTCATGGGCGCCTTATATGGGGCATGTGCACGGTTGTATGCAGGCTTGCAGACGACAGTTTTGTCATGGGGTACTTAGTGCAATAGAGTGCTGCGGAAAACGCTAACAGACAATTTGTTTAAGAATTGCTGAAAGTGTTTCTCCTGTGATATGCTCCGCGTGGATTTTTTTTGTTTTGTTTTGGCAAAAAGGTTCTTCGTACATAGCTTTGTGTTGCTAGAGGCTAATAGAAAAGAGTGTGTGCAAAGGGGACGTAACCTAATTGCCCGGTTGACCCACACGTGTGATCCAGCCAAGCTGTCCCACACGTGTGTGATACAACTTTCCACACAAAGGCGGCAAAGAAGGAAATGCGTAAGAAAAACTAGTTTGTGTTGTCTTTGCCGCGAGATCATGATCAGCAGCGTGTGTTGACCGTTGACAGATGAGAATAGAGAACTGGCGACATATTTAGCGGGGTAGTGAAGAATGCCGGATGCGGATTTGATTTCGCCGCTAATCTAACGTCACTGTTTCCAGGCCGTGTTCATCCAACCTGACAGTCCCTGCTGTCTCCGCAAGAGGCATACACTCTCCTCAGCTTCTGTGGTTGCAGGGGCTCACGAGAATCCATGACATTGCTGGGAAAGATTAACCTTTCTTCACCCCTTCCCTGACACTGGACGCACAGTTTGTTTCTGAAATCTTTGTTTATTAAGCGATCGAAGCCACAACCGTACAGTGGACTTAAATACAAAGTGGTTTGAGCAAGAGGAATAGATGCTCATGAGCCCTGGCAATTGCGGGGGCTCAGGAGGATCTATATCTCTTGCAGATGGGTGGTGTTCAATTTCTCTCGGCAGTGACGGGGATAAATCTCGGACAGAGGAGATAATCGGGTTTGAGCATGTGGCTGTGATGGCGGGAAAAGATAAATCTAATCTGGCCATACACTCAGCGTCCGTCACCTTTCCACTCAAGCCCATTCACCAGGAAAAAACATATAGTCTCCCTAGTCCTAGCAGGCGTAGGTGCTGACCAGAATGTATGGTGTTGATAGCGGGGACTGGGCTTATTTACAGCATATCCTGTGCTTCTTGTGATGAGGTCACTTGGGTATATGGCGATGACTGTCAACGTTCTCTGGGATCTGCTGACCAGCCGTCAATGCACTTAGTAATGCTCCCTCTTCTTGCACGCAGTGTGTAGTCATAAAGGTTTCTTTAAGATCCCTGCATGAGTGCCGGCCGTTATTTCTGAAGTAAAAGCGATCTTCTCCAGCCTAAGGCATAATAGTTCATCAGTATCTTCTCTAATTATGTGTTCAAATGATGCTGTACAGGGGCGGATCAGTTACCTCGAGGGGGGGGGGGTGTCTAACTTTTTGTTTCGGACCTTCAACCTGAAACAAAAGGCCTCCCCGAGGCTAGACCTTGCTTCCAGGGGCCGAAAAATCGAGAAGCGGAGGGGGTGGGGGGGGGGGGGGGGGGGGGTGGGGAGGGGGGAGGGGGAGCAAGGTGCGTGCGTGTTAAGACTCTCCGTTTGCCAAAAATTTTGCCAATATTTAATATGAAACAACGCGGGAGGGGAGGGGAGGGGGGGGGGGGGGGAGAGAGCAAAGTAGCTTGGGCGCCTTAGTGCGCCCATGGTAATCTGGCAATACCAGAATATAGGGCGACGGCGCTAAATAGGTTAATAACGATTTTTAATGTCGTAATACGGCAGAAAGGTCTCCTCTCTTTATTTTTGCTATGCATCCGCCCCCCCCCCCCTTACTCTTTGTTCGATATATAGCCTTGACTCTGTCGAATAACATGTCAGGCACGCTGTCGCCTACCCCCCCCCCCCCCCCACACACACACACACACTCCCTCCTCCTCGTCCAAATGAAAAATATTTTACTATGCTACAAAATGCTGGAGCCAAACCGTATGCTTTGGCATACTTGGCAAATAAAGCAGAGATGATGTCAGTTTGGTGGGCTACAAGCTGTATGTGGGACTTAATAATTATTTTAGTAAGTCTAGGTGCTTATGAGTGCATAAGTGTGTGCCATGTATGCGCGCGCACGTGTGTTCGTGTGGGTGGTGTGTGTGCGTTTGTATAGGAGATGATGTTGACGATGATGACGCTGATGATGGAATTACTGAACTGCCTTCGTCACAAACCGTCCTTCCCACACTACACTAAACTCAATGTGACTTTGGAGGCAGAAAAACATAGAGAATAACCCAACGAAGAAAGAAACACGCTTAGAAAAGACAGTTACAACACTAGTGTCTTGTAATTATCTTTTCTGAGCTTGTTTCTCACTTCGCAACTGTCTTTTCTAATCATGTTTCTTATTCTTATTTTGGGGCGGTCCGTGGCGCAGTGGTTAAGGCGGCTGCCACCAAGGTTAAAGGTGCGAGGTTCGAGACCGGGTTCCGGCGTCGGACTTCTCTAGTACGCGTCACCGTTAATTCGGGCGAACCGTCGGGGGTTCTTTCTCCGGGTACTCCGGCTCTTCCTCCCCCTCCCCTATTGTACTGGTTTCAGGTCACTTTATAAATTTCAAATACAAGCGATCAAAATTTCCGAAACCTCAGTAGCTAAACTGACCCTTCGCACCACGTGAATGTCCTGTGTTTGTCTTGTACTGTGTTTGTCTTCAGAGTGACTGCATGTGTGCCACGTGAGCGTGCGTGTTGGGTGCAGTTCGCGGCGCTTTGAGCCGATTCGCAGAATTGGGTAAAAGCGCTTATATAATAACCGGTATTATTATTATTATTATTATTATTATTATTATTATTATTATTATTATTATTATTATTATTATTATTATTATTATTAACTGTCTTTTCTAAGCGTCTTTCATTCTTCGTTAAATTTTCCTAGGCTCTGCATATTACACGCTGGCAGTCGCCATTTGGTCTGGATTAGCACAACACTGAGAAATGAAAAACTGGTGAAAAATAAGTAAAATACCTACGGCCCGGTCTTTCGGTTGACAGAAAGGACAAGTAATGAGTGTACATATCCGAGTAACATGTTTAATCACGCTATATGTATACTGTCATCATACTGTTTGACGTGTTAGTCCTTTGGGTGACGATAGCAGTTTTAGTCGAGATGATTCCTGCAGGAATCATCGCGACTAAAACCACTACATATACCCAAAGGGTTATCGAGGCTGTGTGTGTGTGTGTGTGTGTGTGTGTGTGTGTGTGTGTGTGTGTGTGTGTGTGTGTGTGTGTGTGTGTGTGTTAGTGTGTGTGTGTGTGTGTGCACAAAACCCCTAAAATGGGTGACTTTCTTTGCCATCCTTATGGAAAATGGGTGTGTGTAAAATTCTGGGTGACCAAATCAGGCACCTGTTTTTTTCTGAGGGTTGTTTTTGCATTATCTTTCATTCCAAAGTCAGGAAAAATATCAAAATAGGATGTCTCCATTTTGAGTGGTTCACATGATGTTTTGTGCTTGCGACGCACTCCGCCAGTGTGTTCCCACGGAAGTGAGGGTCTGTGTGACGTCAACTTCCTTAGCTACAGATCAACTTGATACCTGATTGGTCAACTGCGCAGTGACATGAACTGAGTTGTTTCCCCTTATCATCTTGCTGACTCGCAAAACACCATTGTCTTTCGTCCCGCACCACTGTTTCGTTTGCAAAGGTAAACTTTATACAATATTTTTTTATTTAAGAGCACGCCCAAGTGTACTTATTCATCGCAGTTATTTCACCGAGATGCTCCCAGTCTGATACAATTGCACAGTCAGCCGATACTGACCCGTTTCGAGAAAAGACGTCTGCTATGCGACCGGTTGTCTGCTGCTCAGGCTTGATTCCAGAATCCCACGATTTTAACAAAAACTTTCTTCTTCAATGAAAGGAATTCGTCCAATAACACCATTACAAGGTCAATCTGTCACGCGGTTTTGTTGCTTTTTTCTGACATGTATGATTGTGATCGAAAAGTAACTTCACACATGCACTATGATGCCTAACAAATCGAAAATGCCGCAGATTTCAGAGTGTATTTCAATCCTTGTACCTAAAACTGTCTCGCGATTCCAAGAACAGACTTCCACGAACAGCTTTTTCGGATTGTGCAAAGTTATCGCTTTATACTGTATTACCAGTTATTGTTCGTAGGGGGCTGGGGGTACTGCAGTAATTATGTATATCTGATCCAAAATGTCAAGTTTACATGGTTGCATTTGACATGTTTGCAGCACTGTTTTGGCCACACTCAGGACTTTCTGCACACACCCAGCGCCAGATGGCAGCAGGATGTCCAAAACCATCGGGATCTATGGAAGTGGACAAGCACGCCCCTTCCTGGCACATGACAAGGCCCATGGCAAAATTAGTCAGCTGCCTGAGCAGCAGAAGGATAGCCCATCCTCTGCCAGAGAGGGTGCGTCTGGTAGTAGGGTGCATAGACGGCACGGGAATGCCCCCAATTACAAACTTGTAAGTGATTCTATGATCATCCTCATTTTATTGGCTCGCGTGCGAAGCAAAAGTGAGTTTATGTTCTGGGCCACTGGTCGTCCGTTCGTTGTCCGTGGTAAACTTTAACGGTGGCATTTTCTCGGAGACTATTCAAACCACATTCTTCAAGCATGGCCCAAGGATACTTTGTGGCAAGACCTTTGTAATCATACCAATTTGAGTGACCTCTCACAAAGGCTTACGCGGGGTTGACAGATGTGTGAAAAATGCTTACATTTTCAGAAAACATGGATTTTGCTGCTGCAGAAGCCAGCCCTTGTCACCGAGGACACACATATATGTAAATCGGTCATACACGGGATTACTCTTTTTATTCTTCTGCAAGGCCCCTTAAACCAAAATTGGGCTATTTCTGTCCTAATGCAGCTTTCTTTTTCCATTTGGCAAATGAAGCCTGGGATGGACCTGAGAGTGCAAGCTCATCGCAATAGAAGGACAGTGATGACAAGGAGTTTGTTCCTGGCTCGAGCTCACAGGATTCAGACTGTGGGTCGCCATCAATCTCTGGGAACTCCGACACAGACAGTATTGTATTGACTATGTTAGATTTCAAAGTGGCAGGTTCAGGGTTGGCAGGTGTCAGTGAAGCTAGTACCAGCAAGGTGCAGTGTGCGGAACCTGGTAAATTATTGGGTGGCAATGAGAATGTGGATAGGCAGAAGGAACATGACGTTGGGGGTGGGGAAAGAACGCTTACAGAAGAAACAGGTGTGCACGTGTCACAGAGAGGGAAAGGAAAGTACAAATGGGACAAGAAACATGCGTGCAAATTGTGTAGCAAGCTTGTCTTGAAAATGAGCACGCACTTACAAGGTTTCCATGCAGATGAGGCAGAAGTTGCTATAAGTTTGTCGATGAAAAAAGGGACAAAGCAAAGACGTCGAGCATGGATCACACTACAAGATGAGGATGATTACATGCATAACGTTGCCGTTCTTGAAAAGAAATAGGGATGTTTGATTCCTAAGTATCGCACCAACAGTTGTAAGATGGAGGTCCTTCTCGCCAGTAGCCATTGCAAAGGGCTCTATCAAAGAAAGCTGATCTCTGTACACTCAAAACATTGCTGTCAGAAACCAGGAAAGTTTCAGTTCGCTAAAAGAGGTGACGCAGCACTGTAACGCACGCAGACTTGCCCCCAGTCGTACGTACAGACTCTCGCACAACAGACGCATACACTGCCACTGACTCAGACGGGCACATTCATGCGGTAAAAACTCAACACACGGGCTCCCTTTCTAACGTAACTTTTATACAAAATAAACAACATAAGAAGAATGCTCACAAACTATCACAACTATATACACCACTTCTTTCCCACTATCAGCTTCCAAACATCACACCCACATACACACAATATCGATGCCAGGCTAGGTATTAGTCTCTCACTCTCCAACCTGTTTGGTGTTCTCGTCTGGTTACGTTCAGTCCTTTCACGTCTAGGCGTGCAAGTCCCTTCTCGTACGCTCCTCGAGTCGTCCTGTCTCTCGTATCGTGGACGTCCTCGTTACTCGTACTGTATCTTCGCTGTGACCCAAGTGTCTTGGCACCGACCGCTCACACCTCGCATTAGGTCCCTGGTGACTGACGTCTCGGCGTCCGTCGCTCCAACCTCGGACAAGCACTCTGAACACAATAAAGTCCTAAAAAGTAACACTTGCTAAACACACAACATATTGGATCATATGAGAAACATTACGTAACCTGGCTGATACAAATAACTCACACGTTCATTCACACACACACGTGCTTCATAACCCGAACTACTTCGTAACACCCCCCATAACTCTGCCACTACCTTGAAACAGATTATAACCTAACACTCTCGCCATACGTTATCCCATACGCTGGAAAAGACTATACTTAACCACGTAATACCTACATAACGACTTAGGCAAACATCCCTCACATTCCTTAGTTATCCATCTCGGTAGATAAACATATACGAACCACTGGTTACCTCAATAACTTCCAAACCAACATAATTGAACCAAACCAGTCAACACTACCCAACTAAATTAACTCCTATCAGCGCATACTATATTTAACACAGTAACCATCAATAATACATATCAAAAACATACCTGAATTCTAGGTTTCAGTCTTGGAATACGGACTAAGGTATCTCACATACGTCTGTACCCACTGACGATATAGCCCGCGCTAACGTATGACAGACTGAGCTTTCGCCTACAACTCACTAAAACTCCCGTGTTTACCGTGTCTTAAAGGTTCCAAGTGGCCTCACGGACTATCGGCACAAACAAACCGCTGACAACTACTGTAACGCATTAAACATACTATTTGAACCCTATGCGTGAGCATAGAGTTTCATCACAAGCATGACGTGGGAGGCTAATGCTTCCAATATCTTTAGACGTTGACTCTTCCTTCTATCATAAGGTATTAGCCAGACAGAGAGATGATGAGATAAGCCGTCTCATCAAACTGACCCCTTGCTTCTTGAGTATGGAAAGAGATTATTTGACTGCAGGGACATTGAAGAACACACGGCTGGAAAAATCAGCTCCAGGATGCGGGAGTTAGGGAGACTATTAAAGATTCTCAGAGTGAGTTCAGAAATGAAGATCACAAGTTTAAATGCTGTGATCAATTCAGCTATCTTTGATCATGTTGTACTGGCTGTAAAAGAGCTAGCAGAATTTGATGAGGACACACATCAGTTCAAAATAGGCAATCTCACAATGCGCATAGGCCATGCCCTGAAAAAAATTTCAGTCACAGGCATCCAAACAGCTTGGGCAAAGGTTCAGATGACAGGTGGCGACAGGAGCTCTCTGAGGCACAGCGGTTTGACTCTGTCTTTACCAGGCACTGGTATGATCGTGTGTCAGCTACAGCAGCCCAGTCGGTTGGGAAAATGACCATGAACAAACCCAAGCTGATCCCATCATGTGAAGATGTCAGGAAGGTCCAAGAGCTTCTTGAGACAAGGATGGCTTCGGAAGATTATCTGACACTGGTTAAAGCAACACTTTGCGCTGTATCACTTTTCAACCGAAAACGATGGGGGAGGAGTTCAGAGAATGAAGGTATCAGACTTTCAGAATGCTAAGATTGGATCGATCACCAATCAAGATATCTTAAAAGGTCTCACAGAGGTTGAGAAGAAAATGGTGAATCATTTTCAGCGAGTGGAAACCAGAGGCAAGTTTAATAGGAGTGTTCCCATTTTGCTGACAAAGAAGATGATGACAACTGTGGACATAATCCTTCAAATGAGGCAATCAGTGCCAGCTCTCGCTGGTTCCCAGTACATATTTGCCACACCTTCTGGTCATAGGCCTTACAGAGGCCATGATGTTCTGAAGGAACATGCGCTACAAGCACAAGTGTCAAACCCAGCCATGTTCACATTTACTCAGTTACGGAAGCAGGTTGCAACTTTGGCTCAGTCAATGGCCATCTCAGAGTTGGATCAGGATCAGCTGGCAGATTTCCTTGGTCACGATATTCGGATACATCGCAATATCTACCGCCAATCTCAAAACGTCCTTCAATAGGCAAAAGGGGCAAAGATTCTTCTGTCAGTTAACAATGGGATGACAGATTTTGAGAGTTGCATTAGAGCTGAGCTGGGCGATGAATAGATTGACTTTGACAATGAAGACACATCAGAAACTTGCAGAGAGGTCTGAGGGAAAACAGCATCTGTGAATGAAGCAAGTACCAAGTCAACAACACAGGAATCAATGAGCATGACAGAGAAAAGACGTCCAGAGCCTGATGACAATCTAGATAGTTTTGATGATGACAGTACTGCGTCAGCTCCTTTTCAAAAGAAAGCTAGAATTTCAAGAAAACCATTGGGGAAAGCTGAAGAGAAAGCTGTTCAAACTCATTTCCATACACACCACATCGTGAACAAACTTCCTGGAAAGGCCGCGATACAGCAGGCAATTGCAGAAGAGCCCGCACTTAGACATAGGTGCTGGACAAACAATAAGGATTACATCCGCAACAGACAGAAAAAGTTACAAAAGAAATGAATTGAGATTCTCCGAGAGAGCACACTCGTGGCATTTTTGTTTTCATAAAGATTTATTACAAGAGTATTATTATTGGGTTAGTTTCAGTGTGTACAGCTTGTTTTTATCTGATGGACGCCTGGATCATTTTGTATACTGTATAACATGTGACTTTGCAAACGAAACAGCAGCTGGGGACGAAAGACAATAATAAGATAATAAAACCATTGTCAACATAAAGATTACAAGAGTGTTACTATGGTGGGGGGGGGGGGGGGGTTGGTCCGCCTGGATCATTTTGTATACTGTATAACATGTGACTGCAAACGAAACAGCGGCTGGGGACGAAAGACAATAATAAGATAAGAAAACCATTATCAACATAAAGATTTATTACAAGAGTGTTATTATTTGGTTATTTTCATCGTGTATAGCTTTGTTTTTATCTGATGTATGCCTGGATCATTTTGTATACTGTATAACATTAACCTTACTTTGCAATGAAACAGTGGCCCCCACCCGGGTCTGCTGTGGGGGACTTGGGTGTGGTTAACTACTTTTTAGTTCCCAGTGTCACCCTGGTCAGCCCCAGAAAGTGGGTTTTCCTCTCAATTCTGGGGCATGTGTTTCTGTCTACCCTTGGTCCATTCACTTGTATTTTTCTTTTTTAAGCTCTCCCTACTGTCTGCGCTGCCTGTATCTCTTGAAAAAAAGTACCCAATGGAGAAAGAAACACGCTTAGAAAAGACGGTTGCAACACAATTTATTAATATTTTGGGTAAATCCACTTTGTCAAAACAGACAAACAAAGTGGATTTACCCAAAATATTAATAAATTGTGTTGTAACTATCTTTTCTAAGCGTGTTTCTTTCTCTGTTGGGTACTTCTTTGTATTTTACACGATTGGCAGTCACCTTTTTGGTCTGAATTTTTTTTTTTTTTTGGTATCTCTCTTGATGTTGGATGTGTGTTGCTAAATGGTCTTAGGTTTATTTAGCGTATTAGACCGGCTGGCGACATACATTCAATATTCTGTTCATTTTGTTTCTTCACAAGCAGTGCTGGAACATCCTGAGAAAGTCTTGTTGCTGTCGGGACGTTCAGCAATGTACAAACAAATCGGGACAAAAGACAATAATAAGATAAGAAAACCATTGTCAACATAAAGATTTATTACAAGAGTGTTATTATTTCAGTGTGTATAGCTTGTTTTTATCTGATGTACGCCTGGATCATTTTGGAAATGTCTGTAACTTTTTTGTTACTATAAAGTACATTGTTTCAAAAGTCACAGGAAGCATAAAACTTAGCTGAATTGGTATACCTCGCCCTCTGCCTAGGTTAAACGCACCAGCGGCGCAATTGTTGCTATTTTCGCAATAGACCCGTCGCTCGGACCGGTCATGTGCACCAGAAATGCGCGCACAGGTTGGCCTCTGCACTTGTTGTGTGATCTCGTACGTTCATGCGGAAGATTGTGATCGCACTCGAAAAAAGGTTCGTTTGCGGTTTTAACTTTTAGCCGTGCCTTTTACCTCCCCTAACACGCCAGTTTTGTGTAGAGATGGCGGAAGCTTGTGTCATGCCCCACCCCACTGAACCAAGTCCATTGTACTTGTAGTGCACTCATCTCTCGAACTTCAACTATGACGGTGCTTTCTGCCGCAAACGACGCAGATGTGGCAAAATCACCTCCATTGAGGAAAAAAAAAGCTACTTTTCAAATCTGCCAAATCGCGTAATGTTTCGTGGTGCTAGCATAAGGATGAATGCATTATTGCCGGATTGCATATGGGAAAGGTTTATTCTTTATTCATATTATTTTGCAGCAATCAAACGACGGTCACGTGATTCTTTTTCCGAGGTTGCCCATTACAGGTGCAGAAAGCACACGCTCTAAATCGATTGGGTGCACCAGACCGGTCCGAGCGACCAGTCTGATGCCAAAATAGCAACATTGGCACCGCTGGTGCGTTTAACCTAGGCACAGGACGAGGTATACCAACTCAGCTAAACTTTATTGGCGCACTTGCTAGAACTCAGTATATTTCTCTCTCCATTTTATGAATAGAGGCACATAAGTCGCTGAAACCCTTTACGTGCCGAAGGCAAGAACTAGTTTTCCTCATCACAAAGTTGCCAGAAAAAGGTTTGACTGCTCTTGATTGTTTGATTTTAAGTGTTTACAAACAATTACTGTTTTTTTATATGCATGCACCTTTGATGTGATTAATAAAGGCTGAAGTTTCAAGTGATTTCTTATGTTGTCAGTTAATTAATTAATGTCAGTGTTCTGTTTTGTCATTTTACCCCAAGACCGAAATCCCCAAATTCTGAAGACTGCGTTGCAGTGCAGGACACAGATCAACCATGATAGTTCAAGGGTGATGCCAGAATAGCTTGGCGCCCATAGGCGCCAAGCTATACTGGCATCACCCTTAAACTATCAAGGTCGATCTTTATCTTGCTGTGGTGTGTTTGGGGTAGAATGAGTTAAGTGTTAGTTTCTTCGTCTGTGTCTTTTTCTATCTTTCATATTTTTCCACACTTTTTAACCCGCATCATACTGAGGCTAAAAGCTTCAAATTTGTACACTGCCATACATGCAAGCTACATTACAGTACTTACAGATGAGGACATAGACCAATGGCTTTAGTTCAAGGGTCGTGCCACAATAGATTGGCGCCTAGAGGCGCCAAGCTATTCTGGCACTACCCTTGGACTATTCATGTTTAGTCACACTTGTTGCACACACTGGTGTATTCCGAATGATAAGGGTAAATATTCAAAATGCTCTGTTGCTGTTTGTCTCAAACTCCAGAGTACATAAAAAAAATGTCCCTTAATTTCCAGAATACATTATCTTGATTCTCACAAAAATGCCATGATAAACTGCTTTGCTTCAGATGGACAAAACGTAGCAATGTTTAAAAGATTTCCTCTGTGAAAATCATAATGTAAAGGTTAGGGGCCAGTGTTCATTCAATTTTGCACCATACAATGTTAAAAATGTTAATGCGTACATACACATTAAGTTGAAAAAACAAAAAAAAAAAAATGAATGTGAAAAAGAAGTATTCCATGAACTTGACCTTATTACAGACGCCTAATGTTGTGAAGACACTCATTTTCACTCTAATGCCAGTTTTTGTGTGAGAGGCACCCGCTTTATTGGTAAAAACCCATTTTTTTTCTCCATCCAGTGGCTCTGTTTCTAGAAAATGTTCATTTTATTTTCAGAACCCTAGAATAAATAGAAATATGGGAACCCATTTTTACATAAAATGGTAGGTAACCCACTCTGAGGCTTTTGTCTCCGTGTGTGTGTGTGTGTGTGTGTGTGTGTGTGTGTGTGTGTGTGTGTGTGTGTGTGTGTGTGCGTGCGTGCGTGCATGCGTGCGTGCGTGCATGCGTGTGTGTGTGTGTGTGTGTGTGTGTGTGTGTGTGTGTGTGTGTGTGTGTGTGTGTGTGTGTGTGTGTGTGTGTGTGAGAGAGAGAGAGAGAGAGAGAGAGAGAGAGAGGCGCGGTCGACGGTGTGCGAGTTATCAAGACCAGAGCGGCGGGCTGCTGGCAGACTGCCTGTAAGTCTCCCGTTTATCTCTGCAGTCCTTCCACAAGAAACTCAGGACAGTTTGCGCCCCTTGTTTATACAGCCAGGCTGTTGACTTGCTTTGCTGGTGCTGTTTAGAAGGAGGAAGTGGCGCGCGTTAAAAGCTGCGAGTGAGTTAGCAGCGCAAGTCGGCATCACGTGCACAGGACACCCAGTAGAACGCAGAGAGGTGTGTCCGTCCGAAACACTTTCACAACTTGACTTCTTCATTCTGTTTGTGCGTAGTGTAGCTAGCTGGCTTGCAGGGTGTGGTGCAGGTAACTTCAAGTTGACTTTAGTCATTAATTAACCTTTTGTGCGTGCATCCACCGCTACTGTAAACAGTACCATAACCGGCCCTCACCGGCTCTGTAAACAGTACTGGGCTATGCACCAGGCCGGATTATCCCCACTAACTGCCATTTGACGCATATTTTGTTCAGAACAAGAACAAGAACAACGTTTATTGTCGAGGGGCCCATTGGGGCCAAAGGACACAGATGGATCGTACATTACTTTATATCATTCTTTAAGCTTCTGCAGTCCACACGGAATTTTGCACTTTTCTGTGGGTAGTAAGTCAGTTAATTGGTATTCACCGCGCGGCGTCTTTGTTCGTGGAGTCCCGTCTGTACTATTCCTGTGACCGCCGATGATTTTCGCGTGGTCCGTGGTTCCGTCCGGTCTTGTAGCGTCTCCGACGGTCCGGGGCGTGAAAAAGAAGAGCCGAGAGGAGGGTACGCAGTATCAATGCTGTTTGGTCGTTACGTTTCTCTCCCTTATGGAGAAGCAGTCAAATGCGAACTTTGCTAGAGTGCATTGTGCATCCTCCCTGGCTAGTAGTTGGCTTTACTTACTTAAAGCTAGTTGAATTCTGAGCTGATTATATAAGCTACTCGTCTAGCATGTGAATTTCGTCCTCTACTACTCCACACGCGCGACATAGTCTATGTTCCCGGGGTGTGTTTGTATACCTGCCTCTTTCTACTTCTAGCATGTGGGCACTTACTCGTAACTTGGTGAGGGCTTGTTTGTGTTCTCGTATTTTTGTGTGCATAAGGTAGCTTTGTATTTCGTATTTATCAGTTGCTTTGTTATAGAATGTCGGTCTAGATGTGTTGCTCTGCGTAATTCTGTTCCAGTATCTAGTGTATTGCTCTTCCAGTTTTCTATGGAGGGTTGTTTTAAGTGAGGTTCCCCTTAATGTACACTGGTTATCCCACACGTGGCGAAAGCCCAGTGAGCAGAGAATTTGTCTTGTAAAAGCGACCCACGGGGCGGTGGTCTCGAGCTGTTCGTGATACGCCTGTTTGAGGTAGGAGGTGCTATCAGAGTTTAGCATGTGAAGCCAAAAACCTATCACTTGGACCGATATTCTGATGCTCACAGGGAACTGTCCGATCTCAGCTGGGGCCGGAATATTCATAGCTTTTTTGTGGATGCCTAAGATAGACTTAGCAAATTTCAGTTGAATGCACTCGTGAGGCATTTGTCCCTTCATGCAGTCATCGAAGAGGTGACTCAGGTGTGAAAGGGAACCATACTTCTGATGCATATGTTGCGACAGGGACCACTAGAGAGTCAAACAGTTGCATTATCGTTTTAGCATAAAGGTTTTGTTTGTATAGTGAGCGGCTTTGCTGGCTTGTCTCCCTAGGTGGTCTTGTGCTGATGTAAAGCTGCCTTTGTTATTAAACATTACCCCTAGGTACTTGTATGTATCCACAGTTTCTATTAAATCGTTTCCATACCTAAGTATACGGTCGGTACTTTTGGTGCTGCTCGTGCGAATGCGATTATCTTTGTTTTGTTTTTATTGACAGTCCGAGACCCCAGTCTTCACAGTATTTATGTAGTTTATTTAATTTGTTCTGGAGGCCAATTTTTGTAGTGGACAGAACTGCTAGATCGTCTGCATACAGTAAGCACGGTATTTCAGTACCTGTCGTGTTGTTAACGGTTGGGGAGTCTTCGTCCTTTAAGCAATTTGCGAGGTCGTTGATGAAAATATTGAACAGAGTAGGGCTTAGATTATTTCCTTGTTGCACCCCTTTTTTTTTAAAGGTATGTCTTGTGTGTACCTGCCGAGTACTTTCGTGCACACAGTTGACTGACTATACATGTTTCTGATTACGTTGTAGCAGAGCCCGCCAATGCCTACCAGGTCTAGTTCAGTGAAATCTTAGTAGTTCATTCGACAGCCAGAAGCCAACACTAATTCAATTCCAAGGAACATGGATACAAAGTGGTCTCAGCAAGAGACATAGATCCTCATGAGCCCCTGCGACTGCGGCTGCTCATGAGGATCTATGTCAGTCTCTCAGATGGACCGAGCTCACGTTTTCTCGGCATTTAAGGGTTAAATTAAAAACAAATTTGTGATTAGTCACTATTTAACCCCTTGAACCGATGCAGCCATCGCCTGGATAGTGCAAACAGTGCCGCCGGTGCAGCACGTCAATGCAAGAGGGTTAAAGTTCTCATCTGTCACGCCATGACGTCACGTTACAACGGGATCAGACATCTGATACAGCAAACGTGGAGAAATAAGCGGATGTGTGGATTTCATTAAATCATGAACTTCTACCCGGCGACAGGTGACCGGCAGTTACTTCAAGCCTACGTGCCGCATCAGTGAAACTAGCTTGAACTCGCCATGATCTCAGCAAACGCGTGTCTTAATCAGTGACTACAAAACCGGTGCGCGGCCGGATTTAATCTTTTCTGATGTGTTTATAAATGATTCAAGAGTTTGTTTGGTAGAAACTGAAGTCTCGACACGGTTGTTTACAAGTGATCACATGGACAAGTACAATGTTTCTTGACCTCTTTAACCAGACTTGTTCCTGTAGTCCCGGCAGGAATTGTACGATGTTACCAGTCTCAGTAGACTGCACGAGACATGAAAAAGTTGTGCGCAAATCGCTTGTGACTATAAGATTCCATTGAGTCAGTCTTGTGTCGTCTACACCACAAGTGTAAACTGGCTCAAAAGACGTTTCTCTCTGTGATCTGTGGATATTTCCAGTTCTTGTGACAATTACCGAATTGACGATTTCAAACGTTTCATGGATGTGTATTGTAGACAGTCTTCGAGTTGGAATAGTCTAGACGTCAGTCTGCGAGTGGTGGCGGGGTAACTGTGATTGAGTGGTTCTCCAGCAGACAGCTCCATCTGACGGCCAACAGACAAGGACTTTTCCTGACTGAGTTATCGGCCGTGCCGAACAGCTGCTGTGCAATCTTTGTGCCAAGCGTTGTGTCACTTGGTGTCGTATAGTCGGTGTCTGCTGGCTTGCCGGGTGCCGCCGCTTACAGAAAGGTGAGCTACCTGCTGTTTGTTAGTTTACTTGTTTTCTGGCATATTTGTCTGTTCTGTTATATTCTTTCTTCCGGGAAATACAAGCGCAATTGTCCACAGTGGCAAACAGTAATTCAGTGGCTTTTATTTTTCATTAACCCATTGAACACTGACGCAGTACAACAGGATGCGGATTGACCATGATAATTCAAGGGTAGTGTTGGAATAGCTTGGCGCCTCTAGGCGCCAAGCTATTTCGACACCATACTAGAAGTATCATGGATGGTCTGTCTCCTGAGTGTGACTTAGACCTGAATGTAACTTCTCCTGAATGTACTTAGAAGATACCTCCAAAATTTGCCGATAATTTTGTCCTTAAGGCTGAAAGGGTTAACAATTTGACGCAGATGTACGCACTTTATCTTCAGCGTATATTATTGGCCAGTTGTATAAAATCATTATCACGACTAAGAAGTCGGTCGGCTTACTGACGTAAGTGTACTTACATCCGTAAATACTGAGTGGTTCTTGTCTCATTGTTTCCGCGTGACACTCCCGCTGGTCGGTGATTTACGTGTTATCAGCGGGTATTCCACACACAGATCCGGTGTGATACACTGATACCGAGTTTAACATCGGTGTTTAGATGGTGTTGACAATCTCACTCATAATTATGGTTGTAACCGTATCCTACAAGCGAGCACAAGCATTTTAAGATCACGAGCCATTGTCCACATGTTGCTACGTAGCCTGTTGTGTGAGTGTCAGCGATTGTGAGTTGCACCTGATGTGGCGGGACAAATTTGTCTGTACGTGGCACCATAGATATTAGAGCAATACAATTCATTGGTTGATTGTTTGAAGGTGAAATTCTCAGTATCACCTGAACACCGTTGTGAGAATCTGTACTGACCGGGAAAAGCGCGTCAGTGAAAAGTGTCGCACAGGTATTTGCAATTAAAGATCCATCATAACAAAACAGTAATAAATAAGTTATTATTGAGTGGCTTTAGTTAGTGGCTTTCGCTGGTGAGAATATTGTCTAAAACGACTTTAACAAAAAGGAGTTATCGCCCTTGTTAATGATACAAGTGATAAAAGTGAGCTAAAGTGAAAAACATCATGAGATTTGTGTTAAATTTTGTATGTCGGATTTTGTTTTTGGTCTGAACGCTATTGCCCCCGCCCCCCGCCCTTCAGGTGGAGAAGGGGGGGGGGGGGGGAGGGGGCTGTGGCTTAGCCACACGGCACGTACCATGTAATTCCATGCCTGTTTGAATGCCTAACGACCCTGCATGTAAGAACTTGAAATTCAGTTATAACTGCCATCCCGTTACGTAAAATAAATCACTCGTGCTCAGTTCGAGCGATAAAATGCGACGAAAGCTAAAGCTAAAACTAAAGCTCGCATTTTGTCAGTAGAACTGAGGACGAGTGATTTCAGTTTGTAGCTCGCATTTTATAGGTCGAACTCAGCACGTGTGATTTATACTGACGAGCAAAAAAAATGCGACAATTTTGGAATCACGGAAACACTTGACGAACAAAAGAAATGCGACATTTCTTTTGCTCGTCTAGTGTTTCCGATGATTCCAAAAATGTCGCATTTCTTTTGCTCGTCAGTATATTTAGCGTAATGGGAGGTCAGGCATAATTTAATTTATTTAGACGACTTTTTGAAAGGATTTTAACCTCAGAATCGACATATTCTTTTATCGTCGAAGTGGTGAGTTGCCATAACTTACTTTATCCTGCCCCAGTGGTCGATTGTTCTGTGACATTTGCGACGAAACAATCAAAAGTGTGGCGGAGACCACACAGCTTTTATCATTACAAGTGAATTGAGACAGCCTTGTAATATGATGGGAACCTCAGTGCTCATGAGAACTGAAAATCCAAAGATAATGTACACAGAATTAATTGCATGCACAACCTGTCACCTGTATTAATAATCGGACGACTTTTTTTTCAGCGGTGTGTGTGTATAGGGCAGGGGGAGGAGGGGAGGGGCGATGGGGGTGGGAGGGTTGTGGAGCGGGGGGAGGGTTGGGTGGGGAGGGGAGAGAAAGGTTCCACAGACAGACACAGAGTCAACCCTTGAGACACACAGCTCACTTTTACTATGACATTCTCAGGTCAGTCTCTGCCACTGTTTGTGATTTTTGACAATATGACTAACGTATGTTTTTCATGCATGTTACGTTTCTATCTTCATGTATAAACTATACTATTCCTAACTATTAACGGCTATTCAACCGACAGGAACCTAATCAGGCGCACATTATGAAGGAACTACTTGTTGTCAACGTAACACAGGCGCCTGACAAGTGGCACAGTTGCGGTGCGACTGAATCGATCAGCGTTCAGGTCGTGCTCCATAGGCAATAACGGTCTCTGTCCCCCATAACCCGCCCCTCAAGGCCATAACCCCGAATCAATCAATCAATCAATCAATCAATCAATCAATCAATCAATCAATCAATCAATCAATCAATCAATCAATCGATCGATCGATCGATCGATCGATCAATCAATCAATCAATCAATCAATCAATTAATCAATCGATCCATCAATCAATCACAAGTAGTTTTGATGATATAACGTAAACAACAGTGACCTAATAAGTCAACATTATGAAGAACATCTTAATTGTTATCAACAGCAGATATTGTCAGCTTTCAAGATAGTGACGGATTCTGTTTTTAATGGCGACCATAGTGCTGCTGGTCATGTTACATATTCAAATGAGGTAGGTGATGCAGTAAGAGGACCGGTGTTTAAAAAAAAAATCCTCTACCTTCTTTGGCATTTTGTACGGAGGCAGCATACTGAAATTTGCTTAAAATCTCTTGATAGGTGAGTAGAGACATGTTTGGTGCTTTGATTCATACCAGCCTTGGCTTAACCAGCGGATTTTTTTTTTGTCCTAGTTTGAGTTGCCAAGCGGATGGTGATTTGAGGCATGTACGAGTTTTGGCTGCGCTTGGATGTAGGGTTGGTACAAAATCATGTTGATAGCCATGAAATGAGACTGGTGACGTCCTTATTTTATTTTTTATTTTATTTCATTTTATTATTATTATTTTTTAAATTATTATTATTATTAATTCTTTTTTCGGGGGGGGGGGGGGGGGGGGAGGAGGGGGGCGGGGGTTGTGCATGGCAAATGTGCAGCAAGTGGGCGGTAGTGTTGTTTAGGGGATTGAAAAATTAGGGGATGACTGGGACGGACTAAGGCTAGGGCATTTTAACAAATGGGACTGGAGAGGAGGCCCATTGTGTGCTTTGACCTGTCAGAGGCACCACACGCCATATGTGACATAGACCAGAATCTGGTTTAATGTAACCATATCATTGAGTTTGGACTTTTGCTGTTGGAAAACTGAGAAAATCATAAACAATTTGAAAATTTGCCCCAAAAATCGCTTCGTTTGCAGTTTTATAGGCTCGTTTTGCATCGTGACACTCTGTTTTCCTGCACTGTTGGCCATGTTTAGTGTGTTTGTTCATTTTTTTTTCTTACAGTTAGTCATGAGTCTGACCTTCGACCTTGATCTGTGACCTTTGACCTTGACCTTGAAAGGGGTGAGGTTTGTCGCGATCAGTTCGCTAAATGCATGAAAAAATGTACTCATTCAGTTACTGAAGTTGTGGGGTGGGTTGGGGTGGGTGGGGGGGGGGGAGGAGGGGGGGGGTGGTGGGGAGGGGGGAAGGTCAAAGGTTAAGATCAAAACCACAATGAAACAGTGTCAGTAGGTTCATTTCATCGGACAGCTGACCTCAGAGAGAAATCAGCCGCCAGAAGAATGTGACATGCAGAAGTTATTTTGCATGATACAACATAGGCTGCATCTGATGTGTCATTCTGCTGTAATTGTCATGAGGGATGTCTCTGGTGTCTATTCTGAGACGAACACAAGCACTGTTACACTGCGTAAAGCTCATTTGAGTGCGTTGTTATTGGAGCAGCAGCTGTGGCAACTGGTACATGCTTTTACAGGAGCGTTCACAGGTTTGACACACACATGCTTGCTGCATTTGCAACAAGAGTTCTGGTGTTTTGAGACTCTGACAAGTGTGTTCTATATAAAAATGAACTGTACATAACCATCTTTCTCTGCTAACTCCTAAATAAGCACTCCAGACAATTGTTTGGGTATGGGGTGTGTCTCGCGTAGCATAGTTTTGGCTGTTTTGTGTAGTCTTTTGGTTGTGGGATAGCTCAGTAGACTTAATGTTTAAATTGCACAGCTGTTTCATGACTCCTTTTGCCTGAGGAAAGATTGTAAGTAGCATATAGGGCATGGCAGCTGGTTACAGGCCTCTTCTTGTTTGCTGTCACCAGACAACAGGGTCAATGAGGATTCCTGGGTGTTGTCTTTTTAGCTGCCCTGAGATACATAAGGAAATGGCCTTGGGTCTGAAAGTTCATTTTTCCTCAATGTCAGTGGTATGGTAACCTTTTTCAGTTGTTCAGCCCACAGGGAGTCGGTTTAACTGTATTGCATGTGTTTGTAAACTTGGAAAAACAGAAAAAGTAGGGGGGGTGGGGGTAATGAAAAAATATTTTAAAAAATACTTTCATGTGCCTGTGCCTCAAATGCAACGTTTCTGAGAATCAGATATATTACTTGATGTACATGCCAATTTTGCTGGCATTCTGATCATATCTAGTCTTTTTTCATGGCATCAGATATGCATGATCCAAAACATAAACAGCATAGTGAACGCCACAACGACGCGCAAGACATAACATACAGATCAATGGTGTCACTTTGGGTTTGACTTAGATAGTGTCTAAGGATTGCACTGATGGCAGATTGAATGGTGTTCAGGTGGAAGAGTTTCTCTGACAGGTCATGTTACATATTCAAATGAGGTAGGTGAGGCCGGCAGTAAGAGGGCCGGTGTTTTAAAAAAAAAAATCTTCTGCCTTCTTTGGCATTTTGTACAGAGGCAGTATGTTGGAATTTGCTTAAAATCTCTTTAATAGATGAGTAAAGACATGTTTAGTGCTTTGATTCATACCAGCCTTGGCTTAACCAGCGGACTTCGTTTGTCCTAGTTTGAGTTGCCAAGCGGATGGTGATTTGAGGTGTGTACGAGTTTTGGCTGGGCTTGGATGTAGGGTTGGTACAGAATCATGTTGATAACCATGAAATGAGACTGGTGATGTCCTTATTTCATTTTTATTATTATTATTATTATTATTATTATTATTATTATTATTATTATTATTATTATTTATTTTTATTTATTTATTTATTTATTTATTTTTTATTTATTTTTATTTATTTATTTGTTTCTTTGTTGGTTTTTTTGTTGTTGTTTTTTTTTTTTTTTTTTTTTTGGGGGGGGGGGGGGGAGGAGGAGTGGGGGGATTTTGTGCATGGCAAATGTGCAGCAAGTGGGCGGTAGTGTTGATTAGAGGTTTGAAAAATTAGGGGAGGACTGGGACAGACTAAGGCTAGGGCATTTTAACAAATAGGACTGGAGAGGAGGCCCATTGTGTGCTTTGGCCTGTCAGAGGCACCACATGCTATATGTGACATAGACCAGAATCTGGTTTAATGTAACCATATCATTGAGTTTGGACTATTGCAGTTGGAAAACTGAGAAAATCATGAACAATTTGAAATGTTGCCCAAAAATCGCTTTGCTTCCAGTTTTATAGGCGTTTTGGCATGTTTTGCGTCGTGACATCCTGTTTACCTGCAGTGTGGGCCATGTTTAGTGTGTTTGTTCATTTATTTTTTTGTCTTACAGGTAGTCATGAGTCTGACCTTCGACCTTGAGCTGTGACCTTTGACCTTGACCTTGAAAGGGGTGAGGTTTGGGGCGTTCAGTTTGCTAAATGCATGAAATAAATGCACTCATTCAGTTATTGATGTTGTGGGGTGGGTTGGGGTGAGGGAGGGGGGAGGGGGTGGTGGCGGTGGTGGGAGGGGGGGGGGTGAGAGAAAGTCAAAGGTTAAGATCAAAACTAAAATGAAACAGTGTCAGTAGGTTCATTTCATCAGACAGCTGACCTCAGAGTGAAATCAGCCGCGTATCATAGTTTTGGCTGTTTTGTGTAGTCTTTTGGTTGTGGGATAGCTCAGTAGACTTAATGTTTAAATTGCACAGCTGTTTCATGACTCCTTTTGCCTGAGGAAAAGATTGCAAGCAGCATATAGGGCATGGTAGCTGGTTACAGGCCTTGTGTCTTGCATAGGGGATTGAAAAATTAGGGGATGAATGGGACAGACTAAGGCTAGGGTATTTTAACAGATGGGACTGCAGGGGGTGGGGCCCACTGTGTGCTTTGGCCTGCTGCATTTTTACCGTAGCGGGCTGGCAAACTGACTATGGCGTCGTGATAACAAACACTCGAACACTTCCTGTTGTCTAGGCTTAGGCGCAAATTTGGGTCATACCCTTGACAACTTTGTGAGTCAACGGCAGTCATTTTTTCAGCTAAAACGTCTGCGAACAGCCACGCGCCGCAACTGCGCTCATTGTTTCAACCATTTATCATATGAAGAAAGAAAAGGGATGTACTACTTTTACGTACGAACAAGAGTCCGAAATAGCTCAGGCGGTTAAACGTCGGAGCAGGAGAGCGAAGGGAATCGCCGGGTCGTGGGTTCGCATCCCGTCCCGGCCCTGGTAGCTGGACTCACAATCCAGGGGGAAAAAACGGATTTGTTCAGTAGCATGTCCGTTGAAAGGTCCTGGTAAATCAAAGTGGTACAGTTGGAGTGCGGCTGAGTTGATCAGTGTTCAGGTCGTACTCCATAGGCAATAGATTTCCCTGTCCCCCATAACCCGCCCGTCAGGGCCGTCCATGATCACCTCGGTGCTGTGGACTAACCAACCCCCACGTACGAACAACCGAGGCAAAGATGGAAGGCGGGGGAAGACAATTACTGGATGTAAGCGTGTGACAGAAAGGTAATCGTGGCCCCGTGCCAGGCTTTGTCCAGGTTTGAGGTCCCAACACGCAAAAGCACATCGAGCCGACATCAGCCATAGTTGGCCAGATGTGACCGTCGTCGACCGGACGCCCCCTTTGCTTACTGTATAATATATGGGCGCCAGATGTGCAGCGCACGAGTAGGGGCACAGCTAGAGTGACACGATTAGTATCCGTATCTGTGTTACAGGGCTGAGCAACAGGTTGCTGATCAGAACGGCGCTGACAACAGAGTAACACAGCAACCGTCACTAGATCTTCCTGTCACTAGTCTGCCTTTGGACGCAGATTGTGTTTTTGAAACCTATGCAACTTCAGCTTCAAAGATCCCCAGCCGTTAAACTCTTTTAGCCTCGACACACCACCGCAAAGATATGCATCGACCATGATAGTTCAGGGATGGTGCCAGAATAGCTTGGCGCCTATGGGTGCTAAGCTATTCTTGCACCACCCCTGAACTACCATCTGTCTTCCAAAATATAATACGGTCTTCAGAGGATAGCTCCAAAATTTTGGGATTTCGACCTTGGGACACAACAGGTTAAAGAAACATGCATGCGAAGAGGTTTTAGCATTAGGGCATAGATCCCCATGAGCTCCCTCAACAGCGGGGGCTCAAATGGATCTATACTTCATGCAATTGGGTGGTGTTCAGATTTTCTCGAAAGTGAAAGGGTTCACCCCATCACGTGTCTATTGACAGGTCAAAAGGTGGAGCTGCGTCCAAGTCGCATTGAATAGAAAATACTTTGAGTTTGAGTGTGTGTGTTGCTTCGGCAATAAAACGTGTATTCGGCGTTTGTCCTTCTACCCATCACAAGTCACACGTCCTCATGGGCCTCTGTCGGTCTGAATCAAACATAGATAATGCATCCTGGTTGTTCTGATCTGATTGCCTGCTCAGCTGGATTTGAAGCAGCATCTTTTGTGACTGTAGAGGCCAATGCGGGAGTGGCAGTCCCTGCTGCAAAGATCACAAATGTACGTGGTCGCTGGTCTGATGGAGTTGTTGCACTCCTTTCTGCGTGCCCGCTTGTCTGCCGCTGCTTTCGACATCTTTTCTTCCCCTGACTTGAGGTGTTGGTGCACGGTCATCCGCAAGGCGTTACCAGGACCCAGTGTCAATGTCCAGTGCTCTCATGTCCCTCTTGCAGACATCTACAAATCGTAGCTTGGGGCGACCAGTGTTTCTTCACCCAGCTGCCAGTTCTCCGTAGAGGATGTCTTTTGGGATGCGGCCATCTTCCATGCGGTGAACGTGGCCGAGCCGTCTGCAGTCTGCGTTGTCTGAGTAGGGTGTACATGCTGGAAAGGCCAGCGCGTGACAGGACTTCGGTTTTGGTCACTCTTTCTTGCGAGACATGCCCAGGATATGGCGGATGCTTCTCAGGTGGAAGGTGTTGAGTCTTCTCTCCTGTCTAGCATATGTGGTCCATGTCTCACTGCCGTATAGCATGTGCTGATGACGCAGGCGTTGTACACAGCCATCTTTATTTTCAGTCAGCTTGGGATTTGTCCACACACGAGTTGTGAGGCGTGCAAGAGTTGCAGCAGCCTTCCAGATCCTCTTGTCGATCTCGATGTCCAGAGAGAGGTTATCGGGGTGAGGGTGGACCCAAGGTACGTAAACTGGTGGACGACGTCGAGCTCGTAGTTGTCAATGGTGATGAATGGTGATGTCTCTGTGTCCTGTCCCAGGACTTTCGTCTTCTTTAGACTGATAGTCAGTCCGAAGTCCTTGCAAGCCTGGGAAAATCGGTCCATCAGTGGCTGCAGTTCCTGCTGGGTATGAGTCGAAGCTTCCGCATCGTCAGCGAACAGCATTTCTCTGATGAGGGCTTCGCGTATCTTTGTCTTGGCTTTGAGGCGGGCAAGCTTGAAAAGCCTGCCATCTGATCTGGTTCGCAGGTAGATTCCTTCTGTTGCATTACCAAAGGCATGCTTGAGTAGGACAGCGAAGAGGATCCAAAAGAGAGTAGGGGCCAGGACACAGCCTTGTTTGACTCCGCTGCATACGTCAAATGGGTTCGGATGTTTTACCGTTGAACTGCACTGTCCCCTTCATGTTGGTGTGGAAGGATTCTATCATACTCTGTATTTTAGGTGGGCATCCAATCTTTGAGAGGGTCTCTAACGAACAGGTCAATAAAAGCGACATACAGAGGCATGTGTTGTTCCCTGCACTTCTTCTGGAGTTGACGGAGGGAGAAGACCATGTCTACCGTTGACCGCTCAGCTCGGAAGCCACACTGTGACTCGGGATAGACACGTTCTGCCAGCTTCTGCAAACAGATCAAGATGACCTTTTCAAAGACTTTGCCGACAATGCTGAGAAGGTAGATGCCTCTGTAGTTGTTACAGTCGCTTCTCTCGCCCTTGTTTTTGTAGAGGGTGGTGATCTTGGCATCCCTCATGTCTTGTGGTACCTCTCTTTCCTGCCAGCATTGGAGTAGGACCTCATGCAGCGGGAGAAGGAGGGTGGCTTTGCAGTTATTGATCAAATTCGCGGGGATCCCATCGTTGCCTGGCACAATAGGCACACGTAAAAGATGTGTCGTTATTTCTTTTCCGCATCAGAAAACTCTTCTACCTAGCTAAAGGGAAGAAGAGCAAAAATTTGCTTCTTTCATTTTACGACATTCAATCTTGGTTTCAATATCAAACTCAGTAATTAAAGCAAAAGTTAAACTTGAGTCAGTCCTTTTGCGCACCACCATCGTCAGACATACCAAGAACACTATAAAGGCGATATTGTAAACTAGTAAACTTTATTGCCTGTACAGTATCGCTTTAAACAAACAAACAAACAAACAAAAAAGCACCACTAAACACAGTGCTACACGATTTTTAAAAAAGTAATTAAAAGAGCGGGTTTCAGTATAATCCTCTTAGACTGTTTTAAGCTCTAACTCGTCAGAAAAACGATACGAGAGCGAGTTTGTGTGTGTGTGTGTGTGTGTGTGTGTGTGTGTGTGTGTGTGTGTGTGTGTGTGTGTGTGTGTGTGTGTGTGTGTGTGTGAGAGAGAGAGAGAGAGAGAGAGAGAGAGAGAGAGAGAGAGAGAGAGAGAGAGAGAGAGTAAGAGAGAGAGAGAGAGAGAGAGAGAGAGAGAGAGAGAGAGAGAGAGAGAGAGAGAGAGAGAGAGAGAGAGAGAGAGAAAGAGAGAGACAGACAGACAGACAGACAAAACAGACAGACAGACAGACAGACAAAACAGACAGACAGACAGACAGACAGCCAGAGACACAGAGACAGAGACAGAGAAATCTTGAAGCCAACAACAGATTTTTTGGAACGATATTTTTCCACGAGAGTACTAATTAACCGTTTTGACCCCTAGCCTGATTTCCCCAAATTTAAAGGGTGACACCTAACAACTATGTACCAAGTGCTGGAGATGGTTCGACCGTGATAATTCAAGGATAGTGCCAGATTAGCTTGGCGCTGTCAGGCGCCAATCTAATGTGGCACCACCCTTGAATTATCACGGTTGATGCATCTCCCGCTGTATTGTGTCAAGCAAGACTGAAGCTAAGTGGGTTAACGTCAATAGCACTGTAAGCACGTCGCGCTTCTGGGAATACTAATTTTCTTGTATTACGAAGCCACTTGCAACAACTTCTTTCCTCTTGAGTTTTCCTTAGGAACATGATACATTTACTCTTGACTCTTGGCCAGTTAAAAAGAACCAGAAAACTTAGTTCAGCTGGCAACTTAAATGCATAGAGCAGAGCTGTGGAAAGCTTTTGTTCCACCACTGAATACTCCGCCGTAAACTTGAAAATAAATCCATCAAAGAAAAGCATAACAGAATGAAGAACATGATAGATAAGTTTGTTTAGTCAGACAAATGTACTGATGCCGCCAAGCTAATCTCGCGCTACCAGAATAATTTTGTTAGATCCAACTCCTGTGTTACGTGGTAGTCGTAGTACGATGCAATCACACCAGACGCACGCACGTAGGGTTCTTGTAAAGAAACTTCACTCAGTTGCAACTCGTCACACGTGGCATAAGGTTGTAGACACTGGAGTAACAGTTCCAACAATATTGTATTGCAGAGATGCGATCTCCACACAATGCATCCACAAATGCATCCACACTGATACACTGTCTCCTTTACAATGCATCAACACTTTTGACACACTGCGTCTCTCAAAAATGTACCCACATACTTCCTAAGACGGTCTTTTATTCTATTACAGATTTCTAGAATAATCCAGCAAATTCGCACAACACAGCCAATCAGAAAAAAAACGTAACCAAAACTCATTAATATTCATGAAAAAGAATACACTAGAATGAACAACAAAATTCCACTACTATTTAGGCGTCTTTGATACAATGTTACGAAATGTAGCCGACACTTTGACGTCATATCTGAGGTCACTAGAAAGATCGCGACCCTGCTCGAACCTTCTAGTCTAATGTAGCGAAACTACGCGTCACAACAAAAGTTGATTGCAAGGCTCCGTGCAAAAGAAAATGAATCCTACTAAAAAGGTACGTAATTCTTATCCAAAATAACTCAAATGAATATCGGATCTTTCCTATGATTAACACACACATGCTCTCGGCAAAGAATAACACAACCACAAACGTAACATTCTGTAACTGGTACATCATGGTCGTTAAGTGACATCTTCAAAATTTTAGAAATTCGGCCTTGTGGTTAACTGGACACATATGATTCTCTCTCTCTCTCTCTCTCTCTCTCTCTCTCTCTCTCTCTCTCTCTCTCTCTCTCTCTCTCTCTCTCTCTCTCTCTCTCTCTCTCTGTGCCCCTCCCTCCCCCTCTCTCTCTCTGTCTAGTCTCTCTCTCTCATATACACTGCGTGCGTGCGTGCGTGTGTGTGTGTGTGTGTGTGTGTGTGTGTGTGTGTGTGTGTGTGTGTGTGTGTGTGTTGATACAAACACCGCCATATGGCTTTTGTATACACCTGAATTTATGGATTATGTAATTTCCCACTCCTTTGTCTGAACATTTTGTCTGAACAACAGAGTCTCTCTCTCACACACTCTCTCTCTCTCTCTCTCTCTCTCTCTCTCTCTCTCTCTCTCTCTCTCTCTCTCTCTCTCTCTCTCTCTCTCTCTCTCTCTCTCTCTCTCTCTCTCTCTCTCTCTCTCTCTCGGACTATGGGAGTGGGTGGAGGGGGTGGGGGATGGGGTGTCCAGAAGTTCTGGAACCACCATCCCCGCTCCCCCTCCCCCCCCCCCCCAAAAAAAAAAAAAAAAAAAAAAAAAGGAAGAAGAATAAGAGAGAAGATAAATTCTGTAGTCAAGTCGCCCCCTTCTCCACCTGCTGCTCTTTTCCCCCTGTTGCCACGTGTTACGAATGTATTCATCATGGCTGACTTTATCTATTCATTGCCACCCACTGCCCCTTGCAGGCATTGCCTATTTCTGTTTTTCCTGGACGCTTGGGCTTAATTTATCTGGGTAGTATCAGCCATCGTTTGTGCTTGCTAACAGTGAAGGTGTTACAGCCACTTGTAATTTCTCCGTTTGAGGAGCAGAGATGTATGAAATGAATTCAGAGATGCATAAAAATGTACACAGAGTTGAACAAAATGCATACAGAGATGTACAAACATGTATACAGGCATGTATAAGATGGGACTGATTTTAGTTAACTTGTTAATTGAACACCGCCCAGCTGCAAGACGTACAGATCATCATGATCTGCAGTTGCCTCTTGCTGACTTCACTTTGTGACCACGTTCCTTTGACGGCAGGGATCTTTGACGTTGACTTGACAGTGATTTCCTAAACACAAACTGTGTCCACTGGCAGGGAAGGGGTTAAAGCGAACTGCTCGATGGCAAGTTTGGATTTGTAAAATTTGGATTTCAATAATTAGGGGTTATCTCAATGTTGTCTTGCCTGTAAGCTGATGCTTTTCTGCCCTACTTTTGACAGTCCGTATGAATAGGTCCACGTAACTGAGGGTTTTTTTTTTACTGCCCCTTGTGCGTAACAAAAAACTCTTCTGCGAACAAAGGAGACGAAGAGCAGAAAAATCTTTCAATTTAAGAATTCAAACTTTATAAGTAATGTCAGTCATTTTATACAGCATTATTTAATATACACTAAGAACATTTATAAAGAATATATTGCGAACTATTAACCCCTTCACTACCGAGAAAGCAGTGCACACGATCCAACTGTAAGAGACAAAAATCCTCATGAGCCCCCGCGACTGCGGGGGTTTATGAAGATTTATGTCTCTTGCTGAGACTAATTTTTGTGTCCATGTTTCTTGGACGGTGTTGGCTTTTGGCCATTGAATTAACCAAGATTTCAGAAACAAAAATGTACGTACAGTGGCAGGGAAGGGGTTAACCCTTTATTGCTTGCAGCAGGTTCTTTAGTACAAGGCATAGTTATGAAATTGTCGTGAGTCCCAGAGTGTGCGGTCGTGAGACTGTGTCTGCTTCAGATGACCTACTTGTGGACTTGAGGCCAGACGTTGTGCTGTTTCTTTACGTGTTGTCTCTGTCCCGCACGTCGTATTGCACGTGCATAGTTGTAACACTCTTACAGTCCTGCTTGTGTTTCTTGTATATAGTATTTCTCTTACTTCCAAAACATATCATTAGTTTTGAGGAAAAAAAACTGTTACAGTTACTGGCATGCGTTACCTTTACACACTCTTGCAACTGTATTTAATTAGCACTTAAACTCTCAGAACTAAATGATTTCCATTCTATAGAATGGACGTCATTTAGGTATGGGAATTTAAGAGTTAAATCACTTTTGTTTTATTTCACGTCAGGTTAGGCTGTAAACAGCTATTCACAATTTACAATAGATTTCTTCTTTTCTCCACTGGCACACTGGCCGCCATTTCTCCAGTTCTTTTTGCTTCGGAAGTGAGATTTTCTGTTTTCCGTGGCGTGTTTCGTTTTGCTTCTTAGTTGTATCCTCTTCTAATGCTGAACATAATGGCTGAGCTACTGTCTGATACATTTTTGAGACTACGTTTTACTCACCGTGTTTAGTGCGCGCGTGCGAGTGTAACGATGAAGTCCTCGTCCGCTCCTCTTCTCTGGCGATCCAAGGCGTTCACTTCTCATCAGTGTGTGCCTTAGCCCACTTAACCCCACGCCCAAAGTTTGAACTTGAGCGAGTCCTTTTGCGCATCACCATCGTTAGACGTACCAAGAACACTATAAGGGCGATATTATAAACGTTTAACCTTTATTGTCTGTCCAGCTTCGCTTTAAACAAACAACAACAACAAATCATCAAAGATTTTGGAGGTGTCACCTAACGACTATGTACCTGTTGCAGGAGGTGTTTCGACTATGATAATTGAAGGGTAGTGCCAGATTAGCTTGGCGCCTGGTGGTGCCAAGCTAATCTGGCATTACCCTTAAATTATCATAGTCGATCCATCTCTAAACAAAGGGCGTCGCGGCTAAATGAGTTAAACTGAAGAAGAAGAAAAAAGAAACACTATGCTTGCTGTACATGAGAGATTATATCCTCACGATGGTTTCGCCCGAACATCAAGTATTGCGACGCATCTGTCATTGTAAAAAAAAAAAAAAAAAAAAAAAAAAAAAAAAAAAAAAAAACCACGTGTAAGTAAGACAATGAAGAAACCATACTGCACCTCACTGGTAGGTCGTCTGCTTTACTGTCTGCTATTGCCAAAACTTTGTCATGAAAATATTGCAAGTAAGGAATCTTGTCAATAGGAAAAAGTGCCAGCCGCGTTCCTGATCGGGAAATCATTGGAGATGCCATTATTTATCTTGCCGTGTGCACACAGGGGTGAAATCAATTGCATTCCTTCTGGCTTTTTTCAGTATTTTTTGTTTTGTTGTTGTGGTATTTCTGTCTTTTTTTTTTTCTTTTTTTTTTTTTTTGTCTTTTTTTTTTTCATTTTTTTCTTTATGGAAATACACATATATAAATAAAAAAAGTAGATAAGCTAAACCAGACAATTATTTTCCGCATGAAATTTGTGAATAAATGAACATCGTGCCTCTAAAGGCAGCAAGTTAAATTTGAGCTGTGACGGTCGGTCCATCTTTCGCAGCTTGTGGAAAAAAGAGCACTTGCTGGTTGGTGAAGAGTGCTTGCTGGTTGGTAAAGAGTGTTTGCTGGTTTGACAGTGGAAACAGTGGACGTATGTAGATGTGAAGTACTTCCTGTGTTACCAGTGCCGCAGTCAGCAGCCAGCCCCGTCCATTTGCAGAGGACACGATTCTCCTGAGCTCCTGCAGGTCTACCTCAGACAGCAGAACTGAACGGATAGATTTTCACAAGCAATTGCAGGGTTCGTGAGAATTTCTGCCTTCTGCCGTCGGAGATTCGCCTATTTTACAACCTCGCGTGTAGTGTGTGATGTGGGTTTTGCTACACTGAAGTGGTCTGAAAACCTGTTCAATAACCGCCTGGCATGCTATGACAGGATGTGGATCGACCATGATAGTTCGAGGGTGGTGTCGGAATAGCTTGGCGCCTGTAGGCGCCAAGCTGTTCCGACACTACCCTTGAACTACCATTATCGATCTGTCTCCAGAACTGTGACGTTAACCTCACAGGTTATCTAAAAAACATTATATCCTCGTGATGTAGTGAATTAAATAACCGCCCTCTCAAAACCATCCGCCGGGCACAACGGCTAAACCGGAGTCATCATCCGGTATTTATTCTCATCTCTTGTGTTTGTCAGCAGGGTTTCCCTCGGGCAGTCTTGTCAAATGAGATTGGAGAGATTTCTGAAAATACGACTGAAAGATTTGTTCGCAATACTAAAATATTGTGTTTGTTTCTTTTTGTTGGTTGGTGGCCGTTACATAGGCATATGACGTCAGTCTTCTTGTCTGGGCCTGTTTGTGATAATTTGGCCTGTTTGGACTAGCTCTATTTCTGCTGTCAATGCTTCGTCAGTTCGATTTCGAGGAAGCAGCATTGGCAACATTAGGGTACCCAGAAAGCTGTCCAACCATGATGACCCAACATACAAGTGGCTTGTGTTATTGTTTTATGTCAAAGTGGTCTTGAAAGCTTCTGTATTATATTGTGTCCGGTATTTTGTGTTTTGTTCCTGTTTAAAATCAAAACTCACACGGTTGTCTAGTTACGGCACAACAATGAAGGAAGAACATTGACAAGTCACCATCCTATCGGCGTTTGGTGTAGTTTGAGCTCTGACTTTCACTGCAAACTCAGAGCGGGGAATGGACTGACAGTCGACAGCTTAGGCTGTGTGTCTGAGCTAGGCACCTACTAGGTTAAACCATTTAGCCCCGACGCATTAAAGCAGGACATGGATCGACCATAATAATTCAAGGGTAGTGTCAGATTGGTACACAATTGTTAGGTGACACCTCCAAAATTTGGAGTATCCTGCCTCGGGGTGAAATGAGTTAAGAGACGCTATGAACTCAGTAGAGTTATAATTGCTCCACTACGTTGTGCTCATGCAGGCTGAGCACACGACACCTTGCCCGCTACTGCACTATTTAAATTTTGATTGCGTTACGAACGTGCTTGTTGCGAAACATCTCTTCAACTTGCAACTTTGAAACGTTGCACAGTTATGTCGTTCTCACCAGACGACATCATGAGTTTGGGTGACTCATAATCGAGATTTTAAAGAAAATTTTGAGTAGGGAAAGCTTTGCTCAGCGAGTAACGTTGTCATCGTAACATTTGATAAGAGAGTCTACATATCAAATGCTACCATAGTAACATATTGCAAGGGGACTTCCGTTGCTTTGAGAACGGACGACCAGTGGGAACAAATCGAATAGAGCCAGGCCAATGAGAAAAAGTGTCAAGAGCCTGGAAGAAGGCAAAGACTTTTATCAAATGTACTCAGCTGTGACATCTGTACTCCAGCATGAGGGGGATGGCAAGTGCTAGTCGTGTTCTTGTGTTTGCTTAAAAGCTCGATATTATGTTTATATTGTGATAACAGTGCTTTAACATATAACTTATGAGTTTAGTGCTTTAGTATTAGCAGTAGTTATTAATTCTGCGTGCATGGGCGCCTGTGAGCCTGGGTGTATGTGTGTGCGCATGTCTGGGGCCGCTTTTATATTTTGTATTTCTTACAGTCTGTCTTATCTGTTTTTACTTTCAGTTGATATATTTATACGCTCCCGTCCAAACTGAAATTGCCCATTCGTGGGATAAACTGATAAAGTTTGTTTGACTTGACTTATGCTTTGCGTTTTACACGCTTGTCAATCACCTTTTTGTCTGCATTATGGATACGAAGTGATTTCTGCAAGAGGCATAGATCCTCGTGAGCCCCCGCGACAGCGGGGGCTCATGAGGATCTATACCTCTTGCATGTGGGTGACGGTTAATTTATTCTCAGCAGTGAAGGGGTTAAAAGGGGGAGATGGGGTTCAGTTACAACTTTGCCCGTACAAATTAGTGGCCTGTCCGACGTTACTTTTGTTGCAACAACGTGACATTTTGGGTCTAACGTTACTGTCAGATGTAAACGTAGGCGAGGCCTTTCTTTGTTTGGATAAGTACATTGGTGTGATTCTAAATCTGACGTGTAGTGCAGCGCGTGATTGTTATCCGGTGTAGTGTGGCACACACGCAGCGGGACAGCCGATTTGATGCTGAATACACTGCGTGGTGAGTTCCTGCCTCGGCTATGTATAGCGATCAGTTGGATCAGTATCTGAGTTGAAGTCGATTCAACCGCTTCCCTGCTGCTGGACGCGTGGTTTGTTTCTGAAATCTTTTTCATTCAGCAACTCAAACGCCACAACCGCCCTAGGTACGTGAACACGAATTGGTCTATGCAAGAGGTTTAGATCCTCATGAGCCCCCGCAGTCGCGGGGGCTCATGAGGATCTATACCTCTTGTAGTTGAATTGTGTTCACTTTTTTCTTGGCCGTGAAAGGGTCAATAAGTTAGTACTCGTGCTCGAGGGCGTGAGTGGGTCAGATGCGTCATACGCGAGATATTAACTCCATCACTGTCGGAACACAGGACAACAAGACATAAATGCAAGAGACATAGATTCTCATGAACCCCCGTAGTCGCAGCGGCCCAAGAGATTCTATGGCTGTGGCTGGTTGTTTTATTGTCCGTGTGCCTCATACTGGTAGGCACTGGATCCGTGATGACTCGACAGGCACCATTTCTGACGCTAACAGTGGACGGTTAACAATACACAAAGCAGAACTTTCCACTACCCGTGAAGTAAATATTAAAAGCAGACACTGTTGCAACAGACCTCAAACGCCCGCTAACGCCGTAACTGTTCAAAGAAACACTTCTGTAACAGACGGTTAGGAAACGCTACGCTATGAGGGTGTGTGTGTGTGTGTTGTGGGGGGGGGGGGGGGGAAGGGGTTTATGCCCCAAAATATTGTTGCGTGATTTTTGTTATTTTATTTTATTTATTTAATTTTATTTTATTTTATTTATATATTTGTTTTAATTATTTCATTTATTTATTTATTTATTATTTTTATTATTTTTTATTTTATTTTATTTTTTGTCGTGATTTTTGGGAGCGTGATTTATGATTCATGATTGCAATTTTTTTCATCCTCGTGATACGTGAAAAAAGGTTTGTCATGAAACGTAAAAGCCAAAATAAAAGATCTTCGTCATTAATTGTGAAAACATCCAGGTTATTTGGGGAAACGTGAAAATTATGTTGGTGCTCTTTAATTTCTACTCAAAAATCATTAGCTCCCTCCGTCGTGTGATATTTCAGCCAGGAGAAGAATGCTGTGTTTTTGTCCATAGTCACCCTTCCTCCTCGTTGCTAGTGTTCGGTCTGTCAAAAGAGTCTTCATCGTCTCTTTCCATTGTGAAACGTGAATGTCATTTTTGGGGTGTCGTGATTCGTGGATCGCAAAATAAAGCGTCGTGAATACAGTTCATTTTGACATAGAAGAATCCTGTCCAGCTCACTATTTATTACCAGTAATTTGACGGTGACTGCGCTCCGTTCTATTATATCATAATGAGAGGGTTTTTGCTTGATATAGTGCCGATAACAGGCAGATGTGATTATCTATCTATCTATCTATCTGTCTGTCTGTATATATATATATCGTAGTCTTGCCGACCGTTGGGGCACCACTGATGACTTGGCAACCAGCTCCCTACATTTCTCTCTGTTCTCTGCCATTCTTAGCGTATCGCCCAGCCTCAGTCCTGTCCACTCTGAGATATTGTCCTCTCATCTTTTCCTCTATCTTCCTCTCCTTCGTCCTCCTTGCGGCACAGTGCCTTGCAGGATTGTTTTGGCAAGCCATGCTGAACGCGTGACATGCCCATACCACTTCAGTTTGCGTTTTTTCATAATGGCTAATAGGTCTTCATAGGGCCCGATGGCTTGCCTGATTCTGCTTCCCACTTCCTCGTTCGTGATGTGATCACTGTATGAAATGCCAAGCAGCCTTCGAAAACATCTCATTTCAGTGGCTTGTATCCTCCTTTCAAGGTCTGCTGTGAGGGTCCATGACTCACAGGCATACAAGAACACTGAGATGATCAAGGAGCGCATCAGTTTGATCTTGGAGCAGAGCGTGATGTTTCTGTCCTTCCATATGGTCTTCAGTCTTGTCAGTGCTGTTGTTGTCTGCGCAATCCTGGACAGTATTTATGGTTTTGATCCCACATCTGTCACAATGGCTCCTAAGTATTTGAATTTATTAACTTTTCCCAGTTTTTGGCTTCCAATCATGACATCGGTGCCAATGCCACTGGTGTTATTTGTCATCAGTTTGGTCTTCTCTGCACTGATTTCCATCCCATACGCAATGGCTGTACTGACCAGCTTTTCCACCAGCCGAGCTAGCTCCTTCTCTGTCAAGTTCCTGCAAGGCCATCAATGTCGTCCGCAAAGCGCAAGTTCGTGATTGTTCATACACACTAAGAAGTATTTCATTACTGCTACGCATAAGGAGCTTGTTAATGTTGCGGTATGAGCATATTTCGCGTTTCCGTTTTGAAAATGTAAGTCCGGCAGTCATTAAGATCGAGTCTTCTTGGCTCGCAAGCCTATGATTTTGGGAAGGAAAGTGAGCAAGTTCATGAATATTACTTTGCTTGTTATACAATATATCAATACATGTGTCAAAGAAGGATAAACTTATGGAGTTGGTATATATACAAATACAACGCTTTCTCTACGAGCAACAGCCAAAAATAGACTGACGCGTTAACGGCTGCGCAGAATGAACACTGACGTGTGATTACGCGTGTTAGTTTGCTGCCTTAGAGGTTCATTAGGTGAGTCGGCAGGGCATAACAACCTCAAATGGTGCCGACATATTTCTTCAGATTTAGGCGTAATAGTACTTTAAGCGGCTGAGTGGCTAGTGACCAACCATCAAGACAGCCCAGTATCTCCACAACATTCTCAACAGCCATCTGTATTTCGCCGTCCAACATTCCGAAAGGGCACGGAACGTCGTATGCTTAACCCATTTAGCCCCAACGCCCTGCAACAGGAGATGGATTGATCATGATAATTCAAAGGTAGTGCCAGGTCAGCTTAACCTACATCACCCTCCTTTGGGGGCACAGAATGGAGCCCATTTCAGTCAGTAAGAGTCGTTAACTCATTATATGAGCCCCGCATCAATAGGTGCGAAAATATTGTATAGCGTTGCCGGCGACGCAATACGATACTTCCGCAGCTATTAATGCGGGGTGCATGGGATGAGTAAATTCTGACGGATCCAGCGTCTACATGTGAGTGTTTTTTGAAGATGAGTTGAAGTGACCTGGATAAAGAGTGTAGTTCTCAGAGCCCTGCAGGCAAAACGTGAATGTCGTCGTAGCAAACAATGCCTTACAAAGACAGGGAAACGACGCATCGTAAACATGTTCATGATTGACGTCACAGTGAGCACTAATCACGTCACCTTCTTTGCTTGTTTACTAAAAGTTACATTCAATGTAATGTATTCTTCACCCCCTCCCAGTGATAATTATGGCCAACAAAGTCCACAGGCATAAAGCACATGAGACACGGATGCTCAAGGGCCTCTGCCGGCAAATCGAAATGTCGGAAATGACATCTAACTTCACTTAAGGAAGCAATCACCAGGGCCGGATCACTTACATGTTTTTTGTTGTTGTTTTTTTTTGGGGGGGCCAAAAAGGTTTGGAGAAATTAACCACCTGAAACAGACACCTAAAGCAGAGTTTTGACTGTTTTGAGTATGGCTAAGTTATTTTGTTTGTTTTTTTTCACCAAGGTGAGCAAAGATCATCCTTCAGTGTATCAAAGTTCTATGTTGTATAGTTTTATGGGGGAAGGGGGGGCATCCCCCCCCCCGATCCGGCCCTGATCACGACACTTCCGAACTCGTCTGTCTGGTGGCATGGACTGAGCTGCAGCAGGGAGCGTAATCCGTGCGCAAGCCACTCCACCAGGAGCATCGCTGTACTATGACAATGTAAACCCTGCCAAGCCAAGAAATAAAGCTCAAGTCAGTGGATTATATAATGCGTGACGTACTGCAGGTGCTATGGAGCTTGACACGACACCTCGCTTCGGTGTTTGCTTGGCTTGGTTTGTAGCCCAGCACCTCGCTTGCCTCAGTAGCAAAAGGTCATTGGGCCAACTGAGGCCGTCATCGGCCCGAGAACCATAGCGCGCTGGGTAGTGCCGTTCGCCGGGTTTGCAGCGGAGCACCTCGCTCAGTGGCTTGGGGATCACCTGGCTTAGTGGCCTGCGCATGGTTTACGCGGTCTTGTGCAAGTCAGCCCTAGAGTTAGGACAACGTAATGATTGTATAGACACGCTTATTACCGACACAACAGTTGCCGTGTTGTTCGCGCCAAGCCTGCAAACCCGTTATAAGAGGCGGATAGCGGCGGGTCAATCTTGTCATACCCTAGGATGCACTTTCCACTTCTCTGTAATCCAGTACTCTGCCTCTTTCACTTTCACATCCATCGTAGGAAGATGGATCTACCATTTAACCCCAAGAGTAGTGCAACATTGTCAATGATATTTTATGGTAGTTTCCAGCGTGATTTGTTTTAGGGCTGACTTGCACAAGACAGCGTAAACCATGGGCAGGCCACTAAGCCAGGTGATCCCTGTGCAACACACCACGCCATGATCACTCTCACGGCACTCTCACATCACTCTCACGACACCCATGTGATGTGAGAGCGACTGTGACGCGTTACTCCCCTCACACAACATTGCCACAGCCAGAGTCATTTTGACGTGAGCGTGTCTATGTACGCTAAACTGACCCCGTATCGTTCTGACGTGAGTGTCAGCTTGGCGTGTCACACTGTGGTGAAGGCGGGGGTCATCGTAAGGGGAGACAAGCCCGCCCTTGCCATCAGCAACATCCAATCCCTGGCCTCTGGATGTTCCGGCAATTGCAAGGCGGCCACTGTTCTTCCTGCACCGTTCCGTCTGCAAGATGCATAGATTCTGTTGAGCTCCTGCAGGTTTTCCAGGGGTTTATGAGGATCCAAGCGCCTTGCAGATGGAGCTTGCTTTCTTAGATCCAGCTTCTCTTTAGTTTGGCCTTGTCCATTTGGTAAACAGACCTTCTGGCGTCTGCAAAGTGCTGTCATTTCAGTCCTGCTTGTCGGAAGTGTCGAGGACTCGTCGCGCCATCGCTGAAATCGTCAGGAAAATACCGGATGTTCTGTCGGAGAAGCCTTGAAGATGTTACTTAGACATTGTGGCAGTTCCCTGAACAACGCCTCATTCAGCAGTGTCAGTCCTCTGCAAGAAACACAGATGCTCCTAATCACTGGGTTCATAAGAAAATAGCACTATACTGCATTCTCAAATTGATCGGCTCCTCTCCAGTGCGGGTCTTTAGCCCATTAGCACCGACGCCCTACAGCAGGAGATAGATCGACCATGATAATTCAAGGGTAGTGCCAGATTAGCTTGGCGCCATCAGGCGCCAAGCTAATCTGGCACTACCCTTGAATTATCATGGTCGATCCATGTCCTAAGTGGTACATAGTCATTACTTGCCACCTCCAAACTTTGGGAAGTGCAGCCAGTGGGGGTTAAATGGGTTAAGATGAGACGGAAAATGTCATTGGGGACCGTGGAAATAAGTGAGTGGTGTGTAGGATTACGAAGGGAGCTAACCCGATCTGGGTACTCTGGTGCAAAATCCGTCACTATATCCAAAATGTAGTAATGTAACTATATCCGTCACTATATCCGTCTGACCAACAGAGATGTCAGTACATGTAGATACATCCCATCCAATCATCGAGAGACAAAGAGTAAATATATTGTCGTGAATCCTTGCGACTGCATGGGCCATGAGAATCTACGTTTTAAATGACAGACCAGTGAAAGGGCTGATATCACGAATGTGTTCCAGACCCGAGTTTCAAAGTGCTGTAGACTTGTTGGATGCGTACGGCCAGCAAAAGGCATAAAGCGCTTTGAGTCTACATTGTGGGGACCCTGCGCTATGTAAGAAACAGTTATCATCATCCTTAATCCCTGCGCTATGTAAGAAACAGTTATCATCATCCTTAATCCCTGCGCTATGTAAGAAACAGTTATCATCATCCTTAATCCCTGCGCTATGTAAGAAACAGTTATCATCATCCTTAATCCCTGCGCTATGTAAGAAACAGTTATCATCATCCTTAATCCCTGCGCTATGTAAGAAACAGTTATCATCATCCTTAATCCCTGCGCTATGTAAGAAACAGTTATCATCATCCTTAATCCCTGCGCTATGTAAGAAACAGTTATCATCATCCTTAATCCCTGCGCTATGTAAGAAACAGTTATCATCATCCTTAATCCCTGCGCTATGTAAGAAACAGTTATCATCATCCTTAATCCCTGCGCTATGTAAGAAACAGTTATCATCATCCTTAATCCCTGCGCTATGTAAGAAACAGTTATCATCATCCTTAATCCCTGCGCTATGTAAGAAACAGTTATCATCATCCTTAATCCCTGCGCTATGTAAGAAACAGTTATCATCATCCTTAATCCCTGCGCTATGTAAGAAACAGTTATCATCATCCTTAATCCCTGCGCTATGTAAGAAACAGTTATCATCATCCTTAATCCCTGCGCTATGTAAGAAACAGTTATCATCATCCTTAATCCCTGCGCTATGTAAGAAACAGTTATCATCATCCTTAATCCCTGCGCTATGTAAGAAACAGTTATCATCATCCTTAATCCCTGCGCTATGTAAGAAACAGTTATCATCATCCTTAATCCCTGCGCTATGTAAGAAACAGTTATCATCATCCTTAATCCCTGCGCTATGTAAGAAACAGTTATCATCATCCTTAATCCCTGCGCTATGTAAGAAACAGTTATCATCATCCTTAATCCCTGCGCTATGTAAGAAACAGTTATCATCATCCTTAATCCCTGCGCTATGTAAGAAACAGTTATCATCATCCTTAATCCCTGCGAATTCGAGACGTACCGACTCCAAATACGGATGCGGCACGTCTCGAATTCGCATGGGTTTATGAGGCTTTAGCGGAAGGGGGGGGGGGGGGGGGGGGTCACATAGCGATGCACGGAAAATAAATCCTGAAAAACACGGTGCACGAAAAATAAAATTTCCTGAACACGGTGCACGTTTAATAGACCTTTTTTTTACGACTGTCTGACTTCAAGAGCATTTTCAAGCGACGAACCCACGACAAGGGTGTCGGCGGCTGAAGTTACACCCACCTACATTGATTACTGAGTATATAAATGTTAAACTCGACGCTAGAAGGGTGAACTGGTTTTCAACACTGGCGATGGTTTCGCTAATCAACAGATCGCTTGTCTTTTGTTTGCGGGCTTCATGGCAATACAATTTCCCCAGGGTTTTTATTTTGTTATTGTTCTTGTTTGATGCGAATGTATGTTTTTATTGCATTATTATCTGTAACTATGCGAAAGGGACCATTCCGTAATGAGTCGGTATTTTCCTTGACACCACTGCCAGTCATTGTGAGATGCCGACCATCATAATGACTTTGTCTCATTCTATTACATTTTTGCGTCCATATACAACTTTTGTAGGCAAGATACCTCACTCGGCGAAGCGAACTATGCTTGCTTTAGTCAAAATAGACGACCACTTAAAACAAAACAAATCCCTAACAATGACTCTGCCCAAAAAGGTCCAAAAACATTTGACCCGATAATTAATCGGGGCTAAATGTAGCGATACTGTGACGTTGGTCTAATGATCATGAGAGCAGAGGAAGAAACAACTCACCAATACTTCACTCTTGCTAACTCACATACGGAAGGCATGAACTTCACGTATAGGATCAGCGACACATAAACCACATTCTTATATATAAGAATGTGCAAGGATTAAATTACCAGCATTGCGTGGTTAGAGCACCAAATCTACAAATTAGACATCAAATCTACCCGAGGCAAGAGACCTCACTCAGCGAAGCGAACTAAGCTGGCGTTAGGTCAAAATAGACGACCACTTAAAACAAAACAAAAAACTAACAACGACTTCCCAAAAAGGTGTAAAAACATTTGACCCAATAATTAATCGGGAATAAATGTAGGAGACTGAAACAATCACAGCCAAGAGTTACTGTGAACGTGGAAGTCTCAAACGGTCTTGTCCGCAGTCGAGAGGAGTAGCGGCTTTTGAAAGCAAAACGTTCTCGAAACACACCTCATTCTTAAACACAAAAAAACGGACTGACTTCTTGTGAGAAAAGAGTGTGTACGGCCGGCCGAAAAATACAGGCCATTGCATCGGGTAGTGTGCGATGTGAAACACATCTCTAAACACAGAGATGTCGACCATCATAATGACTTTGTCCCATTCTATTATTTTTTGGCGTCCATATACAATTTTTTTGTTTCTAATTCCAAGGGAGTAGATATTGGCATCCCTAACTTAGGTATCCATCCATATTTCGTCGCCGGATTTCTACAGCTAAATTCAGTTACACATTCTCTCTGGTGTTATTGCGCTCATTATTTTTTGTTTTGATGATAAGCATGATTGTTTTTTTCTTTAGCTGAATTCTGGTTTATTTCAGTCATATTCAGTCGCACCGATGAGTCAGTGCTGTTTAGAGTGAGCACACTGTGTGTGAATAAAGACGATCTTCTACGCAGTAAATCAGAAGAAAAAAAAAACACCTACTGATAGGCCGGAAGGAAAAGAGAAAGACACGTGGACAGTTAGAGAGAGGGGAAACCAGACAGATACAGAAAGGCAGACAAACATATATAAAGAAATACCAGCACGAAAGAGAGTGATCGTTATACCGACTGAACCGCTTAATTAGTGCCAGCGGCGTCTCAACAACATCAACACTGAACAACTTGGGATGGACGGCAGGTAGAGAATGGGAGATTTGCAGAAAGGGATCCTACAGTGTCTTCATAAGTCTGTTACTATACACTTATATAATAGCCTTATGGTGCCTTAGATCCTCATGAGTACCTGCAGCCTGTCTGCGCGCGACCACAATATCAATGCAACACCTATATCGAGTATAACTGAAACGCTGACAAGACTAACTTCGTGATCATTGACGTCGTGGTAACACATTCAGCTCTACAGTCCAAACATACCCGAGGGTGAAAAACAATAATATTTATCTCTATCCCACGAGAGCCTTAGCAGTTTGTATCATGCACCTCCTTGCAGTTATTTCTGGGAGTGAAAACATTTTTCAAAGTTGACGCGGACTTGGCACCTAATAAATGTTTATCCGCGTCAACAAATATAGGTCTATCCTATGTAGTGTCTAGCGTTCGAGCACAGAAGAAATAAACTTGATCGTGCATATTCAGTCCTGTAAAAATAATGCAACGACGTCATTGTTCCGAAAACGAGGCAGACAACGGCAGAATACGGTGCAGACGAAGATACTCAGTGATTGATGTCATTTATTACTGTAAGCATAAGTCTGTTACTGTAACAGTAATAGACTTATGCTGTAAGTTAAATCAGGTGTGGATTGGGAGGGGGTGCGGGTGCGGGCTTCCGGAAAACCCCCTAAGCCCGAAAATACTTTAAAATGCTATGTCAAGGTTCCTTTTGGAGAGTTTGGACCCCCTCCCGAACCCGACTTGTTTTTCTTTGTTCGTTTTTTTTTTTTTTTTTTTTTTTTTTTTTGGGGGGGGGGAGGGGAAGGGGGGGGAGGGGGGCGGGGGTTGGGTTGTTGTTTTTTCCACATTTTCATCTGAAAGGTGCTGGCTGCTGCCCCAATCCCCGCTTTTCCACAATTCCGCCAGTGACGTAAAGGTTGTCAGTCACAGGGTTGCCCCAATCAACACCTGCCCCTCCCCTCCTCCCCTCCCCCCTGCCCCCGTCCCACCCCACCCCTCCACCGCTACCCATTCCCCGCTTTTTGATTTTTCGGCGAGTGGAAAGGTGGTTACGAGGAACTGATACGCAACTGTAAATGGCACATCATTTTTCTCAATCCGGCCTGAAATGGCCTGACGGTGGTTGCGTATGTTAAGTGTGCCTACTCATATTATTATGACATACATGTAGGTTAGAAAAGTTTTACTTGAGGCAAGACAACATCAAGCTGACCCGCTGAATCGGCGAATTCTATAGCACGCAAAGGCCGCTCTGGAATAGATCGCTGACCCAGTATCACGAAACGCGACAGCGTTTCAGCCAAAGCCACTAAGCCACCGCGAACACACACCGCGAAACGCAGAGCAGTAAGTTTACAGAAACGATAGTTAATACATTATCGCAGAAATTCACCTGCGTCAAACTCATTATTGGCTGCTGCTACAGTCACTTGGATTGCTGTTTACAGTAAACACCACCCAAATGAACACGCCAGCATGCCAAATCATGAACAGAGTTTGTGTAGTTCGATTTTTTTAGCAAGTCAAAAAACGCTCCAAGAAATACAAATTGAGACCACCGAAACCTTTGCCTGAGAAAACATTTTCGTGTATGGCAGGACATCAATTATAAGTACTGGAATGCGAAGAAAATAGTGTAAACTAGGCCCTTTTGCGCTTGAAAGGGTACAATTTTACGTTTTATTGTGATTTTTCAGCTCCCGAAAAACAAGCCAAATACAGCTGTGACCCGACATATTGCGGTCGTCGGGGTCCACAAAATGGGATCGCGATATATCCATCCGCGAGATATCGGGCTAAGGGGAGGGGGGAGGTGGTGGTGGTGGGGGGGGCGGGGGGGGGGGGGGGCGGTATCCGATAAAAATCGGGGCGTGTGCGTAGGCATTACCCATCGCCTTTGCGTTCTTTCTTTCAAAGCCGAGTACAATCAGATACACTTACTTGCACTGTTAGCATCACGGAAAAAGAACATTTTTTGTGTTGTTGTTGTTTTTTTGGTTGTTTTTTTAAAAAATAAATCTCCATTTTCAGATGGTTTTACCACTGAATTGTTTTTAATTTTTCTGGACTGATATTGGTCATTTTCTGGTGATATCTATAAATTATGGCTTTCATCATGGCCAGCTGTCAGTAACACAAAAGCAAGGGGTGATCATTTTACTTTTATATTAAGGCTTGTTTCGCTTTTAATGGTTGCTTTTCTGGTTGGTTTCCGGTAGAAAGGGGATGTGGTCAAAGCGACCCAAGCTCTCCGTACATTTACTTAATCTGCCCTGAAATTCTGGCCTCTATTTTACGCCAGAATAAAAATATAAGTGGGTTAAAAGTTAAAGATATATACTTACTTCTGTCTCAGTTCGCAGATGACACTTCATTGTTCTTAAAAGGAAACAAAAGGTCTTTTGAAGAAAGCATTTACAGTCTACAATACTTTGCATCTATCTCGGGCCTCAAGATAAACATGGATAAAACGCAGGTGGTCAATGTGCAAGTAAACAAACAAGTAGTGCAAGAGGCATAGATACTCACTCATGAGTTCTGGCTGCTTGCGGGACTCACGAAATCTATGCACCTCGCTTGTGTTATTCACGTTCATACTGGTCTTCGAAGTTTGACGCGGTTCTGTGAGCTGAATCTTGACTGGCCAGCAGCACTGCGGAAATTTAAACAACGCGGCAGGTCAAGGGACCTAGACCACTACAGCGAGGCGAATGAGGCAGAAAAACGTATAAGTGTTTGAAAATAACCCTCGCACGATGACGATAAATACTAGAAGCACATGTCTCGCACGTCGCCCCCGGCACGAAGAATTTATAACTCTCTACCCCCCCCCCCCCCCTCCCTCAGCTGTATGTATGTTGCTGACAGTATAGCAGACTACAGCACATTGAAAGTCAAGTGATAAAGATCAGAAACAGTTACACCTGTTTACCTCATACTTAGGCACGTCACCTTCGGTGTCTCGCGTTGCTACTTTTTCAGAATTATAACATGTCGGTAGATAATAATCAGGCACTTCAGGCAAGCGCTATTCTCTGTATTTTTAAGTCCCTTCTATTTATAGAAGGAACTTTTTAGGACGGGTCGCGGTGGGGCGAATTTAATAGCATATCCATGATGTCAAAGACGGGCAGGCCTAATCCTCTGACAACTGAAGTAACAAGATAAAAATTACGTCATGTCTAGTTACGCCAACCTCGCTGCTGAACGTACATTTGGCACGAAGCGCCGTGTGTGCGTATGTGTGTGTGTATGTATGTACGATATTGCTGTACGCACAAGCTTGAAATTTGGCGAAATATCAGTTTTCTCTCAAGGGTGGCTAAGAGAGCCTCCGAGCATTATGTAACGGGATGTCTCCTTGAAGACATAAAAGACAGTTTATAGAAAGTTGGTTGACCCAGATTAGAGTCCGTACTTTTGTCATATTTACTTGACATTTTGGATATAGCTAGTTTGGAGGAAGACATTGGATGAGTTCGTTAGCCAGCTTTGTATCTTTTCAACTTCTTCAGTAAAAAATAATTCTTTTCATTAAACAAATTAAAACAGTATGAAACCTTGACTTCTGAAGAAAGTCAGACATTGGCGGTGACGTAAAAGAAGCAACTCCGTCACCACGCAGACATTGACGCAATACTCTAAATATGACGTAATTCTCTCTCGCACGCTCTCTCTCTCTCTCTCTCTCTCTCTCTCTCTCTCTCTCTCTTACATACACATGCGCACATCTCCAAGAGACATAGATCCTCATGCGCCTGGAGGGCGCATGAGGATCTATGCCTCTTGGAGATGTTTGGAGCGCGCGCTCACGCACGCGCACAGACACACACATTGACGCGCTTTCAGAAGAGCATGCAGGTGTACTTAGTGTATCATGTAGCTAGATAAAGTCAACCTGATTTCATACAAATTATGTAGCAGGACTGAAATGGTACTGTGAAATTCTAGTTTTGTCACCATTTTCTCAAGTCTTGAAGCGAAAGTGAAACTCATATCACGCTAAATATAAAATTACGTAAAAATAAAAAATATGTCATGATAAATGACGTTTGACAAACCAATGTGTGGTCCAATGATGCCGTGGAACAATTAAAAGGGTGTTTCGCTAGTACCGTTTGGAGTGTCTTTCTCGATAGCAACCAGGATATAAACTAAGAAGTAGAAGTCATCACGAACTATAGTAAATTCTGCCAGGACACTCTCATTCAGGAAAAGACCACAACACTGTACTCAAATTCAAAACCGTGGATTTCTAAAAACGTGCGAGAGGCAGTGCGTCATAAGCAAGCGGCCTTTCAGTCGGGTGACAACGCTTAGGGCTGAACTTGGAAAAGCCAAGCACAATATTAAGGACAAAGTGGAGAGACAGTATATGTGTATGAACACCCGAGAGACATTCAGGAACCTGAAACTGATGGGCGGTTGTCCCAACCCCGCCAATACTCGCCACCGTACGGCTAACATGCCCGACGCAGCGGACCTGAATCAGTTCTACGCGCGGTTCGACGTGCACGACTTCACTCCCGAATGCACGAAGCTCCTGGATACTGTCCCGCCCCCCATCCCCGGCGCCATCACCATCACCGAGGATGACGTCATCCTACTGTTCCAATGTACCGACGTCAGAAAGGCAGCTGGACCTGACAAAGTGTCGGGTCGTCTCCTCCGGTGCTGTGCAAGCGAGCTGTCACCTGCATACCAGCCCCTCTATCAGGCATCCGTAGACTTCGGGGTTGTACCCAGCATGTGGAAGTCAAGCACCATCGTTCATGTCCCCCAAAAAAACTCTCCTAAAGAACTGAATGACTACAGACCCGTGGCCCTCACCTCCCCACCCAAGAAAGCCCTTGAGAAGCTGATCCTCAGGAAACTCGCGCCACTTGTGCAGGACAAGCTGGACCCTTACCAGTTTGCCTACGGGCATGGACGTAGTGTGGAGGATGCGGTGGCACCCTGCTCTTATCAGTCATCTGGACATGCCAGGCACCTACGCACGTGTGTTCTTTGTGGACTATTCGAGCGCGTTTAATACCATTCAGCGCCACAAAATGCTTGAGAAGCTGCTAGATCTACAAGTTCCACCTACCTTCATCCATTGGGTGTACAGCTTTCTCAGTGACAGACCCCAGCGTGTTAGAGTGGGCGACACCCTTTCCCCCAGCATCACCACCAACACGGGCGCCCCACAGGGCTGTGTGGCATGCCCCGTAATCTGTTCACTGTATACCAACGACTGTTGCAATAAAAACGACTCCAACTCCTTCGTCAAGTTTGCTGACGACATGGTAGTGGTAGCTCGACTTACCAACAGCGAGTTCTTCAGTGTGTATAAGGACACTGTCCCAGACCTGTCTGCATGGTGCCAAGAGAATGTTTTGGAATTAAGTGTTCCCAAGACAAAGGAGATGGTCTTTGATTTCCGCAGCAAGGGCCACTTTGACGGCGACATAACCATCGATGGTAACACTGTAGAAATTGTTGACAGTTTCAAATATTTGGGCGTGACCCTTGATTTTAAACTTACCTTTGGCCCACATGTGCAAACTGTTTTCAAAAAGTGCCAACAAAGACTGTACATACTGAGGAAACTAAGATCTTTTAACGTGAGCTCCAAACTGCTGTCACTTTTGTATATCAACATCATTGAGTCTGTTTTGTCATTTTGCACGATCTGTTTCTTCTCCGCATTGTCTACAGTAAACAAAAACGTGCTGCACCGCGTTACCAAGACGGCCTCCAAAATCATCGGCTTATCTACCAACAGCCTCCTACAACTGACTGAGAAAGCGCTGGCTAGGAAAGCACGTGCAATCATGAGTGACCCAACCCACCCACTTCACTCGCATTTTGAACTCCTTCCCTCCAAAAGACGCTATCGCTGCCCGAAATGTAACATGAACAAATTCAAACTCTCTTTCATTCCGCAGGCAATACAGCAACAAGTCTAAACTGTAACCCCCAGCCCTCAGGATTGCACGTGACTTTCTAGCTGACGCGACTTTCCAGCTGAGCAGACTCACACCTACAGACCTACAGTTCCCTTTGGGGACAAACAGGGTAGCTCCAACATAGTCATACTGGACTTGCCGTGTTTTGCCTTCAGAGGGCTGTACTGCCATAAACTAAGTTTGTGAGTCTGTGCGCGTGTCTGGGCGTGCGTATGATGTTACTGTCAAAACGTACTATTTTATATTTTTGTCTGGTCAGAGATTTAGCCATGTTGTTTGTTTGATTTGTAATTGAGATATTATGTTTTTAACCTTGACCTACGCTCGGCAGGCAAAGACAAATATCCTTTAATGGACAATAAATTTCTTGAATCTTGAATCAATGACGCGTATGCACTGCGCCCCTTTTAAAATTCACTGTGGCGCATTGGCAGATCTGCTAGGCTTTTTCAAAAGGAGATATTTCAACATCAGAATTAGGTCAAAGAGGGCAGCTCGCATATAGAAGAGACTTTGTGGGTTATTGTTCATACCATCTTGTTTGTTTTTAAGTCCCTTCTATTTATAATATTTTTAATAGCTATTAGGGTCAAGGGTCATTCGCCTTGCAGGCTGAGTGTTCCTGAGCTCTGACTGCGTGTGATTTCTCTATGGATGGAATGACTGTACGTTTGTGATTTTTGGCAAGCTGTGTCAGAATGTGGATTACTTTCTTCCTGGGGGCATTTTATGCCTCTCCGGCCTTCACATTCTGGGTACTTTGGATTTTCTTGTCAACAAGGCTGACTGTTTCAAACGATCAATGCTCGCCATTCGACACGTCCGACTTGCTCGTGCGTGCAGTCAACTCGTCACGGGAGCCGCCGTTGGACACGGGTGAGCGTGACACAATACAGCCGCGCTAAACCGCTCTTGGCAGCGCCACCGGCACGCTTGACTGCTGAGCTGACCTCTCACCTCCGTACACCCACTACACGCTTTTAGAGGAAGCGCGGGACACGACGCGGCGGCATTCGTAAACAAACACACAGACGCAAAAATATAAAGGTACTGTCTTTTAATGTGCAGTCTGTTCGTCAGAAAGCCTCTGAAATTTATGACTTGATCCTTGACCACGACGCTGACATTGTGATATTGACTGAGACGTTATCCCCAGGGAGATGAGGCGTGCATCGCTACTCTAACCCCGGCGGGATACGATTTACGATCGTTTCCCCGCACTGAATCGAGAGGAGGTGGCATCGGTTTTAAGTCAGCTCTTGCTGGCAACGTTTCTTTCACACCACTTGACTTTACATCGATGGAGGCTGTTGAGCTTAAACTTTCAGTGAGTCTGACCTCCATCACCATTGTGTGTCGCTACCGGCCGCCGCCTAGTAGGCGCAATAAACTGACTAATTCCATTTTTCTTCGGGAATTCCCGGAGCTGTTGTCTCGAGACGTGAACTTGAGTTGCTTGCGATTTCTCCATCCCGCTAGGCGACTTTAACTTCCATTTTGATGACAGTACTGACTGCCAGGTGAGCCGTCTGAAGCATGCTGAGTGATCACAATCTGGCACAGGTTGTTGGCATCCCTACACATAAGCGTGGCCACACACTCGACTGGGCGGTGGTCCGTAGCGAGGGCAGCATGTTGTCCCTTAAAGCAGTGCGGGACTATCCTGGTGTTTCCGACCACAGTCTCGTTGCTTGCACTATTGCAGTTACCAGACCCCGCCCCCGTAAACGACTTTTGACGTCACGGAACTACATTCGCGCTATTTCGTCCGGCGCTGATTTTCAGTCCGACGTAAAGGATATGGCAGCAGCTGCAGAGGTGGGTCAGTCACATACATTGGAGAGCAGCTCGTAGACGCCTACAACAACGGGCTTCGACATGTGCTCGACCGACACGCCCCGTCTGTCACCAGGCTGGTGAGGGACCGACCATCCGCCCCGTGGTTATCCGATGACAGAGAAGCTCGTCGCCGATGGAGACGCGCGGAGCGTCATTGGAGACGAACTGCCGGTCTTGACTGTCCACAGACAGATCTATGTGAAAGTGAGGGCCGAAGTAACAGCGGTCATATAGTCTGCCAGGAGACAGTTCTACAAGGACAGGATCGACTCCATCTCGTCGTCCAAGCAACTCTTCTCGTCTTCAGTGAGCTGCAGGGCAAGCCCCGTACCACGCCCCTTCCGATGGATGTGCCAAGCCATGTCCTTCCACAACGTTTCTGTGACTTTTTCTCGGATAAGATTAAGCACTAGACTCGTGTTCATGTGACCCCCCCCCCCCCCCCCTACTTTTGGCGTGTACAATGGCCCCCTCACTGTCTCGTTTTGAGCCAATGACTGAGCAGGAGATCCGTGTACTTATTATGAAGTCACCAACAAAGAGCTGTGTGCTTGATCCTATGCCCACGTTCCTCACGAAACAGTGTATCGATGATCTCCTCTCACTGATTACCACAATAGTTAATGCTTCTCTCTCTACAGGTGCAGTGCCCACTCAGTTTAAACATGCTGTTCTGACACCACTCTTGAAAAAGCCTTAACTGGATCCAAACGACTTGAAAAACATTTTAGACCTATCTCAAACCTTCCGTTTATTTCAAAGATTTTGGAGAAGGTTGTTTTAAAACAGCTACAAAACCATTTGTCTGGAAACGGCCTTTTAGAAATGCATCAGTCGGCATACAGAAAGGATCACAGCACGGAGACTGCCTTGCTGAGCGTCCTGGATGGTCTGCTAGTGAAGGCAGACGAGAGACTTGTCTCTCTCATTGCTCTGCTGGACCTCAGCGCAGAATTCGACACGCTCGATCATTCTGTTTTGCTGAAAAGGTTAGAGGCGACCTTTGGCATTCGTGGTACCGCCCTGGCCACTTCATACATGAAATATCGTTCTCAGGCTGTTATTGTTAATGGCCAGCTATCTGCTTCTAGGCCTTTGTAGTGTGGAGTCTCTCAGGTCTCCGTATTAGGGTCAGTTTTGTTCACTTTATATTCACAACCTCTGTCTGATGTAATTGCCACCCATGAGTGTGATTTTCACAAGTATGCTGACGATACTGAATTGTCAAAAAGTAGCGCGCCTAGCCATTTCAGCTCCGCTAAGATGAGCGTACAGTGTTGTATAGACGACGTCCTATCCTGGATGACTAGCAACAAACTTAAGCTTAACACTGACAAAACTGAAATCATGCCTGCTGGCTCTCAGTCTCGCCTTAGTCTGATCGACAGCGAGTTCGCAAACATTGGTGGCTGCAGTGTTCGCTTCCAGAACTGTGTCAAATATCTGGGTGTGAAGATTGATTCGACGCTCTCCATGCATGATCATATCAGTAGCGTCTGTCGAGCTGGTTTCCTTGAGCTGCGCAGAATCTCTTCCCTCAGACCGTATCTTACAGAAAGTGCGGCTTCAAGACTTGTAAATGCATTCATTACGTCCAGGCTCGATTATTGCAATTCTGTACTGGCAGGTTTACCGGCAGACCAGATTTAACGCTTGCAGATGATTCAGATCAATGCGGCGCGTCTCATCTTGAAGAAACGAAAGAGAGACCACGTTACGCTTATGCTGAAGCAGCTGCACTTGCTGCCCGTGAAATTCCGCTGCCAGTACAAAATTGCAATTTTCGCCTACCGGCATTTTGACGGATCTCTCCCGCCGTACCTTTCTGCCAAGCTGTTTGTTTATCAGCCATCACGTACCCTCCGTTCCTCCAGTGAAAAACTTTTTAAAATCCCGAAGCTTACCATGAAAACTGTCGGGGAGCATTCTTTCACCTTTTTAGGCCCAAGTGTGTGGAAATCGCTGCCAATTGAAATGCGGAATCTGCCCGATTGTCACAGTTAAAGATTTTTCTTTTCTGTCGGGCATTTAACAGTTAGCTCACTTTTAGCTAACTGTTGACTGCCTTTTATTCTGATTCTGGGGGAAGTGGATTTAAGGTGATGGGAAGGGATGGGGTGGGTTAAAGAAAGTAGTGCCAATTGTGAATGTGTCTGAGAGAGAGAGTGTGTGTGCTGTTGTGCATGTGAGTCCAGTCTTTTCCTGGAGAACAGCTCTGTACAAGAACTATTTATTATTATTATTATTATTATTATTATTATTATTATTATTATTATTATTATTATTATTATTATTATTATTATGACGGTTCGCGGTAGGGCGAATGTAATAGCATGTCCATGATGTCAAAGGCGGGCAGGCCTAAACCTCTAACAATTGAAGTAACAATATAAAAATTCCGTCATGTCTAGTTACGCTAACCTCGCTCCTGAACGTTGGCATTTGGCGCGAAGCGCCGTGCGTGCGTATGTATGTATGTTTGTGTGTGCGTATGTATGCAAACAAGAGAATCTCCGATATTTGTGTACACACAAGACTGAAACTTGGCGAAATACTTTTTTTAAAGGGGTGGCTAAGAGAGCCTCCGAGCATATTGTAATTGAATGTCTCATTGAAGACATAAACAACCGTTTATAGTAAGTCGGTTGACCCAGATTAGAGTCTGTAATTTTTGTCATATTTATTTGAAATTTTGGATATAGCTAGTTTGGAGAAAGACATTGGATGAGTTCGTTAGCCAGCTTTGTATCCTTTCAACTTCTTTAGTAAAAATCAATTCTTTTCAGAAAAGAATTAAAACAGTATAAAACCTTGACTTCTAGAGAAAGTCAGACAGTGGCCGGCGTTGACGTAAAACGGGCAACTCCGTCACCACGCAGACATTGACATAATACTCTAAATATGCGCATCTCCAAGCGGCAGAGATCCTTATATGAGCGCAGAGAGCGCATGAGGATCTATGTCTCAGTCTTGGAGATGTTTGGAGCGCGCGCGCATGCACGCACTAACACACACACACACACACACACACACACACACACACACACACACACACACACACACACACACACACACACACACACACACACACACACACACACACATCGTCGCGCTTTCAGAAGAGCATGCAGATGACCCGATATAGCTAGTTTTGAGAAAGGCATTGGATGAGTTCGTTAGCCAGCTTCAGTTGTACTCTTTCAACTTTTTCAGTAAAAATTAATTCTTTTCAGAAAAAAAATTAAAGCACTAAAAAACCTTGACTTCTGGGGCCGGGTGCTCAACAGCCTTCTAACTCTTAAAACAGTGTTAAATTTTTTTTTTTTAAATACAAACATTTTGTAAAGAGTGTTTAGCGCAATTAGATGAGGTGCACGACAGGCTTCCCACTTAAAACAGTTTTAACAGTGAAAATTAAAAATCGTTTATAAAAAAATCGTGCTTAGCGCGCTTTGATGCAGTGCACTGAAGATTTAACACTGTTTTAGCGACGATTTTCGCTTGTAACTTTAGGAGAGCTCGGAGCTATTCTAAACTCTCTAAAACGCTTTTAAAACTGAATGGACGCTGAATGGGCGCCATTTTGAATAAGCCGCTTCATAGAATTCGACAACACTGATCAGCGAAGAAAAGAGAAATCGTTGCATCCTATGACGGAATACAACGACGAACATCGGTTTCCGCGTTTGAGATTTACTGAGAAGCGCTGTAAAGCCTTGGGAAGTGAAATATTGTCGGAGAGATCGGTGGAGGTCAGCCGGCGTAACACAACCTGACTTTGTATATAATTATAATTAGCTCGATTACCATCAATGCCACAATAGCTCAGTCGGTAAGGCGCGTGCTAAAAAATGTCACTTTTGAAACCAGGACTGGCGTGGTTCGAGCCACAGCGTTTCCGTTTTTGTTTTTCTTTTAGTTTTCTTGTTTGTTTGTCGCTAATGTGCTGCACGTATTTAATTATTTTCATATTCCTCCAGCAGGACTGCTTCCTCTGACGAGATGTGTGTGTGTGTGTGTGTGTGTGTGTGTGTGCGTGCGTGCGTGCGTGCGTGCGTGCGTGCGTGCGTGCGTGCGTGCGTGCGTGCGTGCGTGCGTGCGTGTGTGTGTGTGTGTGTGTGTGTGTGTGTGTGTATGGAAATAGTCTCCGCCGGATGTGAAGCAACCATCTTGGAATGGAACTGACGTGTTTTGACGCAATAAAGTTAATTGACGTCAGTCTTATAGGTCTTTTGTTGTTGTTGTTGTTTAACGAATTTTCAGTATTTAATTATTTCCATATTCCTCCAGCAGGACTGCTTCCTCTGCCGAGGAAAAATTGTTGTTTTTTTTTGTTTTGTTTTGTTCTTGTGGGGGGGGGGGGGGAAGGGGGGAGAGGGTTGGGGTGGGGGGGGGGGGGGTTGTGGTTTTTTTAATAATATTTTTATTTTTTCATTTATTTATTATTATTTTTTTTATTATTATTATTATTTTTTGGTGTGTGGAAATAGTGTCCGCCGGACTTGGAGCAGCCATCTTGGCCGGAATGGAACTGACGTGTTTTGACGCAATAAAGTTTATTGACGTCAATCTTATAGGTGTTAGTTCTTGTGGTTTTTTGTTTACGAACTTTTAGTTCGTCATCTATTGTTTTACGTCATACCTTCAGTTGCACCCTAATTGTCAGAAAAAAATAAGTTGCAAATTGTGTAATTGTTTGAATACATATTCTGAACAGGCCTAAATATTAATAACATTTTTTGCTAATCGTTTTCTTTTTTCATTGGGATTTTCTCTCCATACTAATGATTATAAATCTTTACTGGGAATGAACTATTCAAGGAACCCTCTCTCAGTCTATTTATATATCGGGGACATAGTGCGGTAGACATTTTTTTAGCTTGGACATTGTTAACTTTTCTTTTAGAAACGTGTCGTGCACGAGTTTTAAAAGTGTTTTAAAACCTCCGTTAACTAAAACGATTTTAACTTTAAAATACTTTTAATTTAGAAGGCTGTTGTGCACCCGGCCCCTGGGGAAAGTCAGACAGTGGCGATGACGTAAAAGAAGCAACTCCGTCACTACGCAGACACTGACACAATACTCTAAATATGACGCAAATCTCTGTCTCGCGCGTTCTCTCTCTCTCTCTCTCTCTCTCTCTCTCTCTCTCTCTCTCTCTCTCTCTCTCTCTCTCTCTCTCTCTCTCTCTCTCTCTCTCTCTCTCTCTCTCTCTCACAAACATGCGCTCATTTCCAGGAGGCATTGATCCTCATGCGCCCTCCGGGCGCATGAGGATCGATGCCTCTTGGAGATTCAGAGCTCGCGCGCACGCACGTATTAACACGCACACACACATCGACGCGCTTTCAGAAGAGCATGCAAGTGACCCATCTACTTAGTATATCATGTACATTAGCAGATCTGCTAGACTTTTTCAATAGGAGGTATTTCAACATCAGAATTAGGTCAAAGACAAAAGGTAGAGACCCTTGACAGCGAGGACAGCTGTCATGTAGAAGGGACTTTGTGGGTTATGGTTCATCCCATCTTGATTTGGTTTATTTTACCCAACGTGGTACTGCTGTCAGAAACGCTGGTGATGGACCTCACCGGTGCGCGCATTTTCAGCCAATCAGAAAATAGAAAGAAATTGCCGGAGCGCGGTTCTGTTGCTGGGGCCCACAAGCTTTCCCGTAACTAAGCAAGGCAATGGCGAAGTGCGATACTGTTTGTGCGTATACATTTCACTGAAATGGTCAGGCATTGCCATTGAGGTACCTGCAGTCGGGACGAAAGCTACCGTAAAATCATCAAAGAAAAGCTTCTGGCTTTTTTCCCTCCCAAAACCAACGCAATGGCCTGAATAAAACTGAACTTGCCGTAGACCGCACACTGATCATCTCAACATCGGGATACTACCCTCCCAGAGGACAAGAGCAAACGCAGAGCTGTTTGTATGCGGTAAGTGTCATTTTTCTAGATTGTTCTGAAAATGGTTACAATTCACTTGCGGAAGAGGTACATAATTCAGCGATTGAGTTACCACGGCCGGAGCGTACTGTAGGCCTACAATAATGTGCAAGCACTCGCTATCAGGCAGTACGGCTACACTGATCTGCACACTTGGGATAAATGTGTGTGTGTGTGTGTGTGTGTGTGTGTGTGTGTGTGTGTGTGTGTGTGTGTGTGTGTGTGTGTGTGTGTGTGTGTGTGTGTGTGTGTGTGATTTTAAATGTCTTTAACTCTCCAGAAACACCATAACCAAAAGTTTATGCCCTTACGTTTCTTCAGTTTGCACTCTCTCACTCATTGTAACAAATCACCACAAGCACAACTAGTAGACACATCACGTCTACAGTAACACATTTCATCAGATCTAATTATGATGAGCATATTTTTCTTCTCAGCATTTTGGGGATGGCGAACCCAGTGAGTTGCACCCCTACCCACTTCTAGCAGACGAGTCACCTGCTTATACAAATCCAGACTAGTCACAAAAGGGGGCAGTACAGATTCTGTAAAATCTTCGCAGGAAGGTCAAGTCAGTCTTGCAACATACATCTGACACTGTAGCTGGCAAGTGTAGGGCAGCAGAACAATGCGGCAAGTATATGCTGACAATAAAAGCAGAGGTGCATACCTAACATTTCGCTTGCACTCTGTGGTGACATTTCATTTTCCAAATAAGGCTTTCATTGTTCTTTGTAGAAAGCTGACAGAGTGTGAAACAGTGATGCCATGAATGGAATGTCTGATGCGATTTGCGATACATTTATATCCCTTTGGGTAAAAACAATAGCCTGTGATATTTAGCTGGCCTTGTTGCACCTGCGTGTGGTAGAAATATGATTTCTTCAGTCCCACGCTGGTGTTGTCAGCTACTTTCACGCAAAATTCTGGTAACTGACATGCCTCGAGTATGGTGTAATTTCTGGATGCGGGTGGGCATTTGACTTTGATTATGCCTGTCTGGTCACTGTTGCACACTTTGAGTTGCTCCTAGAAATAGAAACTGTGGATGAACCACAATGCTGCGCTTGTGCAGGTGTCTGTCAGGAAGTACTTCTAAATATTTACTCTTGCGGTGTTCTCATGTCGTTTACATAAAATGTGGCTGCATCTGAAAAAAAAAGTATGTGAAAAGATTCTGTCAAGACATTTGTCAGAAACGTTTGCTTTTCTATTTAGATCTATGTGGAAGTTTCATGTTGCTAGTTTCTAGGGTTTGTTTTCCTCTACCCAGTGATTAGAACTGGTCAGTTCTCTGTTTTTTCTTCACGTTTCTCAAGATTTGGACACTAACTGGTCAAGCAAAGGCGATCCAGTTCTTGTGGGAGATGAACTGGGGACCTCGTTGTGACACACATGTTAGCGAGTCTGTCGATTCCCTGGCATTTGCTCTCTTTTCAGTCTCCTGGTCTGTGGACAAATATTGAGTGCAGCTTTAGAAATACGTTTGACGTTTTAATTTAATCATATTCATATACTGTTTATAATTTTTTTAATTTCTCTTTTAGGGATTTCACCATTAGACTACCTGGCCATCGCTGCAGAGTGCAAATTCTGAAATAACAAGCTAGAAGATAAAGATAGACCTGCTGGAGGAGGAGATCAGATCAAGAATTTGACAAATCTGAATGACCCCATCTCAAGGCTGCAAAGAACTAAAGGTGTGCAGACGCAACCAGCAAAAAAGGAAGTATTTGGAGTGGACTTTGTGAGAAAAAAAGGAGAGACAACTAAACAACCTGTTCCAGTTCTACACTGCATTAACATGTTTGGTTTTTGGCTTTTTTGTCATTTTTGTTGCCAAATGGTCAATCCTTTAAGCACAAGTATATTGAAAAAGGGCAGACTTTCAGCACCTACACTGCTTAAAAGCAACACAAATGACAAAAAAAGCCAAAAACCAAACATATGTTAATGCAGCTGTAGTACAGCCACATGATATACTGTTTCTCACTCTTTGCTGATTGAGATAAAATGAAAATGCGTTTTAAATCTAGTATTCTTATGCTATCAAATTGTGAGTGTGACTGTAAATCAGCCATTTATGACCATTATTTCTCTGTGTGTTGTGTTTTGGCATGTGAACCACTCATATTCCAGAATAAAATATAATTTACCAGTTAATAATAGTTTTGATTTTATTTTAGGTGACGCGTACTTTTTGCTTGTGTTGATGTGGCATGTTATGGGCCTTTTCGTCCGCTTCTCCGATGGCCTGATTAGCACACCATGGTTTTATTATTGGGACAGATGCGATCTTGGGGCCTTTTGATATTGCTGCTCCCAAGGCTTGTGGCATGCCGCTGCAGCTCAGTCGATTAGGCACTTAGGTCAAACAGTTTAGCTGCCTTGCAATACTGAAACATTTTCTGAAGCCCAATGACATGAGAACAGTGACCATTCAACCTGAAATACAAATCATACATGCATAGTTATTTATTAATAAGCTCTCTCTCTTTCCCTATCCCCTCTCTCTTTCACACACACACACACACACACACACACACACACACACACACACACACACACACACACACACATAATGACACACACACACACACACATCACAAATCGATTTTATTTGTGAGTGAAAGTAATCAGCTCAGCCTGACACAGCGAGAAATAGAGAGCGCTGAGCAGCACTGCCATCCTGCTACGATGAGACAAGATGGACTAAAACAGCTCGGACGAGTGTGCTAATTTTTTTTTATTTTAAGCAACACCAATAATAAAACCACCTACCCGGCTCTGCAGGCACTGATACCGTCTGTGACCTGTGCTTGCTGATGCGTATTTTCCACGTACAGTTTGTGTGGATCGGCGCGTTCTTGCAGATCTGCGACCGGTCAACACGGATGCAACTTGAACGGAATCACTGCCAGTTGTGTGATAAATACAAACAGCATCAATGAAACTTGACGCAAACTGGCTTTGCCTCGATCTAGAGCCGTTTTTGACATAGCTTTGTATCCTGGCATAAATGTAGGCTTGTAGAATTTGCAACGCATTGAGTCGAATCACGCGCGCCACTGTCCGCCATATTGCCCAAGGGACAGGAAAGCTTGTGGCGCCCAGCAACAATTGCTAGGGGGCGTGGCTTTTGTGGCGCGTGCTCGGTGAGGTCCATGAGGTAATTAGTGTTTCGCTTGTCCGCAGATCTGTCTGGAATACCCGGATATTACCTTAGATTACTAGTGCTGTTTACACTCTCCCAAATCTGTTTACTACTGCGATCAAGGCCATCCACCTGAAGTGGAGGTGCGGGAGGGGGGGGGGGGGGGTTGAAGGAGACTTGTTTTCCGATGCACGAATTTAAAAAAAAAGTCATAGCAACTTGTGTCGCCGGTACATTTACAGAGTACCCAACGAAGGGGGATGGGGGTGTGGGTGAGGCGGGGGGGGGGGGGGGGATGTGGATCGACGTTGTTTTCATGCATACACGCCCTTGGTTGGTTTTGGTCTTTGGTCGTTGAATCAACAAGGATTTTAGTAACAAAACATGCGCCTCGTAGCGTGGAAGGGTTAACCCCTTGACTTCCACTAACGTGTTGCTGGGCGGAAAAGACGGGTACGGTGTCATCATCAGTAGCAGCCAAGGGGTGAAACTGACAAAACTGGCCACCAAATCGCAACCGGTGGGAGAGAGAGGAGGGGTGAGAAAAGAGTTTGCAACTTCCAGTAAAGCTCTGTCGCATGCTTTACACGTTTCACGGAATAACAGGGACTTATAACAAATCACGAAGACGGATATTATTTTGATTTTCACGTTTCACGACAATCGTGGTTTTTTTTTTTTTTTCTGGGATCACACGATCATAAAAAATTGCCGGTATCACGAATCACGACAACCGAAAAAAGGCCAATCACGCATCATGATCATGATTTCACAGTGGGTTATTACCTGCACCCCACCGCTCTCGCCAGGATTAAAGCATATACAGATTGGTGTCTGGGCATAGGTTCTCGTGTCCCCCGCGGTCTGGGCCGGGTATGCTTGTCTTTGATTTTCGACAATGTAGCTTAGACAGGGTCGAAGTTTGTCTGTGCGGCCGCGGTGTTCTTGCGTTCGGACGTGCGTGCGCACGTGTGTGTGTGTGTGTGTGTGTGTGTGTGTGTGTGTGTGTGTGTGTGTGTGTGTGTGTGTGTGTGTGTGTGTGTGTGTGTGTGTGTGTGTGTGTGTGTGTGTGTGTGTGTGCACTCAAGTGTGTTTCTCAAGACCCAACTTTTACCCTCGTCCCACAGACGGCATTTTCGCCCGTTATGATTCTGTAGACGGGGTAATATAGGCGTATTACAAACATATCACTGTGTGGTAATCCTTTTTTTCCCTTTGACATGTTCTGTAGAAGTGAGGCATGTCTGTATAAACACAGCACTGTGTCGCAGCTTGCAGGAGAAAATGGGTGTCTGGAACCTGACTGTTTTTCTTCCATCTTGGCTACCCTGTACCCTGTGCCCCGCTCTGGTGCAAAGCCATCGGTCAGAGGAGGCAGCGGTAAATGGGAATCAGGATGAGTTGAGATCCAAGTGACAGCAATTCCAGTAGTACGATTAACCATAAATAACGCCCGAATTTGAAGTTAGCAAGAGACATGAATTCACATGCCCCTGCGAGGGCCTCGCCCATGCATGTATGCTTCTTTCGGTTGGAAGATCTTTAAATAATGCCTCTTGCAATTGGTGGGGTGAATGGTACACATCATCAGTATTCCCAAATAACATCCTGAAGGTTCAGCAAAAGGCATAGATTCACATCGTCCCTTCAACTGCAGTGGCGTATGTAAAGCTGAGTTTTTTGGAGATGACGTGGCCTTGATTGGGGATTGATTTGGGCGTTGAGTCCAAAATACTACGTCTTCATCGGGCGTGTGTAAATGTTGGCTGTGTCTATAGTCCACTGTTTTCCAGCACCAGTGTGCTTTCCTAGTTGCCGATAAACTCGCACTTCCTACGCCTGAGAAGAAGAGATGAAGTACAAGGGTGCTGATCTACTAGATTAGCAATCAGCCCCTGTGATATCCGGCGGCACGAGATTCTATAAACCAGTACGCAACAGGCTAACGGGCCGAAGTCGGCCGCAGTAGGCCCGCGCACGACAGTGGATTACATTAGCAGGACAGTGGATTACATTAGTACGACAATGGACTACACTAGCACGACAGTGGATTACATTAGCACTACAGTGCGCGTGCCCACTGCGGCCGACTTCGGCCGATGGCCTTTGTGTATTGAGTACGCCTCTTGCAGAAACTCAGTGTAAGAATTGGGAGGGTTGCACTTAGGTAAAGCATCACCAATGTCAGACCAAGTGTAGCCTGAAACTCCGAATAACCCCATACATCTCAGTGTGAAGTTATAAATGATTGTGCAAGCATAAATCTGTGTAAGCTCTAACAATCTTTGTCAAGACAGCTGGATCTGTACGATACGGAGATGCGTGGCTTCACCCTTGTAGTGATTGTTGATGCATGCTGATGCAGGTCACATAGCTGTGTGCATGCCTGTCCAGACTGGAGCTGTAAATATTGATGCTAACTCTGGGATAATATAAGTGTACTAAATATTTAGGGCGGTACGTCAACATGACGCTGTTTTGTCAGACAGGATTGAAGTATGTATATGTTGTGTCTGTAACGAACAAGTCGTCATGTCAGCGTTGTGTCAGGACGAATTTTACTGCTCAAACAGTCGTCATGTCTACATGATTTAGGACGGATTATCGTCCGCAAATAAATGTGCATGTCTGCTTGGCTCAAAGACAATGTTCTCTTTAAAAAAAACTTCGCCATGTTTACTTGGTTTCACAGGACGAATTTTCTCAAAAGTCGTCTTATGTATATAAATCCAGGACATTTTTTCTTTATAACGTCATCACGTCTACTACGTGGTTTCAGGAGGAATTTTCTGCTCAAAAGGTTACTATGTCTACATGGTTTCAGGACAAAAGCTTCTCAAAAAAAGTCATGTCTACATAGTTATAGGACGAATGTTCTCCTCAGTGACACGTGGACAGATTACAATACAATACAATACAATACAATACAATAATACTTTATTAATCCCTCATGGGGAAATTCACTGTCTGCCCATACAACACATGGCATCATCATTCACTCAATGTAGTAATCAAATAAGCCATAACTCTCAGTTAAAGAGATGAACTGTAACAGACGTATTGTTACCTTTGTAACACTCTTGGCATCAGAAACACTTAAAGTGTATTCCCCCTGAGCTTCTGGTGTCAGCAATGTTGCAGTGAACTGCTGAAAGGGCTAGTACTAAAGAATGTTGACAGACACATATCTACTGATATTACTGTTGTAAAGGGTAACGTGATGTATTACGTTTGGGTACTCGAAGTCTGCCACATCGTTCGATACGTCTGCTGTCAAATTCATATCTAAGTGGATGTGTTTTGTCATCAAGAATGTCAGCCAGTTTGTTTGTAATCCGTCTGTTGTACAGCGTGTCCAAAGTATATTGTGCTCTACCAATCACCCCGCCCGCTTTCCTGATTACTTTGTTAAGACGATCTTGACCTCCTTTACTTACATTTCTACCCCAGCACGTCAGTCAAAAAGTTAGAACGCTAACAATACTGGAGCAGTAAAACATCTGTAAAAGCTGAGTGCTTACATTAAATGATCTGAGCTTTCTCAAACAGTAAAGACGGGTAAAAAGCCTCTGTGTTTTGTTTCAAGTTGAGCGCGTTGTCAAAAAGAACACCTAAATACTTGTAGGACTCTACACGCTCAACTTCCGTTCCCTTGATGACAGCAGGATCGGGATGATGTTTGTTTTCCTATGACCATCTCTTTTGTTTTGCCAACATGTAATTCAAGATAGTTTATATCGCACCACTCTACAAAGTCGTCGATCTCTTGTCGATAGTGTCTGTCGTCCTCATCTGTAATCTGTCCTGTCAGTGCCGTGTCGACAGCGTATTTGTCCATGACACTGTCGTCATGAGTGGCTCTACAGTCTGCTGTTTACAAAGAAAACAAAAAAGGCGACAGGACAGTCCCATGTGGTGCACGGGTGTCAAGTTGTTAAAAATACATCTGAGATTAGATCCGAACTAATTCTGACATACTGTGGGCGGTTAGTGAGATAGTCCAAAACCCAAAGAATGGTAGAGGCATTTATGTTCATGTGAACAAGTTTGTAAGCGAGTATGTGTGGTTGAATGGTGGTAAAAGCAGACGAAAATCATAGAACATCAGTCGAATGGAGGCTCCTGGTTTTTCTAAATGAGAGTAGATGTTGTTTACAACATGCAAAATGGCATCATCAACGCCTCTTTGTCTTCTGTAAGCAAACTGAAAGGGGTCCAAGAAATCAGAAACCTGTATTTGAAAATGTAAAAGAACAGCCCTCTCAAAAACCTTCATGACACATGAGGTAAGAGCAACTGGTCTTAAATCATTCAGCACAGATACAGTTTGCTTTTTGGGCACGGGGATAATACAAGAGGTCTTCCACGAACAAGCAACGACACACTGGGTAAGTGACATGTTAAAAATATAGCAAAGAATTCGGTACAGTTGTTCAACGCATAATTTTAACACATTTGATCTAACACCATCTGGCCCAGACGCATTGTTTGGGATGGTATGTTTAAGTACGCTAAGCACCTCCTCCTCAGTCGCCACAATCACTTCACTTTTCATGTGTTTAGGTCCATTAACTAGCACTTCCTTGACCTTTTCCATCTCATGCTCAAAATCATGACAATCAAATCTTGCATAGAACGTATTTAAGTCGTTGGCATAGTCCGTAGTTTTACTCAATACCGGAACAGCTTTTTGCTGCTAGTTCCCACCCATCAGATTCATACCCTCCCACACCAGTTTCATGTTACCCGCCTAAAACTGTTTTTTCTATTTTTTTGGGTGCGATGTTCTTCCTTCCCCTTCCTAAGCTCCTCTTTCAGTTCTTTTTGTACTTTCCGTAACTGTTCTTTGTTCTTGTCTTCAAAAGCTTTCTTCTTTCTGTTTAAGACCTCCTTGATGTGCTTCGTGACCCAAGGTTTGTTGTTGGAATAGATTTTAACAGGGTTTATTTAGGCACAACACTGTCTACGCAGAAATTTATGTAGCTGCTAACTGTGTCAGCCAGCTCGGCAACGTCGCTTGTAGTGTCCGTAATAACATTTCACTCGGTGCAGTCAAAGCAACCTTTCAGGGCATCTTTAGTTGCTGTGGACCGATTCTGTACTGTCCTGGTAAGCGGCGGCTCGCGTTGTACGCGTGGTGTATACCGTGGCACGAGTTTAACCAAGTTATGATCAGATCGTCCTAGAGGCGGCATCGGAACAGCGACGTACGAATCTCTGACATTACACCAAAACACGTCAAGAGTTCGGTCTCCTCGTGTTGTACACGTCACTTGTTGGTGGAACCATGGCAGAACGTTCTTTAAATTACAGTGATTGACGTCACCCGTGACGCACTTGAACGCATCGGGCGCGCGAGTGTCAAGATTGTGACATGCAGATGGTTAGCGATGATATCGGCGGCATCTTTCTCGTTAGCTGAAGGTGGTACGTACACATTCGTTACTAAAACGTGTGAAAATTCCCGCGGAAGGCAATACGGGCGTGCGCTTACTGTCATGATTTCAACGTCTGGCGAACAGAATGTGTACATCAGCGACATTACGTCTTTAAAACCCTAACGGGCAATATATTATTGCCAACTAACCCCAGTCATCCAAGGAACAAGGATTGTAACCATTTAACCGCCGGGGCAGGGCGGACTATCACCAGCTGCAAGAGACATAAACCCGCCTCATAAGTCACTCCCCGCAGTCGCGGTGGCTCATGAGGATTTATGTCTCTTGTTAGTCCTGTGCTATTTATGTCTATTTTTCGTCCATTTTCATCCGAGTACTTAACGCGAATGTCGGACAATGTGCACTCGTTTCAGACGCGAAATTTATGATCACTGGCGGGGAAGAGGTTAAATGAGGCTAGCAGGAGGCAAAGAACCTTATGACCTCACCTATTTACGTGTGCTAATGAGGTTCTTTGCCTCTTTCTGTTGGACGGTGTGGGATGTTGCCGTCGATGATGTGGTTAAACATTACAACCTTCGATTGAGAAATGAATATACGCTTCAGTGTGTAAAAAAGTAACTTTTCTCATTTCCCGACAGAAATTGCCACATCCACCCAACTTTTCTTGTGCCACGTTTAGTCTTCGTTGTTCTTTTTGACAAGTCGTCCGTCTCATCAAAATCCAATTAGGTGGCGAGATTGGAAAGTCGAGCACTGGGACGATTGATACAGTGATAGGGAGCTGGCGTGGTTTTCTGCACTTTCAGGAATCACCGCGAAAAAAAAATCGCAACCGACAGCCAAAGGTCAGGCGCGGAAAAGGGCTGACACTGTAGACGTCTCTGCTCTGTCATTTGTGACCGGCAATGGCAGAAGACTGTGCGAAGTCTGTAAAGAAAATGATCTTGTGATGGGAGGAACGTTATTTGAGCACAGGACACTCTACAAGATGACATGGAAATCACCAGACGGCAAGGCGATTACATGATCATTACCTGCAAGCGCAGATTGCCGCAAGGCGAAAACCGGGCCGCAGATGCTTGTTGTAAAGCTAGCTGTGGAATCAGTCGACGTTGTTCGGCCGTCATGTGTAAGTCAAAATTGGTATTTGTTTCAGTCGACGAAAACAGTGGATTAAAGCCCGGGCAAACATGCAATATCGCATGTTTGTCCGGGCTTTAAATCAACTGTTTTCGTCGAAGCACGTAGTGCAGCTTTGATCTACTTCTGATTTCCGGAAATCGTACATTGAATAGGACCACGAAAGAAAGCGCTGCTCTACAACTTTGTAACGGATAGGCTAGTTACAAGACCCCGAAATCGACTGAGAAACAGTTTATTATTGAACTTCAGAATATATTCTGTATTGTTCAAACCGAGTTCGGCTGCACCATGATTAGTATAATAATCTGTTATGACTGGTTGGAAATTAGGCGGCTAGAGGAGTCTTTTCTGATCATTAATTAAGATGCTTGTATGATCAACACGCACAAGCTGATAGTGCTTATATCGCCATGTACTCCCGCAGTCTTGTAGCTTTCAAAACTAATCAGCCTCTCCTCCTTATCTAATACCAATCAGCCTCTGGTACGCTCACTCACACTCTTCAGCCCCCACTCTGAGTTAGAGGAAAATGGGTCAATTTTTACATGCAGGCAGCACAGATTCGCATCGGACCCCTGCAGCCGCAGGTGCTGACGAGACCTGTTTTTGCAAACGTCAGATACTGGCTCTAGGCACTGCGCAGGGTCATCTGTTGTGCACCATAAGCATTCCTGATTTGTACACCAGTTTGTTTGACAACAAAGTCAAACCACGTCATTTGCGTCATCATGGTGTTGAATTAACAGAGGCTTGTGAACACATCCCCGTGAGAACGAATTTCTGGGGCCGATGGCTCGCACACAGTGGCGCACAATCGACCCTAATCTAGGGCAGTCCTAGGCTGTGTTTGTCATTAACCCTTTGCCATGTCGGGTAGCGGTTTTGTCGCGATGATTCCTTGGGTTGGAAGGGGGGAGGGGGGGGGGGTTGAGCATGGTATCACATTTTTAGCACGTTTTATTTTCCGCAGACAATAGTATAAAAAGAGCTCTGCAGAGCCACTTGACGGGTGGGTCTAAAGGAGGTTCTACGAGGCTATTTAAGGGAAGCCGGGGTGGCGGTTGGAGGGTGGGGAGGGGGCATGTTCCAAGGCAGTAGATGAGTTATGACCAGTTCATACTCCTGCCTAAAGCAAGTCCACTGGAGGTTTTTGCGAGCCATATATGCCCCCTCCCTCCTTGCCCTCCCCTCCCCGCGTTTGTACGTCACTGTCGATTGGATTTCTTTCCCACACGTGTGGTAAGGATATCGCAAGGCCCAAGGGGATTCACACTCCAGACCAGAAGGCGACTGCTCAGCGTGCAGTCCTAAAATGCAGAAAAACGTCTAAAAGAACAAAACATCCCGACGAAGAAAGATCCGCGCTTTGGGTTGTTCTTGTCTTGTCACACTGAACACTATCGAAAACACACGCTTTGCCTATTAACTCATTCTACCCCAGACACTGTGACACCACAGCAAGATAAGGATCGACCATGATAGTTCAAGGGTGATGCCAGAATAGCTTGGCGCCTATGGGCGCCAAGCTATTCTGGCATCACCCTTGAACTATCATGGTCGATCTGTGTCCTGCACTGCAATGCAGTCTTCAGATAACAAAGGCGAAATTTGGGACGGGATTTCGGTGTTGGGATAGAATGAGTTAAGATTGGACATCTGAGACACAGAAAAGCTGGACTGCTATTACCGGATGGGACTCGTGTACCCTAAACATTACCGTGGCCGTGGCGGGGGCCTTGTACAGCGACCTTAACCCCGTGTTAGCGTCACGGGGCGCATTTCCCGGAATTTGTTGGAAGTCAGTGTTATGTACTATCTACCACTTGCAGGCCTTGCGGATTGACCCTGATAATTCAAGGGTAGTGCTAGATTAGCTTGGCGCCAAGCTAATCTGGCACTAGCCTTGAATTATCAGGGGCAGTCGATTTCCCGCTGTAGGGTGTTGGCGCTAAAAGGGTTAAGCATCCGGACACCGCCAGACAGCCGCCGAGAAGGTCAGGTAAACGAGTACCCTGTCACTGGCCTTTTAAAGCAAACACGCTGTAACAGGTATTGAACATCAGGAAACTTGACGCTGTGCAAGAGGCGTAGATCCTCATGAGCCCCCGCAGTCGCGGGGGCTCATGAGGATCTATGCCTCTTGTTGACCTTATTGATATCCCAGTTCACTTGACCTGTGTCGGCCTTGGCTAGCGCTACGCAAACCCGGGGACCGTTTTGCTCTCTGGGTGTTTTTTTTTTTCTTTTCTTGATCTGTGTACATTAACGCATCATATTTCCGGGTAACGCGCTTTGATTTCTGGCTACAAGATGATGATGATGATGATGATGATAATGAAATTATTACAGTAAAAGCCGGATATAACCAATTCGCACGGGACCCATATTCTTTTGGGTGTTATAAGCGGAGCTTGTTATAAAGCGAAATGTCAGACATTTTCATGTAATAATCCCGACATATCGACAAAGGTTTGTTTTCAGGCGAAGTTCATCTACTTTAATGTAGAATCAGCTAATTAGAGTGGTTTGCGATGGTTTTACCACCAGACAATGATCTCCAGAAAATGACGGTTTATATAATTAATAATTACGGTATTTATAATGCGCTTATCTTATAATAATTATAACTCTAAGCGCGCACTCACAACTCGCACACGCATGCGTACGCTTTAGACAATGATTCATGTACCACAAATAGTGAAAATACATTACGACGGTCAGCTTGGGGTGGGGAGTGTGGTTGATGTAGTGCTAGAACTGTTGAAAGAGGTGAGTTTTGAGGGCGGACTGGAAGGAGGAGAGAGAGAGAGTGTTTCTGACGGAGAGAGTGGGAGAGTGTTCCAGGTGGATGGACCGTATACTGAGAAGGAGCGGGGGTCGAAAGTGCTGAGTTTGGTGCGGGGGATGAGGAGGCGGAGAGGGTCGGAGGCGGAGCGGAGGGAGCGGGAAGGAGTGTAGGGGTGAAGTAAGTTGGAGAGATAGGTAGGAGCGTAGTTGTTCAGGGATTTGTAGCAGAGAGACAGAATCTTGTATTGGATGCGTTGGGGGATGGGGAGCCAGTGAAGGAGCTTGAGCGGGGGAGTGATGTGGTCGGATTTTTTCTTTCTAAGGACGAGGCGGGCAGCATTGTTCTGGACGCGCTGGAGAGTGAGAGTGGTGGAGTGAGGAAGGCCGGAAAGGAGAGAGTTGCAGTAGTCGATGCGAGATAAGATGAGAGAGACAGCGAGTTTGGTGGTAGCTTCGGTATTGAGGTATTTTCTGATCTGACTGATGCGGCGGAGGTGGAAATAACATGCCTGGGCCGTGGCGGAGACGAAGCTGGTCATGGAAAGAGAGGAATCGAGGATAACGCCAAGGTTCTTGACCGAGTCAGAGAGGGAGATGGGGGTGCTGTCGAGTTGAAGGTGGAGAGAGGGAGGGAGCTGGGAAAGTTTCTGGCGAGTGCCATGGCTTCCGTTTTGTCGTCGTTCAGTTTGAGCTTGTTTGCTGTCATCCAGTTTTTCACGTCTTCATAGCAGTCAGCCGTGCGAGTCAGTAGTGTCTGAGTGTTGTCGAGTTTGTCTTTGTCTAGTAGTTGTGAGTCGTCAGGGTAGAGGTGGTGGTGTATGTGGTGAGACTGGATGATGTTGGACAGGGGAGAGGTGTAGAGTGTGAAAAAGACCGGGCCCAGGACGGACCCCTGTGGAACGCCGCAGGAGAGCCTGACTGGGTTTGAGGAGACGCCGTCGATGGTGACGGACTGCTGTCTGTCGGAGAGGTAGGAGAGAAACCAGGAGTGGGCAGAGTCAGTGATGCCAAATGAGGGGTGAAGGCGGTGGAGGAGGATAGAGTGGTCTATGGTGTCGAAGGCGGCAGAGAGATCGAGTAGCGTAAGAAGGGAGATGTTGCCCGAGTCAGTGGAGAGAAGCAGGTCGTTTAGGATATGTAGAAGGGCTGTTTCAGTGCTGTGATGTTTGCGATAGGCAGACTGGAAGGGACTGAGGAGGTTGTTGTCGGCGAGGTGGAGGTTGAGTTGGTTGAGGACAACCTTCTCAAGAAGCTTGGACAGGAAAGAGAGATTGGAGACTGGGCGGTAGTTCTTGTGTTCGTTTGGGTCGAGGTTGTGTTTTTTGAGGAAAGGACGGACGATGGCGGACTTGAAGATATCGGGGATGGAGCCATTCTCTAGAGATGTGTTGATGATGTCGGTAATGAAGGGCAGAAGTTTTGGTAGGCCGTCCCGGTAGATAGAAGCTGGGAGGGGGGTCTAGTTCTAGGTGTCCCTGTCAGGGCCGGATCACTTACATGTGTGTGTGGGTGGGGTGGGGGGTGGGGGGAGGGTGGGGGGGGGGGGTGGGGTCAAAAATTGTTTTGGAAGAAATTAACCACTTAAAGCAGAGTTTTGACTGTTTTGAGTATGGCTTTATTTGGTTTTTCACCAAGGTGAATTTAAAAGAAAAAATTATTAACTCATAAGACCCTACTCTATAAAGAAGGAACTTTGTGTGCGGTTTTGCAAACATGGACCCCCCCCCTGCCCCCTCTCCCCCCCCCCGCCCTTTATCCGGGCCTGCCTGTACGTGTAGGTGTAAGTGTAGAAGAGCTGAAAATCGCTCATTTGTGGGCTGTTGATTGCATAGGGGTCTGACGAGTGGTGCTTCGAAAAATGCGCATCCGCTGCGCACCCGCGTGCGCGCGACCACCGCCTAAATAGCTCAAGTCAGTTATTCAGAATTGAGCTGGAGGACGCGGTGGCCGCGCGCACACGGTAGCGCAGCGGATTTGCATTTTTGTCAAAGCACCACTCGTCCGTCAGGCCCCCTGGTTGATCGCTGTCTTAGGTTCATAAACGATGTCTTACAGGAGTAGCCTGTTGTAAGTGTGAAGAAAACAGACCAACTCTTGCAATGCTAAAGGAACAAATGCACACTTCTCAGATTGTGATGCACGAGGCAGCCTCGTTTGCTAATGTGTCCACACATCTGATCAAACACATTCTGCTCCAGGACCGAAATCCGCAAATTTGGAAGTTGCCCCCCCCCCCCCCCTCCCCACTGAAGACTGTATTATACTTCTGGAAAACAGATCAAGCGGGATAGTTCAAGGGTTGTGCCAGAATAGCTTGGGGCCTATGGGCTGACTTACTGACTGACCGCCTATGGGCGCCAAGCTACTCTGGCACCACCCTTGAACCACCACGCTCGATCCGTGTCTTGCCGTGTCGCGTGGGAGTTGAATTGTGTTAATGATACTGCTTCTCACATTAGAGAATGTGGTTACTTGAGGAGAACTGATATTCTAAATGATTGGCAACATTTACTTACCTCTGAAGACGTCAATCCCTCTCTCTGAGAGTTAAGACAGGAAAGGCAACATAGGCCACCACGTTAACCCATTTAGCCCTGACGCACTACAGGAGGAGATGAGTCGACCATGGTAATTCAAGGGTAGTGCCAGATTAGCTTGGCGCCTGTCGGCGCCAAGCTAATCTGGCACTGCCCTTGAATGAACATGGTCGATCCATCTCCTGCAACTGTCCATAGTCGTTAGATGACGCCTCCAAAACATGGGAAATACGGCCGTCGGGCTGAATGAGTTAACCAGCATCATGAGAGAATAACGAAAACATTAGGGCTGGAACACTTGGCCTAGGAATCTTTTTCGAAGTGACTTCACAGAGAAAACCCCTACAGCTTCTATCTGACAGTCAAAGAAGACTTGATAAGATCAAAATACCGCATGACACGCTTCAAAAACAGCATACAAGTTCAGACACAGACAACAGTAGGGTCTCTGATATTCAAACGATGCTGAATGAACAAACAAATCGAACAGCAGAAGAAATACGGGTTTCAACTCCAGGTATTTGTGTCCAGTGCACGTAACGAAGCCGAGTGTCTCTTTGTGTTCAGCTCACGTAACGAAGCTGAGTCTCTCTTTGTGTCCAACGCACGTAACGCAGCTGAGTCTCTCTTTGTGTCCAGTGCACGTAACGAAGCTGAGTCTCTAATTGTGTCCTGAGCCCGCAACAAAGCTGAGTCTCGCTTTGTGTTCAGTGCACGTAACGAAGCTGAGTCTCTCTTTATGTCCAGCGCCCGAAACGAAGCTGACTCTCTCTTTATGTCCAGCGCATGTAACGAAGCTGAGTCCCTCTTTGTGTCCAGCGCACGTTACGAAGCTGTGTCTCTCTTTGTGTCTAACGCACGTAACGTAGCTGAGACTCTCTTTGTGTCCAGCGCACGAAACGAAACTGAGTCTATCTCTGTGTCCAGCGCACGTAACGAAGCTGAGTCTCTCTTTGTGTCCTGCTCACGTAACGAAGCTGAGTCTCTCTTTGTGTCCAGCTCACGTAACGAAGCTGAGTCTCTCTTTGTTTCCAGAGCACGTAACGTAGCTGAGTCTCTCTTTGTGTCCAGCGCACGTAACAATCTTTGAGTTTCTCTTTGTGTCCAGAGCACGAAACGACGCTGAATCTCTCTTTGTTTGCAGAGCACATATCGAAGCTGAGTCTTTCTTTGTGTCCAGCGCACGTAACGAAGCTGAGTCTCTCTTTGTGTCCAGTGCTCGTAACGAAGCTGAGACTTTCTTTGTGTCCAGAGCACGTAACGAAGCTGAGTCTTTGAGTCCACACCACGAATCGAACCTGTGTCTCTCTTTGTGTCTAGAGCACGTATCGAAGCTGATTCTCTCTTTGTGTCCAGAGCACGTACCAAAGCGGAGTCTCTATTTGTCCACAGCACGTAACGAAGCTGAGTCTCTATTTGTGTCCACAGCACATAACGAAGCTGAGTCTCTCTGTGTCCAGAGCACGTATAAGATAAGATAAACTTTATTGCCATATGCATAAACATTAGATTTTTGCGGCATAACTGACGAGCGTCCATGTTAAGATCAACACATAAAACATACATACATCACAATCAAGCAGACTCTAAAATACCAAACCACACATACGTATAGCGGACATTCTACTACTATATGCACACACATCTAAGTAAGTAAAATAAGATAAATCTATCGCATTATAACCATATTCGGACAACAAAAACCGCCAAGTGAGCCGCAACGAAGCTGAGTCTCTCTTTTTGTCCAGAGCACGTATCGAAGCTGAGTCTCGAGAAGATTTTCTTCACGAGCCTTTTCTTCTCAAGTCTTCTGTTAAGGTGGCTCCCTCTGCTAAAGCCGGTGTGACAGTGAGAATCTAAAAAATACTTAGATCCACACTGCTAACTGCTTTTAAGATGTGTTATCCAATGAGCAAAAGGCCATCGGGCCGATATCGGCCTTGTGGCTTTGGCGCACTGGATAGAAACCTGACTTGACAGTACTTATAATTGTCACAGCTTTTAATGCTGCGAGCTGGCAGACATGAAGCGCACTAACACCTGCGCCTGTTTGCACGGGCATGCAAGAGTTAGCAATATTCCATGCGTGGGGAACATTTGAAGAATAACAACAGTAATTAATCAGGGACACTAGTAACAGCTTTCTATTTACGGTTAAAAGGCAGCACATTTCTAAAATCCGTCTGCTGAATTTACATCTTTATGCCTACAGCGGTAATTTTATTTGAACCCATTCAGCCCTGACGCACTACAGCAGGAGATGGGTCGACCATGACAATTCAAGGGCAGTGCCAGATTAGCTTGGCGCCGTTCGGCGCCAAGCCAATCTGGCACTGCCCTTGAATTATCATGGTCGATCCATCTCCTGCAACTGGTGCATATTTATTAGATGACGACTCTAATATTTGGAAAATATGGCCGTCGGCCTGAATGAGTTAATGAATATATTTTTGTGCTGAGATGAACTCAACAATTTAAACTGACCTTTGATTTGAATTATCACGCACTTCTTTCGACTGATGACGTTTTAGCTCAGATATCTCTAGAGATATCTTTGCTAAAATATGTATGTACAGGTGCTGAATAACTCAGTCCGTATGATTTTTAACACAAATCAAATTATACATGTGTTACGTGGTAGTCGTAGTCGTAGTATGACGCAATCACACCAGACGGTTTTTAGTTATTGGTGTTTAAAGCCGAGCAGGCGACTAAGGCCAACTCACGGCGGCACACCAGACGCACGCACGTAGGGTTCTTGTAAAGAAACTTCACTCAGCTGCAACTCGTCACAGGCACAAGTTTGTAGACCACTCAGCAGTAACAGTTCCACCAATATTTTATTGCAGCGATGCGATCTCCACACAATGCATCCACAAAATGCGCTAACAATGATACACTGTCTCCTCTACAACGTATCAACAATTTTGACACACTGCGTCTCTCATACAATGTACCCACATACTTCCTAACACAGTCTTTTATACAATTACAGATTCCCAGAATAATCCCGCAAATTCGCACAACACAACCAATCAGAAAAGAAAACGTAACCAAGGCTCATTAATATTCATGAAAACGAATACACTAGAAGGACCTACAAAATTCCACTACTATTTAGGCGTCTTTGATACAATGTTACAAAATGTAGCCGACACTTTAACGTAGTATCTGAGGTTACTAGAAAGATCGCGACCCTGCTCGAACTTTCCAGTCTAATATAGGCGAAACTACGCGTCACAACAAAAATTGATCGCAATTCTCCGTGCAAACGAAAATGAATCCTACTACAAAGGTACGTAATTCTTATCCAAAATAATTCAAATCAATATCGGATCTTTCCTATGATTAACACATACATGCTATCAAAGAATAACACGACCACAAACGTAACAACATGTTCCTTTGAAATTTGATTTTATAGTTTGGTTGCTAGCCGCAGGCCTACAAACCTTGCCCAGGGAAAATGCGGAAACTGTGTACGCAAGATTAGGTCAGATCTAAACCGCACAGAGGAGCTAGATTTCATGCTTTTCTTTCATTAGAATGTCCTCTCCGATGATAAATGTATACAAAAATGGTTTACTGGTTTGCATTTGGTCTTGATTTACAGAGCATGGTCTGGTGCTATTCCCTTTCTATGGAACAGCAGTTTATAACTCCAGCTGAGTACTGAAACTAAAACTCGTTCACAGGCTACGTTTGGTCTCCCATTTGCACAGGCCACACAGGGAAAATAGGTTACGCCCCCTTTTCACACACTGTTATCTGTTAGCCTCTTGCAGCATAAAACTATGAACGAAGAACCTTTCTGCCAAAACAAAAAATCCACGCGAAGCACATCACAGGAGAAACATTTTCAGCAATTCTTAAAAAAATTAAGAGTTAGCATTTTTCACAACACTCGAATGCACTTAGTACCCCATGACAAAACTGTCGTCTGCAAGCCTGTTTACAACCGTGCACATGCCCCCATTAGGCTCCCATGAACACACTAGGTCGACTAAAATTACCCAGATTTTGCTCTTTTTCACACCACCTGTCATGCCTTTTGTTGCTCAAAACGCCAAAAAAGGCAAACATTTGAAGTTTTACCTCCTAAAATGATGGCAAAAAGGGAGGAAATTTTTTAAAACTATTTCTTGCGGAAAAGATACTACATGCACCGGAAGCAATTGCCCTGTGTGGCCACAGTAGGTTTGCAAATTGTTTAGTTTTCATCTGCCAACGCAAAGTCAAACAATTCTCAATAACGCCGAACACGTTTCCACAGTTTCGTACAATCTATGAGAATTGTGAGCCTGACTGTTCCTATTTGCAGCACTGCAGAACAGGGGTGTAACCCTTTCGTCGCCAACACCCTACAGCAGGAGTTTGTTTGCCCAAGATAATTGAAGGGTAGTGCCAGATTAGCTTGGCGCCTAAAGGCGAGAAGCTAATTTGGCACTACCCTTGAATTATCATGGTCAATCCACCTCCTGCAAGTGGTGCATAATCTTTAGGTAACACTTCCAAAATTCGGGAAATGCACCCATGGCGCTGATAGGGTTAGAAAAACCGGGTTGGGTATGTAGTCAATTTATGTAGGCTCATTCATGTTAGGGCCAACCTAGAGAACGAATTTAATCACTGGAACCCACTATTCAAGGCCAACTGGAGGGATGTGTGTGTGTGTGTGTGTGTGTGTGTGTGTGTGTGTGTGTGTGTGTGTGTGTGTGTGTGTCGGGGGTTTGGGAGGGGGGAAGGGGTGGTGGTGGGGGGGGGGAGTAAGGGGGGGGGGGGGGGGAGTTGTGGGTGGGTTACGTTTTGGCTTTGTGTACTCTATGACCTGGAAGCAAGATGCAGGCTGGCATCCTTGTTGAAAAGTAGAATGACCCCTGAATGTGACTGATACACACGCACGCACGCACGCACGCACGCACCCAACCAGACAACAGCCAAGAGAGGAATTTATTCGCTCACGCAGTGTTTGTGTGATTCGCGCCAATTTTGTGACCTCAACGAAACAGTCCAAGAGCGCACCCTGACAATGCCACTGTAAAATACTTGTTACTAACTTGTGTCAGGAAAGACTGAGCCTTGTTTCTTATATAAATTGTGTTATGAGACTTTGGGGCCCAAACCAGATAACTAATTCAAGTGACCAAAATGATCAACGTTTACTCCTAGGTGATGTGACATGGTCTGACACTCTGTTCAAGCCTTATTTATCCGGGCCGCTAGAAGTGCTGTAGTGTAATCAAAGACTGGGCTGAAGATAAGATAAGATACACCTTATTGCCAGATGCATAAACATTAGGAATTTTTTGCGGCATAACTGACGAGCGTCCATATGAACATCAACACATAAAACATACATACATTACAATCAAGCAGACTCTAAAATAACAAAACACACATATGTAGAGCAGTCATTCTACTAAGTGTGCACACACATCTAAGTAAGTGAAATAAAATAAATCTATAGCATAATAAACATTATGACAACAAAGACCGCCAAGTGAGCCGCAGCGAAAACAGATTAGCTAAATCCTGTGATGGCTTTTCGTAATCAATTGACAAGTTAAGTATTTCCTGATTTTTGCCGAATATTTTAGTTATGCACCTGCATTTATAAAAAGATCTCAAAAACGCGATGGTCAGCTTGGGTGTGTGTGAAAATACTAATAGGTGATTGGTTAGAGTCATCATGTGGTACACGTAAGCTCCGCCCTGTCTGGAGCAGGCAGACTGTAGTACGAACTCGCTGAAGCTGGCTGACTGACGTGGTAGCGTGCCAAAGACGTCAAAACTGTTTTTCTTCACGGTAATGACGTCATGGTCATATGCGATGTTTCTCCATCTCAGTGTATACTACTGAGTCTCAACGACAGAACTCCTGTGAAGCCGCGAAATGTTTGAAGGCCCCATAAACAGGTAGGCGTGATTATGAGAGGGAAGGTTTGGACAGCATATTGTTTGCGTGATGAGTAAGCCAGCAAAGAAACCAGCGCTCTTCAGATTAGCAAGAACAGAACAGTTCACAAAATAATCGTCAGTACTAGTCCTCAAAATGCGGGGGTTTCATGCCCTCACTGACAGTTTTAGTGTTTTCATACACCCTTTAAAAATTACTAAGGTGTGTTCACATTCTACCACACTTCTACAGAGGGTACCAAGCTGACTAGCGCAGATTTGTGCAGATTTGTTCCTACAGTAACCATGGGTGACAGTCTTCAGTCCCGGAGACTGATTCAGCTTTTTCAAAATCCCAGAAAGCTGAATTTCAGGTTTTGGGTTCAGACACAACAGCATGCACCACCTGCAAGAGGCATACCTTCTCATGAGTTTATGTCTCTGGCTGGCCATGGATTATGGGGCATTGTTAGTCGGTGGACCTATGAGGTCATGACCTAAGTGTTATCACATTTAATCACGCACAATGTCATGCTTGCTTGCAAGATAACTTGACAGCGCGCTTCACTGGTAAAATATGCACAAAGAAATGTACCTCTACATTAACCCTTAACCTACTGAGGCTAAAAGCTTCAAATTTGTCCACTGACGTTACCCGGCTGCACGGCGGAGCTCATCCCTCTGCAAGGGCTGTACAGTCTCATGAGCTTCTAATCATGCACGAAGACTGCCTGTAAGACGTAGAACATGACGTAAGAACGGCGTAACCCTTTGGCTGTCGGTAGCCTTTTGTTGCGATGATTCCTGCAGGACAAAAGGCGCTGCAGACAGAAAAAGGGTTAACCCGTTCAGTGCCAGCTGACTCCGACTGTGTTTCTGCAATCTTCAATTTGACATCAAAATGCCCTAGCTCTCCCAGGAACATAGATTCAAAGTGGTATCAGCAAGAGTCATATAGATCCTCATGAGCTCCCGCAACTGCGGGGGCTTATGAGCATCTATGCCTCTTGCAGCTGGGTGGTGTTTAGATTTTCGCGGCACTGAACGGGTTAAAGAAGTTCTCAAAAACCCACAATGACGCGAACCTTTTGTTTGAACCATTTGACCGGAGACGTAAGACATCCAGAGCCCGCCCCTTCCTTCCCACTGCACCCCCCCTCCCGGCCCCCACCCCCCACCCCCCAAAAAAATTAAATTAAAAAAATATAAAAAAATAAATAAAATAAAAATAATAAATAATAATAAATAAATAAATAAATATATATTTTTTTTTAATGCAGCGACGGTGGTGGGGATGACAGTTCCTTCTCACGACCAGTTAAAACATCAAACGACTCGAGGACGCGTGAAAGGGGGCGGGGAGGGGGTGGTGGTGGTGGTTGGGGGGCGGGGGGTCTGTAAAGACCTCTCACTGGTGGCAAAAAAAAAAAATTAAACAAGCGGAGGTCGGGGATTCCAAACTCCCTGTGTAGCATTTTTAAGCATTTTGATGCCGCGGGATGGGGGTTGGGGGTGGGGTGGGGGGGGGGGGGGCGACTAATTAGAGCCAATGGAGGAAAAGGTTCTCCGGATCTGTTTGTCCGCCGAGCGTGTTTTGAGTGATTTATTACAGTCGATGCGCGCCACCTGCAAAATGTGCAAATTCCTCAGACAACGTCTCACTGACAAATTTGGGAAAGTTGATGGTTCAAGCCGAAAATGTGCGACTAACCCACTGCGCAAAAGGTAATTGGGCCTAAGTTGGCTTTTTGCGCTTTGGGAACGTACTTTCACCCTTTGGCTTCCAGTGGACGCGGATTTCGCGTCCAAAACCAATGCACACTGACCGACATTCGCCTGAAGAACGCAGATGAAATGGGAGCAGACGTCAGTGGCAACAAAGAACACAGCACTGACAAGAGGCATAGCGACTCATGAGGATTTATGTCTCTTGCAGATGGCTAGTGTTCACCTTGACCCTGCAGTTAAGGGGTTAACTGGTCTAAACCAATGGACAAAAGGTCTTCTGGCAGATGTCGACGTCACTGTCCCGCAAACAGCTGTTGGTCCGATGACCTTACTGACAGGAACTCAGTTGCTGGGTGAGGACTCAGGGCTGACATATACTGAAAGGCAAAAGTTCCGCACATGCTTTCGTGTGACGTAATTCACAATCTGTCAAACGTGGAGACAAACAAACCCGAAAGGGTATTGCTGGGGGTGGGGGGGGGGTGGGGGGGGGGGGGGGGTCGCTCGCTTTCTTTTTTTTTTTAGCGCAAAATATTGCTTGTTTTGAAACTCGTGACTCCGGAATTTCACAATTTGTATCAAACCATGTAACGTCGATTTACAGGGCAGGACAGGACTTCTTGGAGAATCTTTTATGCGCGTTAGATAGCCAGATGATAGCCCATAAAAATGCATTAAAATTTTAATTAAGCCATAAGGCCACTGGGTGTACCAACAAAAATACAAATGGACGCCTTTTGAAAGTCACCTCCTCATCTCCATCATCTCTGTTTAAAAGGCTGAATTTGTAATGCTTCAGTACAATATATTACCACTTTCTATGGTTTGGCAAGTCACACACTTGGCTTAAAACCATCCTAAATGATAAACTTCCGGTTTTATAGATTTTTGCATTGACAACTTAAGTCATTATTTCAATATACGGTAACTGGATCTTCGTCGTCACAATTATACAGGATCACTCAAAAGCTTCATTGAATGGATGTCCTATACGAAAATGACCTGAAAACATCGCCCCCGAGCAAAACGAATCCCTCTGTTTTCTGGGCCTTACTTGCGATAGAATGAAAGCAGGCCTCCAAAACATTAAAAGATTAATTTTCACCTTGCAGTGTTCCTATAACGATATTTGTTTGGTCAGAGATGCCGCATTTTTCGGCACGAGTTTCGCGCCAAATTGTCTATGGGATTGCTGGGACAACGAGAAATGCAACAAAAGATAATGAAATTGCAAATCTTCTGACCGTATGGTGCGCCTGAGGGCCGGATCTAGGGGGGGGGGTGCTTTGGTACTACAGCAACCCCCCCCCACCCCCCACCCCTCGGCCTAAAAAAAAAAAAAACACAAATAAACACAAACAGTCATTTACTACCAGGTCACAACATGGTCCGAGAAGGAGCGGGGTGGTTTAATGTTACAGCAGCACCCTCGCTGCCCCCCTTGTAGGTTGGAAGCACGCGCCCTTCCCCCCCCCCCCCTCTCCCGCTGTTTGATTTTTTTCGGACCCCAGAAAGCACGCGCCATTTCTCTTCCTAACAACCCCCCCCCCCCCTCCACTCCCCTCGCTGTTTGATTTTTTTTCGGACCCTGGAAGCACGCGCCCTTTCTTTCCCTCCCCCTCCCCCCCCCCCCCCCTGCTACCCCCCTCCCCCCCCTCCCCCCGCCTCCCCCTTCCCCCCCCCCCCCCCCCCCCCCCCCCCCTTTGCTGTTTGATTTGTTTTGTTCGGACCCTGGAAGCACGCGCCTTTCGCTCCTGAACAGTATACCGTTTTTATATTGTCGTTCAGCACCCCCCCCCTTTAAAAATTGATTGATCCGGCCCTGCACCTACAATGGAGCTGTTGGGCGGTGTGTTTGTTTCGCGCCACCACGTAACTAAAGCAATTTTCACGATTTTGAAACTGTTCGTGGCAAAATGGTAAGGACTGAAGCAATATATCAAGTTTCATTAAAATTGAAGCATCGGTTATTTTTTAAAAACGATTTTGTGGAGTCAATAGTGCAGAACTTTTGCCTGTCAGTATACCAGGCGTGTTTACTTGGAGGTTATATGTATGGCCATTTTGTGCTGGGAATGTTTGGCCGATAAATTGCTGGGGCCGGCTGGCTCCTCCAGACAGAGTCATGAAGCGACGCTTTAACGATCACTGCATGCCGGCCGGACAGAACAGAAAGGGCAGCAGTCCCCAGCCCTTTGTAAAGTATTTCATGCCGACAGCAAGCCGTCTACTGACAAAACACATGGATCCACATCAGTGCCCGCATGCAGCAAGCAGAAGACACGCGGGCTGACATCTGCCCGAGGACCTTTGCTTGCCTCTTAACTTTCCAATGCGCAAAAGGCCATCGGGCCGACGTCGGCCAGATGGCCTTTGCCACTCGATTTCTTCCTTCTCTGTCAATGGACGCATATTTAGTTGTTTTTTTTTTTTTTTTTTTTTTTTTTTTTTTTTCATTTCACGACCAAACGCCCGGCCGTCAAAGGAAAATGGTTACACATTTGGTCTTAGCAAGAGGCATAGAACATCGTGAACCCCCGCGACTGTGGGGAGTCATGCGGATCTATGCCTCTTGCAGACGGGTGATGTTCAATTATCTTCGGCAGTAAGAGGGATAGTTTTGTCCACACTATTCCTCATTCAAGGGGCGCCGTTGGCCTGCGCCTTTTTCGCATTGGGAATATGCTGAGGGTAATGCCTCAAGTCCTGAAACTGATCAGGCAAATGCTCGAGCTAGAGTGGTCTATAAAGATCCATGTCTCGCGACTTGTACTAGGAGACAACTGTGAAATCTGTCCATATTCCTCTGCAGCAAGACCAGCGAGGCTGTCTGTCAAAGGAAGGCTTGGAAGCAAAAATTGTTAGCTCGTAAGCTCGTAAGCCTGTCATATTTAGACATATCCTGATAGTTCCCTTAACCTCTCAGACCTATAGATATCTCTAACGTTCCACAGCCTCTCAGATCTTGACATAATGTGATACTGCCTCAGATGGTCAAATTTAGAAATACTTTGATATTTCCCGCAGCCTGTCAAACCTAGACATCTGTAACCTTCCTCCGCCTGTCAGATCTAGACATACTCTCTGTCTGTCTGATCTAGATATTTGATACTTCCCCAGCATGTCAGATCCAGATCTCTGACACTTCCCTCAACCTGCCAGATTTTGATGTTTGATACTCCCTCAGCCTATCTTATCTAGACAGATATCTGATACTTCAAGTCCGTCAGATCTAGACATGGGATATTTCCCTCAGTTCGTCAGATCGACATATCAGATACTTTTTTCAGCCTGTTAGGTCTAGAGATCTGAAACTTTCTGAGATCGCTGATACTTCCCCAGCCTGTCTGATCTAAATCTCTGATACTTTCCAATGCCTGTCAGACATAAATATCAGATACTTCCCTCAGTCTGCCACATCTACATCACTGATACTTCCCTCAGTCCGTTAGATCTAGATATCGGATGCTTCCCTCAGCCTGTCAGAGCTAGACATACTCTGATACTCCCTGAAACTCATATCCTCGAGGCCTATAGGGTGGGGCTCAAAACACTCGTCGTTTAACCCATTTAACCCGACGCACTACAGCTGTGATGGAGTGTGGAGCTTGGTGTTCGCCTGCATGTTGATGGGGTTAATAAATAAAGATTTGGACTAACATTCTGTCTCGTGGATGCCTGGTCAGTTATGGCTTGGATGGAAACCTCGTGCAGATTGTTTGCGGTTGGTGAGTAATAGAGTACAATCCTTGCTTTTTGGTCTGCCTGGGTGAATTATCGTTTTGACAGATCTAATCAAAGTGTCCCGCTCCGCATTCCTGTCCACTTAGACAGCGAGTTGTTAGCGCGCCAAAATCAACACACAAAAAGCGAGGCAACTGACATTTGCCGCAAACTACCCCCGCCGCATAACTAGATTAACTCAAGGTCGGTAGATGACTGAGAATCGGATAGTCGGAAAGCTGCCGTTAACCCCTTTACTGCGACTAGACGCATTGCGTTTTGGAAATCCGTGTTCATTCAACTCATGTCACTGACACAGACCCAGCTGTCCAATGAACATGAATACCCATTGTCAGAAAGAGGCATAGATCCTCATGAGCCCCCACAACTGCGGGGGTTCATGAGGATCTATGCCTCTTGCATTTGGATTGAGTTCACCTTCTCTCGGCAGCGTAGAGGTTAAAGTGAGACATGTATGGGTCCTGTATTCACTCACTGGTCGATTCATGCGAGATGCCAAATCTGGGGCAAAATCCGGCCGACTGTAAACATACGGGATCTTGTGTTCGCTTGTTAAACCGAGGATTGCAACCATTAACTCCTTCACTGCCGTTGGACGCAAATTGTCTTCTTAAAAGCGTTGTAAATTCAACTATCCACAGATTCAAAGATCCCCAGTGGGGTTTGATGTATGGACAGATACTAGAGCCTAAGTCCGAGACTATCTTCATAAGCCTAAGACTAACATTTTAGTAGGAAATGCATGAACTGAGACTAGGCCAAGTCTGAGACTATTTCAGGGACTAAACAGCCAAAATTTAAGCCACTATTTACTAGGTGTAAATCTTGTAGTCTCTGACTAAAAGCAAATCAAAATGGCAGCCGCTGTCTACACAATGTTCCTAACTCGACGAAATCTACCCCGAAATCGAGTGTTTAGAGACCGTCGACACCCACTAGATGAGTTTGACGATACGAAGCTTTACAAAAAGTGTCGTTTCACGTGCGGTTAAAGTTATGAGCTGACGGATGCCGTGAAAGATCGCCGAACGAAAGGGTTCACTGACACCCGTTTTACAAGTGCTCTTGGTACTTCGATTGTACGCGACTGGAACGTTTCAAAACACGGTAGGAGACTTAATCGGGGTGGATAAAAGCACGGTCAGTCGGACAATGACACGCTTTGACTGACGCTTTCCTCCAGCATGCCGTAGAGGTCATCAGAATGCCAACCAAACGCGAGGCTGAGGCAAGCAAAGTTGCATTCTTCATCATAAGGCAGGGTTTCCCCCAACGTATTTGCTTGCATTGACGGCACACAGATCGCCATTCAAGCCCCAAGCGAGCGAGATGAGTACGTCAACAGGAAACCCTTCCACGCCATCAACGTCCAAGTAAGCCATCATAAAGACAATCATAAAGACAAGTAGTTTATATCTACAATGTGTGTGTGTGTGTGTGTGTGTGTGTGTGTGTGTGTTTGTCATTCTGTATGTGCGTGCGTGTGTGTGTGTGTGTGTGTGTGTGTGTGTGTGTGTGTTTATTTATCATTGTGTGTGTGTGTGTTTATTTATCATTGTGCGTGTGTGTGTTTGTGTGTTATC
>BTPG01000002.1:183069626-183131144 GCA_036245525.1 Semisulcospira habei | reverse complement strand
AGTGTGTGTGTGTGTGTGTGTGTGTGTGTGTGTGTGTGTGTGTGTGTGTGTGTGTGTGTGTGTGTGTGTGTGTGTGTGTGTGTGTGTGTGTGTGTGTGATAGTTAAAATCGTGAAGTGTAGCGTGCGTACAAACAAGTAGGGTCTTTTTAAATATAGCATGCGTATAAAAAAGGGTTCTTGTATTATCGCAGGAATACGGATAAGAAAGGTGCTTGTATTTTATTGCATGAGTACAGACAAATGCTTAAAACATTCAGCTCTGACATACTAAAAGATGTTGATTGACAAAGATAGTTCAAGGATGGTGCCGGTGCAAAACAGCTGTGGGCTTACTCTTGATCTGTGATGATCGGTCTGTCTCCTCAAAAGACAACTGCTAAATTTAGGAATGTCAGTCGTGGTGCTTAGTGTGTTAACTTTGATGCTTTCCTTCGTATGAAAAGATCATCTGGCATATTGACATATTGTGAGTTAATTCCTGACAGGTTCCGTCGATGCCGTATGCGTGGCGGAAGACCGATCAATCTTTAATCATCTGACTCTGGGTAGCGCTTTTTGTCGAGGTGATTTCTGTAGGAATCACCTCGACAAAATTAATGCGCTACCGACAGCCAAAAGGGTTAGACCTGCCAGATTCCCTCTCATGTACGCGGTCTATTTGTGGAAGTTGTTCATTAGTCAGGGATGATGCGCCGTTTTGGACGTATGGCCCGTTCACACGCCAGTGATGGACCAACTCTTCACTCATTCATGCAGCTTTGACACTGCGACGGGAGATGGAACGACCGTGATAGTTCAAAGGTTACGCCTGATTGTGTTAGTATTATGTAAGACCTGTCGTATGTATCATAAACTACCAACATTGTGTAAAGTTTTTAGGTGTACGTTGTGTGAAAAGACGTTAAATAAATTCCTGATTCTGATCTCACTTTTGGCTCCACGTAGCTGCAGCATGCGCAGCGGCCACACTACGGGCAACAGCTTCGACTGGCTGGCTAAACCAAGTGAGGGGAAACCGGAGGTCTCGTCCTAGCATGCAAAGTCTGTCACCGGCCGACTGGGCGGAGGAAACTCAATCAATCTGAGGGTGGGTACACCTTCTTCTGGAAGGGCAAAGCTGAGAACGAGGACAGGATACACGGAGTTGGCTTCGCCATCTGCACCACGCTCCTCCGACAGTGCCTTCTCTTCCCACTGGCATCAGCGAACGAGTGGTGAAGCTCCGTTTCCCCATCTCCCACACCCGACATGTCACTATAATCAGCGCCTATGTTCCGACATTCACCAACGCCGATGACGACAAGGAGGCGTTCTATGAGAGCCTCGACTCCTTCCTGAAGTCCACCCCTGCAAGTGACAAACTCATCGTGCTTGGTGACTTCAATGCTCGAGTTGGGCGCGAATGTGACTGCTGGGAAGGAGTGATGGGACGGGCTGGGCAAGATGAACAGCAATGGCCTGCTGCTGCTGACATTGTGCGCTGAGAATGGACTCGCCATCACCAACACCCTCTTCAGGCTGGCTAGTAAGTACAAGACAACATGGATGCATCCCAGGTCCAAGCAGTGGCATCTCATAGACTATGTCATTGTCCGCCAGCGGGATACTCGTGATGTCAGAATCACCAGAGCCATGAGAGGAGCCGAGTGCTGGACCGCCCATCGGCTGGTGCGGTCTGTCCTCAACCTGCACATTGCACCAGCACACAGGAAGAGGCCGAAGCTCACCCGATCTTCATTCAACCTGGCCAAGCTGAAGCGCCCGGACCTCAAGGAAAACTTCCAGTCCCACCTTGATGACCTGCTAACTGCCCGTGGACCGTTGACTGGCAACCCAACTGAAATGTGCAATCAGTTCCAGGGGCTGGTGACGACGGAGTCTGCCAAAGACGTGCTTGGACCCAAGCAGAGGGTACACCAGGATTGGTTCGATGAGAACAATGAAGACATCAAAAAGCTACTGGAGCATAAGCGCAGTGCCTTCATCGAGTGGCAGAACGACATCAACTCCTTGTCCAAGAAAGACGGCTTCAAACTCCTCCAGAGAAAAGCCCAGAGAGAGCTCCGCAACATGCAGGACACCTGGTGGGACAGCAAGGCAAACGAACTTGAACACTTTGCTGAATCCAACAACTCCAAGGAGTTTTTCAGCGCAATGAAAGCTGTCTACGGCCCTGCCAGACTCAGCACAACCCCTCTCTTTTTTTCCGACGGCTTCACCTTGCTGAAGGACAAAGGCAGCATCACTGAGCGCTGGAGAGAACACTTCTCAAATCTGCTGAACCTGCCTTCCACTGTCGACCCCGCGGCCCTGGACATGATTCCCCAAAAGCCGACACTGGATGACCTTGATCTCCCGCCTACCCTGGACGAGGTTAAGAAAGCGATCAACCAGACTAGCTCCGGCAAGACTGCAGGCATGGACGGCTTCCCCGCAAAGCTCTTCAAAGCAGCTGGACCTGAAAAACTTGATGCCTTCCTCAACATTCTGACATGCATCTGGTCAGAGGAGAAAATGCCATAGGAATTTAGAGATGCTACAATCGTCTCCCTGTTCAAGAACAAGGGCAGCAAAGCAGACTGTGCCAATCACTCTTGCAAGATCCTCGCGAGAGTCATCCTCAACCGCCTGATCAGCTCTGTATCTGAGGAAGCACTCCCAGAGGCTCAGTGTGACTTCAGACCCGGCCGCAGCACAGTCGACATGGTCTTCTCTGTGAGACAGGTCCAGGAGAAATGCATTGAGCAGCACATGGACCTCTACGCTGTCTTCACAGATCTGACCAAAGCATTCGACACCGTGAACAGAGAAGCGCTTTGGGTCATCCTCGCAAAGCTCGGCTGCCCCAGGAAGTTCACCAACATCATCCGCCTCTTCCATGATGGAATGGTAGGAGTTGTCAGTCAAACGGCGACACATCCGCACCTTTCGACATTTCCAACGGTGTCAAACAAGGTTGTGTCCTTGCCCCCGTGATGTTCAACCTGTTCTTCACGTGTGTCCTGGCCCATGCAGTACATGACCTTGAGAAGGGAGTGTAACTGAAGTACAGACTAGACGGCTCTCTCTTCGACCTCCGTCGACTCAACGCCAGGACCAAGACCATCGAAAGACTGATCCTTGAGGCGCTGTTTGCCGATGACTGTGCGCTGATGGCCCACACGGAGTCTGACCTCCAGACCATCGTCAACAGGTTCTCGGAAGCCTTCGACTGTTTGGCCTCACCATCAGTCTCAACAAGACCGAGGTCCTGCACCAACCAGCCCCAGGCACAAGAGCCCCCCCCCCACCCCCACCCCCCCACCCACCCAAAGTGTATATTGAAGGCACCGAGCTGAAGACTGTCGACCAGTTCAGGTACCTGGGGAGCATCATCTCTTCTGACGGTACTATCGACAAGGAAATCGCAACTCGCATCAGCAAAGCCAGCCAAGGCCTGGGTCGTCTGCGCACTCGTGTGTTGAATAACAACAACGCCAAGCTCTCCACCAAGATCAAAGTCTAAAAGGCAGTAGTCCTCCCCAGCCTCCTCTACGGCTGTGAGTCATGGACGCTGTACAGAAAGCACCTCAAACAGCTTGAACGTTTCCACATGAGATCCCTGCGCTCATTCATGGGCATCGAATGGCAAGACAAGGTGACAAACCTGGAAGTCCTGGATAATGTTGGCTTAGTGAGTGTTGAAGCCTTGATCTTAAAGACACAACTTCGCTGGTCAGGTCATGTCATACGCATGGATGATTCTCGCATGCAACGCCTTGGACGTTAAACCCTGAACTAAACGACCACCAACGCCAGAATTACCGTACGTCCTATCCATCCCAGGGGCCAGTTCCGTGAGTGAGCGTAGTCTTGCTCCAACCACTTCTGTTGTATAGTCCTGCGCCAGTCGCTAATTAAAGTGCACCGCTACAGCGGAGCACCTTGCTTAGTAGCTGGCGCAGGACTAAGCTCTCTGATACAACTGACCCGTTTTGCCGGGTAAAAGTGAGCCTGGGTCGATCTGGCGTAGAGGCCATTCTGACGCGTTACACAGTCCAGCATTTTCTGAACTGTTTAAGGACACAGCATGCCTTCACATCGACACTAGTGCCGACCTTTTACCTCATGTACATGGTCGATTAGTTCGTACACACCTAATTAATCTCTCCAGTACTTCATCGTCGCTGTAAATTCGTTAGTCCGAGAGCATGACCCGTACAGCAGTAGATCTACTATTAGGCATGGTCTGTTGATAATATTAGATGTTTACGAGTTAGGCTTTGTCAGTGGTTCTTGTCGCCTCGGTGGTACCATCAGGAAGTTGATGTCAAAGGTAAAAGTCGAGCGCTAAAGCCCTCGACCTTTACCTTTGACATCAACTCCCTGATCGAGGGCTAAAGCCCTCGCCATTTACCTTTGACATCAACTCCCTGATCGGACCCTCGAGGCGACAAGAACCACTGGCAAAACCTAACTCGTAAGACAACAAATAATGCAAACCCTTCAAGGGGCGGGATAGAGGAGGAGGAAGGGGGAGGGTGATGCAGGGGGAGAAGGTGAGTTTCTTTGTCAGTCGCGTGGGCTAGTAATGAATAATTGATGACTGGACTGAAAGGTCTTGGGAAAGGTGTTGCCATTTCCCGTCAAGTAATCAGTGCATTTGTAACTCATTAGGGACGTGCCGCTCTAGACACGCGTTAGTATCCGAACGTAGCGCGTCTCGAATGTGTTAATGCCATCTCAGTTGTTCTCTCCCAGCTACATTGCACACTAAGCTTTTTCACCTCTATAGTCACACAAGATGGATCCATCACGGATGCTAAAAGGTTGTGTCCGATTAGCTTTGCGCCAAAACAAGCACCTGGCTAATGAGAGCAATGGTTGTTGGAGAGATTCCCAAACAGACTGAGATAAAATGTCAGGGTTGCTCCACCTCTTGCTTTGGTGCTATTTGTGACAGACTATGTATTGCCATAATGATGTTTCGACGGTCTTCCTATTCACCGCCGATCAGTCCCTCAAACAGGACCTTCCGTCTGCGAGTGGCATAGATTGTCATCAGCTCCTACATAACAGCCTGATGGGCGCATCAGAATCTATACCGCTCGCATTCATATTCACAGCTAAATCCTCAGTCAGCGTCATCCGATCACAAAATGCATAGATTCTCATGAGCCACCGCAACCGCGGAGGGGCAGATGACAATGTGAGCCTCTCGCTGGCAACTAGACACCGCTACGTTATTCATATAATTATGTTCCGCAGACAGCGAAAGAGATGGGAGTTGGCGCCTGCCGTTATGTAGTGAAAATCAGTATGTCCATTTTTGAGAATAGCGAGATTTTCATTGTTATACAATGAAAATCTCGCTTTTCTCCAAAATAGACATACTGCCTTTTGCCATATACAGCATGTGTGTATCAGGTTATTCGCATAGCGGAGGGTCCTTTGGTCGATGTCCAAAGACCTTTTGCGCACTGCCAGACTATTCACGCGGACACCCACTTGTGGACGCCCAGACATCTGGGTCCTACAGACGGTGCATTGTGTCCTGCGCTATTTATACACGAGGACGGAGCCCAGACCTATCACATTGCGTCTAGTGTCCTCGCCTGTTTTCTGCTGCTCTGCAGACGATCTGCCGTCATCAATATGGCTTCGTATTTCTTAACCCTTTGCGCGTTAGGACATTAAAGGGATCGGAGACATGACTACGGGAATCATCGCGACAAACACCGCTACCGACACGCACAGTGCTGTAAGCCCTTTCACTAGAACTCCAGTAGAGCTTACAAGTTCGGTCTGTAAACTGTGGATCCAAGATCATAACATGAGTTGGCCTGGCAAGCTGCATAGATTCTCATGAACCCCTGTATCTGCGAAAGCGCAGGAAAATTTACGTCGCTCGCAGTCTGTTGCTGTTCATTGCGCGGACTGATGAAGGTGTTGTTCATTGGTCAGTTGCGTGGTGTTCAGTTTTTCTCGGCAGTGAAGGGGTTAAAAGCTGAGAAAAACATGCGATATTGCTCGTTCGTTTATTTGTCACAAGCTAGTGACATTTCCACGACCTGTGTAGCGGTCGTCATAACGTTCGTGGATTGGACAGGAGCATGGTGATTGCAAAACCTTTGTCACAAAACACATGAGGCCACTTGCATGAGTCAGCTTAGTCCTGCGCCAACCACTAAGCAATGTGCTCCGCTTTAGCGCCACAAAATCACCCCGCTATAACGGAGCACCTTGCTTAGTGGTTGGCGCAGGACTAGGCTCGCTCATGCAACTGTGCCCTGGATGTTCAAGCAGAGTTCACGAACTTTTTGACCATTGCTACATTGTCACATCTTCCCCAGACAAGCCACTCGGGGAGGTCTACGCAAATACACTGCACTTCGCATCTTATTTGAATAGAAGTGTACTTGCGGTGTACTCCCATAGTGGGTCTATCTGGGGAGTACACCAGCAAACTGTTCAAGCCGCAACAGTGACTGTCGGTAGCGGTGATTACGGCAGGCATTATTGCGACAAAAAACGCGACCGACAGTCAAAGGGTTAACTAAAAGCGTCATGTTGGTGAACCATCAACTTTTATATGCCTTAAAAAGTGATCTTGTTTTCTGATGTTGTAGTGAATCTGATACGTATTTATGCGGACTGTTTGATTAGTCAGTCCTAAAGACACGAACAGTCGCATAGGAAGAGGGGAGGAATGACTCTAATTCTTAAAAAAAGCATACATGTACGACGGGGAGGAGAGAGAGAGAGGGGAGGGGGGGGGGGGGAAGAGAGAGAGAGGCCAAGAAGAGGGGTGAGTGACCATAACATACTTAACACGGGTATCGTGTTACAGACAATGATATCACGAAACGCGATAGAGTTTCAGCCAAACCACTAAGCCACCGCGAACACTCGCCGCGAAACGCGGAGCAGTATGTTTACAGAAACAATACATTATCGCAGAAATTGACCTGCGTCAAACTCATTATTGGCTGCTGCTACAGTCACTTGGATTGTTGTTTGCGGTAGACAGCACCCAAATGAACACGCCAGCACGTCAAACCATGAACGGAGTTTGTGTAATTTGATTTTATAGCATGTCAAAAAACGCTCAACAAAAACAAAACAACAACAACAAAACAAAAACAACAAAAAAAAACAACCAAGATGGGATGAACCATAACCCACAAAGTCACTTCTATATGAGAGCTGTCTTCGCTGTGAAGGGTCTACCTTGTGTCTTTGACTTGATTCTCATGTTGAAATATCTCCTTCCGAAAAAAGCCTCGCAGCTGTGCCAATGCGTCATAAGGGGCGCGCGCAGTGCATACGCGTAATTGGTTTGTCAAACGTCATTTGTCTTTACGTATTTTTTTGTTTTTACGTAATGGTTTATTTAACGTGATATGAGTTTCGCTTTCGCTTCAAGAATAATTAATAATAATAATTACGGTATTTATAATGCGCTTATCTTATAATAATTATAACTCTAAGCGCTCACTCACAACTCGCGCACGCATGCGCACGCTTTAGACAATGACTTGCGTACCACAAACAGTGGAATACATTGCGACGGTCAGCTTGGGGTGGGGAGTGTGGTGATATAGTGCTAAAACTGTTGAAAGAGGTGAGTTTTGAGGGCGGACTGGAAGGAGGAGAGAGAGTGGGAGAGTGTTCCAGGTGAATGGACCGTAGACGGAGAAGGAGCGGGGGCCGAAAGTGTTAAGTTTGGTGCGAGGGATGTGGAGGCGGAGAGGGTCAGAGGCAGAGCGGAGGGAGCGGGAAGGTGTGTAGGGGTGAAGTAAGTTGGAGAGATAGGCAGGAGCGCAGTTGTTCAGGGATTTATAGCAGAGAGACAGAATTTTGTATTGGGTGCGTTGGGGGATGGGGAGCCAGTGAAGGAGTTTGAGCAGGGGTGTGACGTGGTCGGATTTTTTCTTTCTGAGGACGAGGCGGGCAGCATTGTTCTGAACGCGTTGGAGAGTGAAAATGGTGGAGTGAGGGAGGCCGGAAAGGAGAGAGTTGCAGTAGTCGATGCGAGATAAGATGAGAGAGACAGCAAGTTTGGTGGCAGCTTCGGTAGTGAGGTATTTTCTGATCTGACTGATGCGGCGGAGGTGGAAATAACATGCCTGGGCCGTGGCGGAAACGAAGCTGGTCATGGACAGAGAGGAATCGAGGATAACGCCGAGGTTCTTGGCCGAGTCAGAGAGGGAGATGGGGGTGCTATCGAGTTGAAGGTGGAGAGAGGGAGGGAGCTGGGAGAGTTTCTGGCGAGTGCCTACCAGCATGGCTTCCGTTTTGTCGTCGTTCAGTTTTAGCTTGTTTGCTGTCATCCAGTTTTTCACGTCTTCGTAGCAGTCAGCCGTGCGAGTCAGTAGTGACTGAGTGTTGTCGAGTTTGTCTTTGTCTAGCAGTTGTGAGTCGTCAGCGTAGAGGTGGTGGTGTATGCGGTGAGACTGGATGATGTTGGACAGAGGAGAGGTGTAGAGTGTGAAAAGGACCGGGCCCAGGACGGACCCCTGTGGGACTCCGCAGGAGAGCGTGACTGGGTTGGAAGAGACGCCGTTGATGGTGACTGACTGCTGTCTGTCGGAGAGGTATGAGAGAAACCAGGAGTGAGCAGAATCAGTGATGCCAAAGGAGTGGTGGAGTCGGTGGAGGAGGATAGAGTGGTCTATAGTGTCAAAGGCGGCAGAGAGATCGACTTACTAAAATGGTGACAAAACTAGAATTTTCACGGTGCAATTTTAGTCTTGCTATAATTTGTGTGCAATCAGGTTGACTTTACCTAGCTACATGCATAGGGGTCCGTGGATAGTAGCTTTGACTAATGCAAATCCACTGCGCCACCGCGTGCGCACAAGCGCCTATACTAAGCTCAAGACATATTACAAGGGAGGAAACGAACGGCACACGTGAAAGACGATGCACTGTGATTCCAGAGCAGTTTCAACCCTCAAATCAACCATTCTCCTAAAACCCCGAACTGAACAAACTCAGTAGATAGTTTGCCACAAATCTACACCAACCTTGCCCGCCGATCATAACCGATAGTTTAGTATCGATGCTTTTTGCAAAGTGAAGCATCATTTTTGCAGACGCCTATCGTAAGGTTTTAGCTGCGCCCGGAAGTACGCAACATGCTCATTTTTCATTGGTTTAAGTAAATTAGCATATTCAATGACATTAAAACAAGAGTGCGTCTTACTGTCGACATGAACTTGTGACCCGTGCTGCCACGCAGCAGTCGCGTTAGTAGTCCAAGAGCTAGCCCGATCTACCGTGCACGCTCCCCCCCCTTCCCCCCCCTTCCCCCCCCCCTCCCCCCTCCCCCCAGTACTCAATAAGATGGGTTTCAAAGTGTACCTTAGTATGTCCTGAGATATTTAAGCAATGTTCCACTAAAATCCTTAGGAACACCCAGAGATATAGCCGATGACGCAAGGATACCCCCATTCACGCTCTTCGCGGATGCTAAAATGAGCTTGAGAAACATTTTCCTCTAAATAAATCTGAATTCATCCCAGAAGCCCAAATCAGGCAATATTATGTTAAGGCACACCGTTTGCGTCCTCTGCAAAAAACAGAATAAAAAATATATTGAACCTGTGGCCCACAGAGAAGGTATTTGGGCACCCAGTAAATGGCCATTTCCTCAAAATCGCAAAAGAAAAAAGAAAAAATAATATGTCAGACGCCTTCAGACATTTTCTATAGCATTGGCAGTCCATTTTCAGGCTTACATCATTAAAACAGGATGTCACAATTATTATAAACTTGACTAGGTGATGTTGTGATCACTATGAGTGCCACATTGATTGAGTTATTCCATTTCATTTTGACCTCTCTTTACCCATTAGGTTTCAATAATTTGAGCATAAAGTGCAAGAAAATGAGGAAAGTCGGCATCCTTTATGATACGTTTGTGGTGGTGAATGATAGCTTTTTTCAATTTAAAATTGCCAAATTGGGAAACGTACGTTGTATCCGATGCCCTCAGAAATTTTGTATACAACTGATATGTCTTTTTTTTATATAGGTTTTAATGGTTAGGATAGAGTACCGCAGTTACTCCCAACCTACTTTTATGATGCTATGATTCATTTAGGGGCCACAGTTGCTGAATCTGCTGCCCTACCCCCCATTTTAACAGTACGCAAAGCAACGCAAAATGATCATAAAAATTGATTATATCATACTCCTCTGATTAAATATTTTTGTTACCTGTTTTCTTAACAAAGTATGCGCATTGAGCATAAAATCTGTGATCATTTCATTAATTTCAACGTGACCCATCAATTTAATTGTAATTATTTTTTGTTAAAGCATAAAAAGGGGAAACATCTGTAAACAGGGGCTGTCGTTGAAGAACTTCCTTTTTAATAGAACAGCAAGACTGTAGAATACAGTCCAACGTTCCACATATTTTACGGACATTAAAGGGATCGGAGACATGACACCTCCCTGAGATACCATCTTCTCTGAGTTTGACAAGACTTCTTAGTGTGCCGTCGACTTCAATCGTGCAATTCTGTTTAAGAGAAATTCTTTCAGCCATCAGTACATCATGCCTCCAAATCCAGACAATAGAAGCTTTAGCAGCAGCCCCTGTTTACAGACTCCCCCCGCCCCCTTCCCCCGCCCCCTTTTATGTTCTTAATCCAAAATAATTACAATTAAATTGATGGATCACATTGAAATTAATAAAATGATCACAGATTTGTATACTCAGTATGCATACTTAAGGAAACTGGAAGCAAAAATATTTAAACAGAGGAGTATGACGTAAGCAATTTTTTGGATCATTTTGCGTTCTTATGCGTACTGGTAAAATGGGGGTAGGACAGCAGATTCAGCCACTGTGGACCTAAATGCATCACAGCATAATCAAATCAGGTTGGGAGTAACTGTGGTACTCTATCCTAACCAATAAAACCTTTTTTTAAAAAAAAGACCTATCAGCTGTATACAAAATTTCTGAGGGCATCGGAAACATTATTATTATTATTATTATTATTATTATTATTTTCGATTTCGCCGAAATGGCCATTTACTGGGTGCACAAATACCATCCCTGCGAGCCACATATTCAATATTTTTTTCATTCTGTTTTTGCTGAGGACGCAGAAGGTATGCCTTAACATAATATTGCCTGATTTGGGCTCCTGTAATAAATTCTGATTTATTTAGAGGAAAATGTTTCTCACGGCTCACTTAGGATCCGTGAAGAGTGTGAATGGGGGTACCCTTGCGCCATCAGCTTTATCTCTGGTGTGTTCCTAAGGATTTTAGGGGAAACATGGCTTAAACATCTTCGGACATTCTAAGGTACACTTTGAAACCCATCTTATTGAGTATTGTTGGGGGGGGGGGGGGGGTGCACGGTAGCCAAGACTGGCTTATGGAGTATAGGTACGTATTTCCGCCCCAGCCCAAAAAAGGTCTGGAGTCTGGTTTAAGCACTGCTCAGTTGTCAATATCTTTTCGAGTAATTCTCTTCGACTTTAGAGTAAACACGGCAGAAAACAAATGGATGCACTGCAGTGCATAAATAATAATAATACATAGCATTTATATGGCGCATTTCTCATATTTATAATATAACTCAATGCGCAGAATGTAGCCGCGAACTGAACCCAACAAGCACGCTCACGTGAATCACATGCATTCACTCACACACTGTACGTAAACACAGAACATTCACGTGGTGCTAAGGGCAAGCTCAAGCGAGCTACTGAAGTGACGGCATTTGGCAATCGTTTTGTATTTGAAATTTTATTAAGTTGGCTGAAACTGATACCAAAGTGGAGGGGGAGGAAGAGCCGGAGAAAGAACCCCCGACGGTCCGCCCGAATTAACGGTGACACTTACTAGAGGAGAAAAATCCGACGCCGGAACCCGGAATCGAACCTCGCACCTTTAGCATTGGTGGCAGGCGCCTTAACCACTGCGCCACGGACCGCATAGAGGTCTCTTTCACGGCTGTCTATTAAAGGATTTAACGTTCAACTCTGTATGTTGGGATACTTCCGGCCACAGCTAGAATTTCTCGTTTCCTCCCTTGTATTTTGTCTTGAGCTTAGTATAGGCGCTTGCGCGCACGCGGTGGCGCAGTGGATTTGCATTAGTCAAAGCTACTATCCAGGGACCCCTATGGCAACATGCTATACTAAGTACACCTGCATGCTCTTCTGAAAACGCGTCGACGTGTGTGTATGCGTGTGCGTGTGATTGCGTGCATGTGCGCTCTCCAAACATCCTCAAGAGGCATAGATGTTCATGCGCCCTCCGGGCACATGAGGATCTATGCCTCTTGGAGATGCGCGCATGTGTGTGTGTGTGTGTGTGTGTGTGTGTGTGTGTGTGTGTGTGTGTGTGTGTGTGTGTGTGTGTGTGTGTGTGAGAGAGAGATAGAGAGAGAGCGAGCGAGAGAGAGAGAGAGACAATGACAATGACAATGACAATGATCCTTTATTTGACAACGGTAAAAGTTTTGGTAGTAACAACCATTTTTCGAACTTGCCGTTGCTAATCTACTGATTACAGAGTTACTATCGTACTAATTGTTTTCTACTACTAAGAAGGAAAAAAAAATTACATGACACAGCACAAGCCAAGAATGAAAAGAAAGAAAAAAAAATGTTGGGGGGAAGTGACATAGGAATTACCATCTTTACTGGTCGGGCATAATGACATGTTGTGAGGTTTAATTAAAATAATATAATAAGAATACACACAACCTAATACGCATACATATCGCATGCACATTTGAGCACGCCACTCTCTATCTCTAATATACACGTGCGCACACGCACACACGCACAACGCACACGCACACACGTGCACACACACGCTTACGCGGCTTAATAAGCTAGTCAGTCATATGAGTAGCTGGTTACATACAAGCTGTACCGAATAAATATGAGTCATCAGTCGAAACCTGTGATACACGCAATTAATGATCTAATGAGAAATAGTATTTTTCAATATGTGCACAGTCACGGGGATGCTGCTGACAAAAATAAGTACTTGATGAGACTGACTTTAAACGAGGAGAAAGTAGCTGATGTCGTGACGTTTCTAGGCAAGGCATTCCAAAGACTATAGCCAGAGAACGTCAAACTCGTTTTATAGAGATCAATTCTAGGTCGCGGCACAATAAGTGATTTTCTTGATCTGGAGTATGTTGATGACTGGACGGTAAATAGCGATGTGATATATCGGGGTAGCTTATCGTTTAATGCCTTGAACATAACCATTCCCTTATTGTAAATTAGATGATCTTTCAGGGGCAGAATTTTTAAGGGTGCCAATTTTTGGTCAGTAGTTAAGCTGGGATCAGGGAGTATTAGTTTGGCAGCTCTCCGATGTAGAGAGTTCAATCTTTTCAAATTGACATCTCTCGAACCATCCCACACAGTAGAAGCATAGTCTATATGCGATCTAATATGGGCATTGAAGAACAGTTGACGTGTCTCCATATCAGTAATGTGTTTAAGTTTTGCTAAGATGTACAGATTTCTGGAGACAATTTTACAAACGTTACTGATGTGTAGCTGCCACCTAAGCTGGTTGTCCACCGTGACTCCTAGCAGGCGATGGTTAGTAACTTGGCTGATGGTTTTGCCTTGGAGGGACAGACTGAGCGAGAGAGAGCCAAGCTGGTGTTTTTGGCGGGTGCTAATTACCATGCTCTCCGTTTTTGCCGGGTTTAAAATCATAATATTATGACTGCACCATTCATCAATATCTTGCAGTGTGTTTTGCAGTCGTGAATTGATGTTTGATATATCCTTATCTGGCGTGTGTACAGCAGCATCATCTGCAAACATATCACATGTAACGCTTTCATTTTTTATCGCAAGAGGAAGATCATTTATGAACAAGCAGAATAGAAGGGGACCAAGAATAGAGCCCTGTGGTACGCCATGCTTCACTAAACCTTGATTCGAGTATTAGCCATTTAGTAATACCTTTTGTTTTCTACCTTCGAGGTAGGATTTGAGAAACGACGCCGAGTTGTTGGTGTACATGGATACTTTCTTGATCAGTATTTCGTGGTTTACTAGATCAAAGGCTTTACGAAAATCTAGAAACATGACTCCTGTAAGTTTTGAGTCGTTGATGGAAGATAACAAGGTGTCTATCATCCGTATCAGCGCAGTGTGACATGAGTGTTCTAATCTGAAGCCCGACTGCAATGAATAGATTAATTTTCGGCTTTCCAGGTATATAGATAGATGCTTGTGAATATGCCGTTCTAAGGGCTTGGACAGAACAGGTAGAAGTGATATGGGCCTAAAATTATTAATTTCACTAAGATCTTTAGATTTAGGTAGAGGTATTACTTTTGCGTCTTTAAATGCGTCTGGAAAACAATTAAAATTAATACAGAGGTTGTAGATATAAGTGATACTCTCTACAATGTATGGGAGGGATATCTTGAGTATTTTCGCACTAATCTCATCCAGTCCTGATGATTTTTTATTTTCCAAGGATGTAATTAATTTACCAACTTCATGGACCGCTATAGTGGGTATGATGAAAGGTTTTGTGCCGGCAGTTCTCTGCTTGCAGAAATCGACTAAGTTGTCCGGGCATACATAGTCATGCGACTCAGTTCCCGGCGGAATTAATGATTCTGCTACGGAGACAAAGTGGCTGTTGAAGCTGTTTGCTGTCAGATGCGGCGGTAAAGGAGTTGTGCTTTTATTCGTGCCTCTAGTAACTAAATTTATCGCACGCCATATTGTGGCACAGTCTTTACTTTCGTGAATAACTTTATCGAAAAGTAATTTCTTTGCCTTCTGAACCATGGATTTTATTCGATTGCGTTCTTTCTTGTAATCGGTGAAGCGCTTCTCTCTTCTCAGCTCGTCCCTGTGCTCCATGGCCTCGATAAGATCCGCAGTCAGCCAGGGTGGTAAAGTGGCGTATTTAACTCTTTGTTGTCTCAAGGGCGCGTGTTTATCTAGCACTCTGAGAAAGATGTGATACCACGTATCTAGTGCTTTATTTGGGTCGGTTTCATTGTACACTTCAGTAAATTCTGCAGAAGCTAGATCAGACAGAAAGGTATTTTCATTGAACTTTTTAAATGATCTGTATGTTATACATGTATGTCCTTGCTTTCTTAGTTTTGGAATCTTGGACAGCCACGTGCAGCTTACCGGATAGTGGTCACTTACGCTAAGACTACCAACGTGAACGTTGCTAATTGCCAGCGGTTTATTTGTATAAATATGGTCTATAACAGTGGCTGATGATGGCGTAACTCTAGTGGGCGATGTTACCATTTGTTGAAGGCCGACTAAGGTAGTGGTAGACTCCCATGATGGGTGAGGTTTAAGAGTGTCAATGTTAAAATCCCCTAGAAGGAGAAGTTCGTTTTATGAATATCTGTTTTATCAATCAAGTGTACAAAGTTGTCATACCACTCAAAATTGGCCGCAGGATTTCTGTAAAGAAACCCAACAAGTAAAGGAGGGGATTTAGATTGCCTAATCTCTATCCAAGAGAGAGAGAGAGAGAGAGAGAGAGAGAGAGAGAGAGAGAGAGAGAGAGAGAGAGAGAGAGAGAGAGAGAGAGAGAGAGAGAGAGAGAGAGAGAGAGAGAGAGAGAGAATTACGTCATATTTAGAGTATGTCTGCGTGGCGACGAAGTTTTGCTTCTTTTACGCCACCGGCACTGTCTGGCTTTCTCCAGATGTCAAGGTTTTTACTGTTTTAATTGTTTTCTAAAAGGAATTAATTCTGCTAAAGAAGTTGAAAGGGTACAAAGCTAGTTAACGAACTCATCCAATGTCTTTCTCAGAACTAGCTATATCGGGTCACCTGAATGCTCTTCTGAAAGCGCGACATTTGTGTGTGTGTGTGTGTGTGTGTGTGTGTGTGTGTGTGTGTGTGTGTGTGTGTGTGTGTGTGTGTGTGTGTGTGTGTGTGTGTGTGTGTTAGTGCGTGCATGCGCGCGCGCTCCAAACAAATCCTAGAAACAGAGATCTTCAAGCGCTCTCCGGCGAGCATGTGTGTGTAAGAGAGAGAGAGAGAGAGAGAGAGAGAGAGAGAGAGAGGAGAGAGAGAGAGAGAGAGAGAGAGAGAGAGACTTCGGCGCGCGCTAGAGAGAATTACGTCATGTTTAGAGTATTATGTCAATGTCTGCGTGGTTAATGAGTTGCCTCTTTTACGTCACCGCCACTGTCTGACTTTCTCTAGAACTGAGTCAAGGTTTTGTTTTACTGTTTTAATTCTTTTCTGAAAAGAATTAATTTTTACTAAAGAAATTGAAAGGATACAAAGCTGGCTAACGAACACATCCAATGTCTGTATCCACTCTAGCTATATCCAAAATTTAAAGTAAATATAACAAAAGTTAAGGACTCTGGGTCAACCGACTTCCTACAAACGGTTGTTTATGTCTTCAATGAGACATTCAATTACAATATGCTCGGAGGCTCTCTTAGCCACCCCTTTAAGAAAGTATTTCGCCAAGTTTCAAGCTTGTGTGTACATAAATATCGGAGATTCTTTTGTTACATACATACGGACACACATATATACATACATACATACGCACATACGGCGCTTCGCGCCAAATGTACGTTCAGCAGCGAGTTTAGCGTAACTAGACATGACGTAATTTTTATCTTGTTACTTCAATTGTGAAAGGTTTAGGCCTGCCCGCCTTTGACATCATGGACATTAAATTCGCCCCACCGCGACCCGTCCTAAAAGTCCCTTTTATAAATAGAAGGGACTTTAAAAATTAAAAAAAAAAAAAATCAGACCGAAACTTTTGCCTGAGAATTTTTTTTTGTGTAGCAGGACATCAATGAAAAGCACTGGGAGGAGAAAAATAAATAGTGTAAACTAGGCCCGTTTGCACTTGAAAGGGTAAAATGTTAAGTTTTAGTGTGATTTTTCAGCTCCCGAAAAACAAGCCAAATAGCACCGTTTTCCGCTTGTTACGTGGTGGAGTCGTAGTCGTAGTATAATAAACACTGACACCAGACGCACGCACGTAAGGTTCTTTTAAATAAACTTCATTCAGCTGCAATCCGTCACACGTGGCTTAAGGATGTAGACAATACTGGAGTAACAGTTCCAACAATATTTTAATTCAGCGATGCGATCTCCACACAATGCAGTTCCAAATGCACTAACACTGATACAAAGTCTCTGCTGCAAATATCCACACTGTCGACACAAAGTTCCTCATACAACGTACACCACACTGTTACGCTGTATCTCTCACAATGTACACCCTATACGGGCCATGTACCAACGATAACTGTGTGTCTCTACAACTGACAAATGCAAGACAATGTACGAACGTGCTTTCCTGGCGCCCTCTTTATATATACTACCAATTTCCAGAATCATCTACGAAAATCATACAACGCAACCAATCAGAACGAAACACGCAACCGAAACTCATAAATAAGAATTTTCTGGAATCACTAAAAAAGGCTACAAAACCTCGGCTGCTCATTTCAGCTCTAAATCCTAATGTGTAATGAAGTCACATAAAAGTATGGTAGCCCTATCACGACCTTGCATATCCGCTCTAGAAGATTCTCGACCTTTCACAAAACAAAACAAAAAAAGGCTGCTCAATTCACGCGCACAAAAAAACAAAATATTGCGAACTGTCGCCAACTACCCGACGTCACACATACGAGGTCACTAGACAGCGCGACCTTTCTAAAACGTTCTGGACTAAACTTAGCGTATCATAACGAAGTGAATTCCGCTCTGCGCGACCAAAAGAAAATGTTACTTAAAAAGATACGTGAATCATAACCATGATAGCTCAAATAAATATCGGATCTTTTCCTACGATTAACACATGTATGCTCTCACAAGACAACACAACCACAATCGTAACACCGCTCCACCACCAAAAATTCTACATATTATCAGAAAATCCCCAAAACATTGCTTTCCTGGGCTTGCCTCAACTCAGATACTTTGAATAAGACTTTAATCATATATATACTAATGGTAAAAAAAGGGCCACCTCACTTTTTGTGTCATTGTTTATCGTCGCAAGTACGCTAAGAAAATACAAAGTTCTTTCGATCCAAATGGTTTAAAAGTTGACTTTAGACAGTCCACTGTACAAGAAACAATAGACAACAAATCATCAATTTCCACGAACGTGTCAAATGTACATGAAACACCGTCAGATTTTTGTGAAAAGCTGTGCGATATTGGCAAGCGTACCAAAGGCAGGCAGGTGGAAAAACTCGGTAACGTCGTGATGCACGTGCTAAAGGGGTCAATCGTGAACACTGAGCACTTCTGTTTTGCCACAAATACCGGTACAGTAGGGGCATAATTGTCACTTTCCTAACCATGCCACCACGACGAAGCCTAACGCCAGTAGATCAAGGCCGGGCGCTAGCCTGGCTGCAGGATGGAATTTCCGGGCGAGAAGTTGGGAGACGTCTTCGGGTGTCCCATTCATTGATCAAGAGCCTGCTGGCACGATTCCAAGAAACTGGAAGGGCAGAACGACGACCCTGCTCAGGACGCCCGCGCTGCACCAGCAGAATGGAGGACGGATACATCTGTGTGGCGGTTCTGCGCGACCGATCTGTCACGTCAACCACTCTGCGACGTCAACTGATGCAAGCTGCAAACGTTAACGTCAGCAGAAGCACAGTCTGCCGACGTCTGCGTGAAATTGGCCTGGCTTCATGCAGAGCAGCAGTGAGAATATCCATTACTCCAGCTCATCGCAGAGCCCGGGTTGTCTGGTGTCGTCAACATGTGAGGTGGAACAGACTCCAGTGGACTCAGGTTCTGTTTACTGATGAGTCACGGTTTACTGTGTCCTGCAACGACGGCAGGGTGAGGGTCTGGAGACGCCAGGGCGAGCGATTCACGGATGGATGCGTCCAAGAGGTGGATCGCTACGGAGGAGGCTCAGTCATGGTCTGGGCAGGCTTCAGCAGGGAAGACAGGACATCCTCCACGTCATCCGAGGTACCTTGACTGGACTGAGCTATCGGGTCGAGATTGTGCAGCCCCTCCTCCAGCCAGCTCTCCAAGCCATAGGCGACAATGCTGTTTTGCAGGACGACAACGCTCGACCTCATCGCGCCCGTGTGGCTGATGAGTACCTTGAGCAACGGGACATCATGAGGATGGAGTGGCCAGCTCGTTCATCTGATCTGGCTCCCATCGAGCACCTCTGGGACGTGCTGGGGCAACGAGTAGTCAGCAACCACCACCACCACCACCACCACCCCCCCCCCCCCCACCTCAAGGCGTCCTCCAGCTGACTCAGTTCCTGCATCAAGAGTGTGAAGCGATCCCATAACATGTTCTCAGAACCCTGGTGAACTCCATGCGTCAACGCTGCATTGAATGCTTGGCTGCAAACGGTGGGTACACTCGCTACTGACTGGACCAGTCTTGTGTGACTTTTCAAATGAGGGGTGGCTGAACATTCTAACGTACTGCTGTTGTTACAGTTATTGCTTGATTTACTCAAAACTTAAATGAAATTGTTACTGAATAAATTAGCAAAGTACTGACTTTACTGACTGAAAGTATTGTTACATTATTTATGTGGTGTTGTCGGTGCGTCTGCTATAAAAGTGGCCCTTAAGTTTTGACCATTAGTATATATAACCGCCATTATTACAATCAATGAAACAAACAGGTCACTGAAATACAAATGTTGTGCTTTTAATTTTTTGTTTTAATAGGTAAAGAAAATGTTAACCATTTCCAGAAGACAGCTTCATTAACATTCATGTACGTATTTATCATATAACGCTTGAAATATTAGCGATTAATACACTAAAAGGAAAGCTTTGTAACAATAATTAAGCTTTTTCAGCTTTTTAAAATCCCTTCTATTTATAGAAGGGACTTTTTAGGGTCGCGGTGGGCGAATTTAATAGCATGTCCATGATGTCAAAGACGGGCAGGACTAAACCTCTGACAACTGAAGTAACAAGATACAACTAACGTCATGTCTAGTTACGCTAACCTCGCTGCTGAACGTACATTTGGCGCGAAGGTGCGCGCGCGCGTGTGTGTGTATGTGTGTGTGTGTGTGTGTGTGTGTGTGTGTGTGTGTGTGTGTGTGTATGTGTGTGTGTGTGTGTGTGTGTGTGTGTGTGTGTGTGTGTGTGTGTGTGTGTGTGTGTGTGTGTGTGTAATTTCAGATATTGCTGTACGTACAAGCTAGAAACTTGGAGATATATACTTTATTTAATGGGTGGCTAAGGCCTCCGAGCATAACTGGATGTCTCATTGAAGATATAAAATACCGTTTATAGAAAGTCGATTGACCCAGATTAGAGTCATTTTTGTCATATTTACTTGAAATTTTGGATATAGCTATTGTGGAAAAAGACATTGGATGAATTCGTTAGCCAGCTTTATACCTCTTCGATTTTTTTAAATAATAATAATTAATTCATGTTTGCAAGTTTTGGATCCACTATATGCTCCCATCAAACACTAGTCGGCCCTGGAAAAGGCTGTGTGGAACAAAACAGTCAGCCCTGGAAGAGGCCTTTCCGATGAGTGACCTAAAACATCAATTTCGTCATTGAGTACACGGCGTTGTAACATTAGAGATGCCATGACGTCAAGCTTATAGTGACGTCATTTTGCTGCTGGTACTATTCTTCTTCAGAATTCCTATCGCTACTCCAGCTCACAGAGCGTGCTAATAACGGAAAGCGCCGTGTGTTCGCCTTTATTTGTGTGTGCCGGCGTGTGTTGATCTGATACGTTCTGAAACAATCGCCAAACACATAAAGAAATTAAACAGTTCAACGGAATAAGTAAATCTTGTTACGTTCATGTTCGTTTTGGATTCCGCAGTGGAATTTCATCGTGTGTATGAGGAACTGCAGTTTTGGCCATTGTTGTACGCCGATAGGCGTTCTTTGTTTGGATTCTACTCACTGAGCTGTTTGTCACAAGACCTCTCCGGAGGAAATTGACCGTTGGGCTTGGGAAGGGTAATTATCACGGCCCACGTATACGTCTATACAGGAGGAGCTAGGAAGAGGTGTGAGACGTTAACTTATTCAAGTCATCCCGCATCAATAGCTACGAAAGTGTCGTATAGCGTTGCCGCCGGCCCCAACGCTGTACGACACTTCCGCAGATATTGATGCGGGGTAACCTGAATGCGTTAATAAAAGAAAGGAGCTATGGCCAGAGGATACCCTGGTCATACCGCGTCCATAGAAGGTATAGCCAGGCCCTACCGACTGGCCCCTGAGTTCCTACGCCGTCGATCAATAAGTACTTCATGCTTAGTTATTACCGCACTATCGGTGGTGTTCACAGACAACTTCCTAAGACAACTTCTTACCTTTCTTAACCCCATCAAGCAGGTGATATTTCTGTAACCTTCTGTAGTACAACGCCAAGACCTCCGGCCGCCCGAGGAACCTGTATTCAAAGTGGTGTCACCAAGAGGCATAGATCCTCATGAGCCCCCGCAATTGCTTGCTGACACCACTTTGAACACAGGTACCTGGGGCGGCCGGATTTCTTTGGCGCTGTATTGGGTCTGTGTCTCTTGCAGTGAACTCGTGTGCGCTTTTCCTCGGCAGTCAAGGGGTTAACGCATGACGGATGTAATGATTCGAGGTTGTCTTACCTCTTGGCCTCACACTAAATGACTTTCGCCGGAAGCAGGATGTCACAAGCATATCGATTTCAAACAGATACGCAGGAAATGCTCCCCGCGTCTCAAAACATACAGCGTTTTTATTCCGGCAAATAGCCGGCGTTTCCCGCTAGAATCATCCAACGTTTTATCGAACATCAAATAGGTTCTTTTTAGGAGCGGACTTGTCTCATAAATCTGGCTTTGAAAGAGATCTGATAAACGAGCATCTTGCCCTATCAGTCCTTTAACTGCCCGCGCCAATAGCGTCTCAAATGATATAGCCGGATTAACCCCTCCCCTGCCACTGGACGCAGGCTTTGTTACTGAACTGATACTTTGTTAACTCAACGCCTAAGAACTGCGTCTGTCCAAGGACCAAGGACGTGAAATCGTTTCAGTAAGAGGTATAGATCCTCGTACGCCTCCGCAATCTGAACCTCCTTCTGCTGGGTGGTGTTCCTTTTTTAGTGAAGGTGTTAGCGAATTCAGAGGCGCCATGTTACTCAGTCAATACTTTTAGGCTATCATGCCCCAGTCCATCATCCGTTGTACGTAGTGCATAATATTACCATCAAATGTGAACCATTTACCTCTGGGACTGGACGTGCTATGAATATCGTAACCCCTTCACAGCCGAGAAAAAAATGAACACCACCCTACTGCAAGAGGCAGAGATCCTCATGAGCCCCCGCAAGCGCGGGGGCTCATGAGAATCTATGCCTCTTGCTAAAACTACTTTGTATACACGTTTCCTGGACGGCAGGGGATCTTTGACGATGAATATACAACCATATCCAAAACACAATCTGCGTCCATTCGCATTGAAGGGTTTGATCGATCCAGTGTGCAGTCGATGCTTCACAGATCTGGACATATCAAACGTGCAAGTAAACGGTCCTCGGGCTCACGTCGGCCGACATTGCTGCGTGGGCCAAGGACGGCTGGAGATGGCCTGAGGTGCTTTTGCTTACTTGCAGGGTAGTGTCGGCGTGAGACCACGAGCATGTCCTGGAATACACTTCCGACCAGAGACAAACATAGTGCCCGCTTCGCATCAACCAACTGCAAGGACTATAGAGCCTCTTGAGACCCTGCGGTTGCTTGGGATGATGAAGTTCTGTGCCTGTTGCTGCCTCTGTTATGTTTCTGTATTCTTCGGATGGACATGATTGTATGGCACTGAAGTGACGCTGATTTGGGGAGGACATATTTGACCACTGACAGTGAAGGGGAAACGGAAGGTCACGCCTTCCGACTTTTTGCATAAACAAACCGAGATGGATCGACCGTAATAATGGGGGGGGGGGTAGCTGCTGAATAGTGTGGTGCTTCATTAGCTTGGCGTCTGCTCGTGGTTTAAGGCCAAGAGTCAGTCAATCCGAGTCTCACAGTGAAGAGGCACTACCTGGAGCTGTCACAATTGACCAGTCTTCTGCAGCGTACATTACACTGTTCACAAGACGGTTGACCTCTTTTCTGTCGGTAGCTGTTTTTGTCGCGATGATTCCGACAGGCAAAAAGCGCTACCGACCCAAACTGTGTAGATCCATGGTTCTGTCCGGAGCGCCCAGAACTGAGGAGGCGCGGGGGACGGGGCGGAAGACAGGAAGGAAGGCAAGAGGGAGCCGGTGTGGAGGGCACGCGGCCCCAGTAAAAAAAAAAAAAAAAAAAAAAAGGTCCTCGAGCCGACGTCGGCGGCAAGCGGCCCGAGAACCTTGTGCATGATGTGATAGGTTCCGCGGAAATGCCTGACTTTATCGATGCAACTCAATGTGAAGTGGTCCGGCTAAAAAGGTTCCGCCGCCAATAAACACACCCATCTCAGTGCGCGCACTCCGCCCCGCAATTACACAGTGGTTGGGACAGATCAGTGTATACCTTCATCACACAGTGGTGGGGACAGATCAGTGTATACCTTCATCACACAGTGGTGGGGACAGATCAGTGTATACCTTCATCACACAGTGGTGGGGACAGATCAATGTATACCCCTCTCACACAGTGGTGGGGACAGATCAGTGTATACCTTCATCACACAGTGGTGGGGACAGATCAGTGTATACCTTCATCACACAGTGGTTGGGACAGATCAGTGTATACCTTCATCACACAGTGGTGGGGACAGATCAATGTATACCTTCATCACACAGTGGTGGGGACAGATCAGTGTATACCTTCATCACACAGTGGTGGGGACAGATCAATGTATACCCCTGTCACACAGTGGTGGGGACAGATCAGTGTATACCTTCATCACACAGTGGTGGGGACAGATCAATGTATACCCCTGTCACACAGTGGTGGGGACAGATCAGTGTATACCTTCATCACACAGTGGTGGGGACAGATCAGTGTATACCTTCATCACACAGTGGTGGGGACAGATCAGTGTATACCTTCATCACACAGTGGTGGGGACAGATCAGTGTATACCTTCATCACACAGTGGTGGGGACAGATCAGTGTATACCTTCATCACACAGTGGTGGGGACAGATCAATGTATACCCCTGTCACACAGTGGTGGGGACAGATCAGTGTATACCTTCATCACACAGTGGTGGGGACAGATCAGTGTATACCTTCATCACACAGTGGTGGGGACAGATCAATGTATACCTTCATCACACAGTGGTTGGGACAGATCAGTGTATACCTTCATCACACAGTGGTGGGGACAGATCAATGTATACCTTCATCACACAGTGGTTGGGACAGATCAGTGTATACCTTCATCACACAGTGGTGGGGACAGATCAATGTATACCTTCATCACACAGTGGTGGGGACAGATCAGTGTATACCTTCATCACACAGTGGTGGGGACAGATCAATGTATACCCCTGTCACACAGTGGTGGGGACAGATCAGTGTATACCTTCATCACACAGTGGTGGGGACAGATCAGTGTATACCTTCATCACACAGAGGTGGGGACAGATCAGTGTATACCTTCATCACACAGTGGTGGGGACAGATCAGTGTATACCTTCATCACTCGCCGCTCGATCGACAAAAGGCGTAGATTTTATGTGCCCCTGCATATGCAGGAGCTCATGAGAATCTATACCTCATGAGAGGATGGGCCGCATCCTTAACTCTTTCGATGCCAGTGATCATCAGTTTTGCGTCTGAAACGACTGCCTGCACACTGACCGACATTCGCGTGAAGAGCACAGATGTAAATGGGACAAAGATGGGCAAAAAGATACGTAAAATCACGGGCTCATGAGGATTTATTCTCTTGCAGCTGGGTAGCGTTCGCCTTGTCCCGGCAGTTAAGGGGTTATATAAGCTCTTAGAACGGGATGGGCTCGCGAGAATGCACACCTCCTGCAGGGATTGGCCTCATCGTTAACAGAGATCTCAGCTCTTAAAGACGGAGAGAGTCTGCCGGTAGTAACCTCTTCCCTGCCAATGAATGCATTTTTTTTTTTCTGAAATCTTTGTTCATGTAATGACCAAAAGCCACAACCACACTATGCATAGGGACCCAACTTGGTCTCAGCAAGAGGTAGAGATCCGCATGAGCCCTCGCAACCGCGGGGGCTCATGAGGATCTATACCTCTTGCATATGGATGGTGTTTTCTCAGCAGTTACGGGGTTAGAGTATGAGATTAGAAGAGATTGCAAACTTCGTGCACGTGCGTCCGGTCTGTTTCAGTGCCCATCGCCAACTGACCATGATTCAGTACGCGGACCTACCGTCACTGTACTGAAAGCCCCCAAACCACCTGTGTTTTAAAACACTGCACACGGGTGGTTTGGGGCCTTTCAGTACAGTGACTGATGAGATAGATGGAAATGAGGCTTGATTTTTCCGTCAAAGAAAACTTGATTCTCGTAAGCCCTCACCGCCATTGTCTGAGATGAACAGGAACTGATCCTCACAAGAATTGCAAGCGCACCATTATGATGTATAGATCTAAAGCGAGTCAGACTGTACAGGCCGACTCGCTTTGTCTATAAATGAGAAGGAGCGTTTCACAGCCGCTGTAAGGTGCGCGGTTTGCAATTCTTGTGAACCACTTTTTGCGCGATAATTACTTTGAGGTGAAAGTTTTGATACTGGGATGCAGCTGTAACAAAAAGTGTTTATGTACACGAATACCCCATCAAATTCAGTAACGAGAATGAATGTTCAAGTGTCACTGTCCAAGCGTTTGTACACGGCGAAGATTAGTCAAATCTACTGAGTAAGAGGTTTTCGGTAGGTTTGTTTGTAACCTAATTAGTTCCTGTCTGAAGTGCGTCAGACGTAAAACAAAGCACGTGCACATTTGTACGGGAGACACAGATATTGCGTGATCTACGTCATTTTGTGAGGTGAAGATCATTTATCGTGATACCAAAGATGATATAATTTATAAACGTCCTTTTGTGAGGTAAAGTAACGTCATTCATCACTGCCGATGATACCAAAGGCGATATATATATATATATATATATATATATATATATATATATATATATATTATATATATATATATATATATATATATATATATATATATATATATATATATATATATATATATATATATATATATATATATATATATATATACTTTGTTAAAAGTAAAGAATAATTGCACCACAAAATTGCCTAGGTGTTGCCTTTTCAAAATTAGTGTGTCTTCTTCCACTGCAACACCTCATAAAGCCGCTTAGGGATGCAATCCGCGTTGTACTGGCGGTGCTACCAGTCAAATTCTGGAGGCAGCTTCTAGTACATGCGTTGTGTTTGCAATTTCAGGTTACGCCGTATGCCTACCTGAAGAGCCCCCCCCCCCCCCCTCCCCAATTGGGGCGAAACCGGTTGTTGGCGGCAAAAACTTAAATCTATCCAGCAGGTCCAAGATCTGTTTGGGAATATTCATGCACTAGCCTCCCCTCTCGGGGGGAGGACTGGATATTCTCCAGCGGATTGCGGGTCGCCTGGGGGTAGTCCCTACTACTTTATGTAGCAGGTGTTCAGTGCAAGGCTTAAAATGATAGGTCTGTCATTCCTTCTCTCCCACTAACCCTCTCCTTTCTAGAACTAGTAGGCGATGCAGTCACAAAAAGGGCAGCTGATTTCCTGATGACACAATGCAAGCTTACCAGCCTGGAATTCCATGGCATTAGCGTAGCAAGAGCATTCTCAGAATTTAATGAAAATTATATATCAGGGACGTAGCGGGCATGAGAAAAGTAGTCCGGCGGTTTTGGAAAGTCGAAAACTATTTGAGGGACGGTGGCGACCAGACGCTTATTTATTGATACTAAAATGTTAACTCTATTTTAAAAAAACAACATTCACATCCAAAGACAGACTTACCTATGATATGCTGGCTTGGAATCAAGAATTGGGAAATGTCACAATTGTTTAAATCCTTCATGTGGTCATGGGGAAACCAATCAATTAGTAAACAAACTCGCCTTTCTGTAGTTAGAAGATTACAACATGTCAGAGTTAAAGATCGTTTGTTGTAGATGAGACTTGCGAAACAAAATTTAAAAAGAGATATAATCCATGAAGAAATGTTCATCACAAAAGCTTTGCATCTCCTGAATCAACTTAGACAGCAGACGTTTGTGTTGCACGGGATTTTTGAAGCACATTGGTTCTTAATAATAATAATAATAATGGCTACTTATATAGCGCTTATACTAAAATAAGCTCTTAGTGCTTTACAAATAAAGAGTGGGAATGGAGGGAGTCATAAAGCCCAAGGAACAAAGGGTTCTGCAATACACACGCACACACACAGACAAACACACAGGTACATAACGGCCACTGACGAAGAACTGCGCGCGAGCTACATTGGGGTATCGAACAGGTGGGTCTTTAGGGCAGATTTAAAGGCAGTGAATGAGGGAGAATGTCGGGGAGTATCTATGGGTAGAGAGTTCCAGACAACACTGAGGTCCAACGTGCGCAAAACAACGGTCACCTCTGTTTGCAGAGAGGGACTCTGAGAAGGCGCGCCGTGTCACTACTTGAACGGAGGAAGTGGGAGGGAGTGTATAGTTGAAGAAGATCAGCGAGATAGGCAGGGGTAGAGTAGTTAATAGTTTTGTAGCACAGACAGGCGATTTTGTACGAGACTCGTTGTTTGACTGGCAGCCAATGAAATTGTCTCAGGATAGGAGTGATGGGCTGATGCTGTCAGGCGTGGACGATAAGATGTGCAGCACAATTCTGAACTCACTGCAATTTCTGAATGAGAGACCGAGGGAGGCCAGCTAAAAGTAATCAGTTGCAGTAATCAATGCGGAACAAGACTAAAATGATGACCAGTTTGGTGGCAGATTCAGTGGTGAGGTAATGACGGATAGAACTGATACGTCTTAATTCCAGAAAAGCAATTTTGCAGACATGATTTACATGGTCCTTCATTTGAAGATCTTTATCAAGAAAAACGCCAAGATTGCGAACTGAATCAGAAAATAGAATAGGTGCGCCACAAATGCGCATAGAGTCAGGAGAATTGGGCAGCAGTCGAGAGGCACCGATAAGAAGAGCTTCTGTTTAACTGGAGTTTATTTTCACACATCCAGGACTTAATATCTGAGATACATTTTTGAACATCTGAAATAGCATGACTGGAGCTGTTTGGAAGTGCAGATTTCCGAAGTTGTGTATCATCCGCATACATGTGATGATCGGTTGAATGTGATGCGATAACCTGAGACAGAGGCTGAGTGTGCTTAAATAGAATGGGGCCCAGGAAGGAGCCCTGGGGGACCCGAAACTCTAGCGCAGCAGCTTCAGAAAGAGCGTTCTTGACAGAGACGTTAATCTGACGGGAAGACAGATATGAGTAGAACTTACCAGAAATACCAAAGTAGTTTTCTAGACGCTGGAGCAAGATGGAGTGGTCAATGGTGTCAAACGCAGCTGACAGGTCTAACAGGGCACGAACTCAGCTCAGGTTTTCATCATAGGCACTTACTAGGCCATTAACGACACAGAGGAGAGCAGTTTCAGTACTGTGCCCAGCACGTTAAGCAGACTGAAGTGGATGGACGAGATTGTTTGACTGTAGATATTTAGTGAGCTATGTCAGAACGACTCTCTCAAGAACTTTGGACAGAAAGGGTAGGTTTGAAACGGGGCGATAGTTCTTTAGCTGGTTGAGGTCAAGATTCGACTTTTTCAGGAGAGGTTTGACAACGGCTGATTTGAATTCTGACAGAAAGACGCCTCACTCGAGGGACTGATTTATGATTTTATGATTGGTTTTTTGACACATCCAGCTCACTCCGCAGAAAATGTCCTAAAGACGGTTTGCCTGCGTGCTGCAGAAGCCACAATTAAAGTTGTTGGCAACACGAATCAAGTTGAGTGAGTCAGTTTTAGACTTTTGGACGTGGTTCAATCGAGCCTCGTGCATACGTGATCTTTTTTTTTTTTTTTTTTTGGTACATCGCACACCACTGTGTGATGGCTTGATGTGACCAGCCGTATACCCATATGACAATTCACAAATCAGTCACGTTTTGAGTTAGCTGTCAGGTGTATATTGGGCATGTTTAAGCCTTTATTGGCTAAGGGCTGCCTTCATCAGCGTGCTGACCCTTTTGTTTTTGTTGACTGAGTAAACCTTTGTTGTTAGTTTTTAATGGTAGTTTGTTTTGTGGTTTATTTTGTATGGTTCAAGAGGATGTACTCTCGCTCACACTATAACTTGGAAAGGCTAGCGGAGAGTCGTAGTGTGTTCTTTTCATGTCGTGTCCTTAGTTTTGATTGTTGGTGGGACAATTCCGTGGTTGTCTGTGGTGTTTCGGGGTTTCGTCTAAGTATTCGAGCGCCCGTTGATCAATTTATGTCGTAGGCGTACAAAGCTTTGCTGTATCTGCCCTCTTTAAAGTATACGAAGAGGTATTCTAGTTGTTTCCTTACTCCCTTGTCTCTGCAAAGGCCCATGAAGTAGACCCATTCAAAGAATATCGTAGGGTTCAGTCCATTGGAGAAGATGAATGCGGCTAGTAGGATTGTTTGAAAGTGTGGGAGGTTTTTCGTCCTCATGTATTTTCTTTTTTCCCCACCCATGTGTGTGCTGGTCCTATGATGATTTCATAGTTCAAAAGTCTGGCGGTTTTTTCTGTTTCTGGTTGATTCCGTTTTCTTTTCCCCGTTGTTTGGGGGTGGGGTGGGGTGGGGTGGGGGGGGGAACCTTGTATTGGTTGCGGTGTGGCGCGTAGAAATAAGATATTTCCAATGCCAATTGGTTCAAGTTCTTATTGGGAGGTCGTTCTGCTTCGTTTAATGTGTCATGACTTGACCCGGGCTGTTACCGTTTGGAGTCGGCGTGCGGCTTTTGCTAGTGGTGCCTCATGTCCTTCTTATTTCTGTTTTTTTACCACTGCTACAATTGGTGGAGCTAGTAGTGCAGAAGTCAGTGTTGTGTTGATGCACTTCGGCCAGTAGTTTTCGTTCTTGGCCGGCCGGCGATTTTGACACTTTTCTGTTTGCCAGCCACTGCTAAGTGGTGCACTGAGCTATTGGCGCAAACATGCCATTTTTGGTAAACATGAATACACTTGCAAAGTTTTGACACCACGACAGGTTTGCTCTCTCTCTCTCGCTCTTTTTTTTTTTTTTTTTTTTTTTTTTTTTTTTTGTCCAAAAAGTACTCCGGCGGTCGCCGGAGCGCCGGAGTGGCCCGCTACGTCCCTGTATATATATATATTCAGAAAACATAGCAACTCAATACAAAAGAATGTGTCATGCCTCACACGTAACACACTTAGTGTGACACGTCCTTCGTAACGCACTTTACTCTAAGTGACTTCAACACAGTTCGTAAGGTTAGACGCCACATTTTCTTCGCTATATTTGGGTACAAATCTACTGATCCTGAATCTATTTGGCGGAAATCTACGCAGAGCAAATCCTCTGACCCAGGCTTAATCCGTTTAGCCCCAACGCTCTACAGCAGGAGATGGATTGACCATGATAGTTCAAGGGTAGTACCAGATGAGCTTGGCACTACCCTTGAATTATCATGGTCGATCCATCTCCTGCAGCTAGTACGTAGTCGCTAGATAACACCTCCAAAATCTGGGAAATGCGGACGTGGGGTTAATGGGTTAAGGTTGTAGGACACACCTCTTTCGCGCATCTTTTCTGCGCATTTAGATACCGCTATCTTGCGTCTGCCGTGACCTGAGACTAGAGGTCACCGAAAAAAAACCGCCGTACGGCAAGTCGTATTGCAAACAAGCTCAATTTATCGATAATTGACAAAAGATATATACTGTCTGAAATAGGTGTGTAAGCTGACTGTTTCTATGCATAAAATGTTGTGTTTCCTCAGAAATAAGATACCTTTGCATAAGTTGCGACAAGTCATCGAGCGTCAGTAGTAACGCATTTCTCAGAAGAAGAAAAAAAAAAATGAACGGGCCAACCGAACGAGAAGCAATATACGTGGCAGCCAGAAACACAACAAAATCTCTTCAGCAAGGAAAAGGTAAACTAAAGTAGAAAAAGAGGTTGGTGGTGTTTGCTAAGTGACTAGAACACGAGTTACTAGTAATGACAGAAAAATGTCGTACGTAAGTGGCATATCTGACTGGTTTTCCAACTCTTAAAAAAAAAAAAGTTGTATGCACCGCCGTGAGATGTCACCTGCACGGCGTAAAACCCCAATAGCTAACTGTCCTTTTATGCATGGAAATTTACAGCCTAACTACAATGAAGAAGACTACATTTTATTGTGGGTTGACAGGGGCATGCATTCCATGTATGTCAGTCACCTCCTAGAAGTAGAACATTTCCATACATTCTCAGAGAGCCTTTACTAATACGGTGGAAGGAATGTAGTCCACATTGTAGTGATATTAAACCAGTGCCAGTGCTTATTATTTAGGAAAACGTACTGTGTGTAGTAAAAAGTCCTGCTAAGGGAGAATTTTGCATTACTAACTCAGTAACTGCTTTCAGTACTTCGTAGCTTAGTTTTCTCATCCATTCTCTGTCTTATGAAGGCTATATTACAGATTAGGAGATAGGTCCAGCATTTTTTTAGTTCAAGGATGGTGCCAGAATAACTTGGCGGATGAGACGCCAATCTATTCTGGCACCACCCTTGAACTATCATAGTCACATTTATTTCAAGCAGTGGGTGTATCAGGATTAAAAGGGTTACCTAGTAAAACGCTACTTTGACTGAAACCCTAATATTTGTTGACTACCATTTTGGATACCGTAGAATGTGTGAAAAATACAAATTTGACTAGTACAAAAGCAAGCCTTTAGTTTATGTTGAGACTCGTGACACTTATTTCAGCTACCTTTTGGAAAGGTCACACAGGTTGTGAATCAGTTATGCACATGAGGCGTACAGACGTGACTTTGCCATTGTTGTTTGTTCTTTGCGGTTTACACAGTTTTTGTCGCATTTATTTTGAAAGTAATAATCTGCCCCTGCATTTAGTTCACGCAAAGTGAAATTGTCATGCTGCCGAACAACACAGTAATAATCATGTATTTCATTTCAGGCTAATACTGCTGTTGACCTCTCGCTGTGGAGTCTCAGTACTTTCACCCAGAGTACATACTTGCAAACAAGCGCAGAAGTATGCCGTCTACACCAACTGACCAAGGTCACACTCACAGCTCAAGTGAAGTGAGGGAAGGTGACACGTATTCTCCTGGACTCAAGGTAAGTCATACCAGTAGATCTGTGATGAGAATCAGGTGCAGAACACAACACAACTATGGTGTGAATGAACACATCATACTGTAATGCCTTCTTTCATTGGCTCATGTGCGAAGCAAGTGTAAGGCTATGTTCTGGGCCATTGGTCGTCCATGGTAAACTTTAATGTTGGCATTTTCTCGGAGACCATTCAAACCACAGTCTTCAAACGTAGCTGAAGGATACTTTGTGGCAAGACCTTTCTTACTCTTAGCCTACCAGTTTGCGTTCAGGCCAAGGGTCATGAGAAATCAAGAAATAGGTTTAAAAAAAAAATAGCCATATTTGACAAAAGATATTTTTTCTCCAATACTATTCACAACTGTACATAAGCCAGCCCTTTACGTATGCTTAGACTCATGGCACTTAAATTTCAGTCACCTTTTGGAAAGGTCACACAGTTCAGATTAAGAAAATGATCAGTTTTAAATGCACACGAGGGATCCAGGCTTCACCATTCGTGTTTGTGGTGTTCACAGTTTATTTCACATTAGTTTGAAGGTAGTAATGTGTAAACTAAATGTAGGGACGAATTGGGTGGGTGGGTGGGGGGGACTCCCCCCACTGGCCCCGAATTGTTCATAATGCTATAACAAAGTCCCTGTTTGTGGAGTTTGGAAGCCACCCACCCTGAAATAAGATCAGAAGTGAAATTGCCATGCTGCCGAATAACACGATAATAAACATGTATTTCATTTCAGGTCAGTGCTGCTGTTGACGTCTCACTACAGAGTCACGCCCAGAGGGTATACTTGCAAACAAGCACAGAAGTATGACGCCTACACCAAGAAGAGGCAAGAGCTAGTCAGGTCATGTTTGCTCAAAGGAGAAGGCCACAGCTAAAAGCAGGCAATTTCAGTTCCAGCGGATCAACTAACGTGAGCGAAGGCGACACTTATTGTCCTGGACTCGAGGTAAAGCATACCGATTGATTTGTGAATAGAATCAGGTTCATAACAAAACACAACTGGTTGAAACACATCACACTGTAATGCTTTCTTTCATTTTGAAGATGGTGTAGTAGTAGTACCAGCATTCTCAACAACACCGAATGCTAAAATCACTTGCTGTCAACAAGTGGCACCATATTGCATTTGATTTGAAAACTAGAGGGTTGGGCAAGTCTCCAAATACTGTCGTTTTCTTTAATAAGCACTTAGTGCATACAAAAGGACTAGAAAAATCTGAATACTACCCATTTGGTCCAGTGTGTGCTGTTGCTAAACAGCAATGCGTTGTGTCCTGTTTGAAACAATTTCTGCAAGTTACACTTTGATTCTGATGCTGATTCTAGATATATGTATACACCCTTTGTGGTCATTTCAAGCTCAATGGCGTCTAATTTTTGGCGCACGTGTGATAGCAAAAGTAAGTGTTTGTAATGGGTCGTCCGTCAACTGTCTGTTACCTGTGGGCAACTTTAACATTGCCATTTCCTGGAAGACTATGCAAGCCTCAGACTTCAAACTTGGCACAAGGGTACTTTGTGGTAAAATAATTCTAAACATACCAATTTCTGTGACCTTTCAAAGGTCATCTCAAGTAGTATTTTCAACTTCAAACTCAAACTTGCTATGGAGATACCACATGATAAGGGTGACAAAAGTTAGTTTCGGGTAGAGTTGTAGTTTTTATCAATGTTTTTGCAAACTTTTCAATAAAATTTGGCATGATGATAACACTTTTCTGTGCTACTAATGTAATCAGCCCCTCACAGAGGTCAAGGGTCACAGAGGGTTGACAAATGTGTGAAAAATGAAGGGATTTGGAAACATACTCAGGTTTCACTGGTACAAAATCCAGCCCTATACTTATGTTTAGACATTTTCAGAGACCTGTTGGAGAAGTCAAGCCAAGGTCAAAAAGGACAGACATATTATGTGGATTGGTCATACACATGAACCATAAGGACATTGCCTTTCTTGTTCATGTTCTGACTAATGTCATATTATGCATGTATGTACTTTGTATAAATACTTGCAAACATATATGCACGCAATATGTGCATGTCAGAACTTTTTTTGATACAAAATTATCTTTTGCAGGTTGCGAAAGATGAGGGAAGAAGAGTTCAGCAGGTACATCTCTCCGCGATGGCCAACCGACGAGAAGGCAAAGGAAGTGAACTGATTGTCCTGTGTAGGAGGGCAGACATCTGTTATTTTGATGTCCATTCACCAGGCTGGCCACAATGTCAAGGTTTCGGACAGTCACATCATTCGCAATGCAGCAAAAGCCTGTGCCTTACTGCCTGAGCTGATGCATAGCCATATATTAGGAGAAGGGAAAGCAGGCTTTAGGCCTGGCTATTCAACTGCAGACACAACAGTAGTGGGGCAGTGACAACAAAGTGACAATGACAAAACTCGAGAAAATAGAAATAAAGAGGGAGTGTTTCCATAAGCCTGACATAGAAGCAGCGGGGCGACAAAATTGTAACGTGCAGTCGAGCAGTTCAGGGGCTATTGTACAGTGATGGGGGTGTGCTTTGTGTGTTTTCATATAACAATGTGACAAAGCGATTTGACACCCATGTTGTAATTTGTAGTGCAGTAAAAAGGTGAAAAATATCTGTATTTTGACCAAAAAGATGTTTTCTCAAGTACACACCACTTCAAACCCAGACTTGGTACAAGGTGGTAAGAACTTTTCATGCATACTAATTTCGTATGCATGAAAGGTCAGAAAGGTCAAGGGTCACAAGAAATCGGGAAATAGGTACAAGATAGCCATAGCCCAAAGATGTTTTTTTCTCAAGTATTCCTAACTGTAACCCTAAACTTGGTAAAGAGATACCTGATGGTAAGACCTTCCTATGCATATTTATTTGGATGACCCCCCCTCAGAAAAGTTACTTTTTGTCACTCTCCTGTCATGTCGCGATTTGGAAATGCAGCTTAATATGTATTAGTTTTTGATTATCCAAGGAAAACCCCTTTACTGCCAATGTGTTCATTTTTCGAAGACATTTCAGCATATAAACAGGTCTTGTTTGTGACAAGTTCCGAAATACTGGCATACATCAATCATTCAAAATATGTACTCCACAGCTGACTCTTATGGGTTAGGAAACAGTGGTACAGATAGATTTTTTTGCAGCGTCGGTGTGAAACAAGGAGAAAACTTATCACTGCTCCGCTTTGCATGATTATAAATGATATACATTCTGAAAATGGTCATTGGCCTCAGAGTATAACACCCATGGGTCCTTTCTGAAGAGGGGGTGTGCCAAAATATAGAAATGCAGCCCGGGGGGGGGGGGGGGGGTAGGTATGTAGTATATATATACATATGTCATTAAACCCTCTGCTCAAAATATACCAAATGTGGACTTGCGCAATGAAAATCGCAATACTTCTAAAGAGTGAGTTGACCATGTAGTTCTTGCATTACCCTCCATCTGTCACAGCAGATTTCAGTGGTTGGGTGATAACTTATCATAGGCATTTGAGGGGGAGCTGGGTGGCTCGGTGGTAGTGTGTTTGACTCTCATCCCAAAGGTCCTGGGTTCGAATACAGCTTGGGTCAAAATTTGTTCAGACCCTATTTCTGTGACCCATCTTTGAAATCACCTTTTATGGACAAAAGATGTTGAGCCCTAAACATTTAACATTTTGTATTTGAGGTAGTTACTTTTGTATGGGTGCCTATGTGCATTGTAGCCTAATATGCTTTCAACATACTTAAATACAGCATTTCTTGTGAAAATAAACAGATATTATTCTTTACTCACAATGATCATGTGTAAACATAACGGGGCATATTGAAACATGTGACGTTTGTTTTGTTTCCTTATAATTTGTAACCAAAAACTGCTGGGAAACTGAGATTCAGCTGGAGAGATAGGTACATCCACTACCAATCTGTTCACAAACATCTTTCAACCAGAGATGTTCACTGACCTGCTTTCACGGATACACCAAAGGAGCATGTAGCATTGCTTGCAGCAAGTATATTAAAACAAATTCACATTATTCATTAATTAATGTTTGTAGATGATGCCAGGAAAAAATTAAAAAAAAAACACTCTGTGACGACACTCTTTGGTGTGCTTTTTCATCAGTGAATCTGTGAATGATTGAATGAATGTAAATGTAAACATGTAAATGTGATAAACATGCTCCAACAATGCTGTGGTCTGGAAAACAAAAACATGATGCCCACCGGTGCCTGGGAACGGGGGAGAATTGTAGTCCGAGGGTCAGACCCAGGTGGCTCTATCGGGCATTGTTTGTTACCTTGCCATCACGTAGCTGTAAACCCCTACGTCTGCCGGCTCTTGATTGGTGTGTTGCTATGGTTGCATTAGGTGTGGTATAAGTTGACGCTGGACATCATTCATGCGTATTTACAAGCAGTGCAGCACGTCCGAGCTTGTGCGGGACTGCAATCGCAATAATTTGTATGATGCATATAAAAAAAAAAAAAAAAATTACCACGCGTTTCTTTTATATATATATATATATATATATTTTTTTTTTTTTGGCTTTTTTTTTGTGTGCGTTTGTTTCATTTAGCGAAGTAGAAACTGTATGGTTTCAAATTTTTGAGCAGGGAAAAAAAATATCCATCTACGGGGATTGAACCCTGGTTACCTGCGTGGCAAAAAGAGTATTTTACCACGGCACTAATTCAACTACTAAGGGATAATGGGTGCATTTAATTACTTATAGATAAACCTATTCATCCCGTATCTGCCGTTGTTGTTTGTTCCAGTGTACTTTCCCACTGTCACCAATAGTGATCGAAGACTAGTAGTTTGCAACAGTTTGGGCGTAGGTTATACTTGTTGGTTTGGCGTCGTTGATTTCCTCCTTTCTCATGCGGGCTTGGGACTGGCTACGGCGGAGATATGATCTGCCGGAAGTCAGACATCGCTTGTATCCCTTTTTGAAAACGCACTCGCAAACGACCCAAAGTGCCAATTTTTGCGCGGGACCCCCTCATTTTTTCATAAATAATGTGTGTGATATGATCTAAAGTACGACTTTATCGAATAAAAAGGGCCTGAGCAATTGCCCAACATTGCAAACACTTGTAATGTTATTGATAACATCCGGGCACTTTGCGAATTTACAACATACACTTTTCTCGATTGCACTTAGAATTCCAATTATCAGAGCACACTTTTTTTACGAGAAAATACTAACATACTTTATGAAGTGACCGAAATGTTTCTTTATCATTTTAACACACTATTCGATAAATTTTTATTGTGTTCTGAAATCAGCTATTTTGCGTGTTTTTGCTTATGGGGTAGGTCACGCAAAAGGCTCAAACTTATAAATATGCCCGGGACCATGGGTCTTTCAGGGTGGCAATAGCCTCTAGACTCAATAAGGCTCTCAAAAAACCCTATAAGCGGCAGTTTTCAATTAAAAAATGTAGGTATAGTATACAACCTTAAGTCAGCCCAGCGCAGATTTCCACTCAGACGTTATTAGACGTAAACGGAGGCTTACTCAGTGTGAATCCACTAGCATTACCTCCGCCATGCATCAATCCACTGCATTATTCCGCCCACCCCCACCCCACACCCCTCCCCCTGACCAGAATACATGCAACTGAATATGTCGGAATAGCTGCAGCACAAATCTACACTTTGGTGCATTGACCGATGGGTAGGTTGTTTCTGCTTTCATTCACGAAGCGCAGATTTATACAGCGACGTTGACCCTTTCATCGTTAGTGTTCCTGTCCGCAAGAATGACCCTTCTGGCAGGTTTTATTAAATTTCCTGAGAAGTCTGCAATGGCCGTGTAATAAATAGCTCAGATGATATGATCTCGTTATTCTTCAGAAAATAAAACGCCCTAGGATTAATCCTTTTGCTGTAGCAAACCCGCCGTAGGCTCGTTTGTTTGCTAAGGCAAATATTGAATTCACACATGTTTTATTTTCTGATAAACAAGTCGATCATATCAGTTATGCTCTATATATTATTTCCGGTGATGCTGCACTTCTGCCGCTCAGAAAGGTACTTTTTCAGCTCATTTCCATATTATAAAACGTTTTAAACGTTTTAAAATTATTTGATCTAATCATAACCGAGAGCTGGGAGGAGCAGCAGGCTATGCAGACAGTGTTTGTGAAAAATTAGTCCAGTACATCTGAGAAAACTGACTTTTTCACAGAAAGATTTTTCAAAAGTCGGTTTCACAGTTTTGAAAATACATCTGTGATCCGAAATATCGCGGTCGTCGGGGTCCACAAAATGGGGCCGCGATATATCCATCCGCGAGATCCCGACTAAAAGGGGGGGGGGGTGTGGGGGGGTGTGGGGGGGGGGTGTGGGGGGGGGGGGGGGGCGGGGGAGGAGAGGAGGGGGGGGGAGGAGAGGAGGTGTGTGCGTAGGCATTACCTATCGCCTGTGCGTCCTTTCTATCAGAGCTAACTACAATCAGAAACACTTACTTGCACTGTTAGCATCACGGGAAAAAAACACGTTTTTTTATCTGAACATTTCCTTCTTTATTCAGACATAAAATACATTTACACATTCTCGCAGTGCGATCATGCCCGCCATACCGATTGTGTTGTACATGACAGACACAATTTCTTTGGTGCTGCAAAAGCCAATCAGAAACGCCGGCTCTTCTAGGGTACGTTAGGAACAGAATTGAGCACCAGCCTTACGTGTCAAACCCGGCAAAATACGCGCTCGCGCACGCACATACGCACACACTCACACACACACACACACACACACACACACACACACACACACACACACACACACACACACACACACACACACACACACTGCTGGCACGAGATCCTAAAATTCAGAAAAATCCGAAACTTACATTTTGCTGGGTTTGACACGTAAGGCTGGCTTTAAGGACTATAGAAAACGGGAAAAGCCCAGGAAGTCATGGTTTCCCAGCAGAGTTCTATAATTTTTTTTTTTTTTAAGACCCTAGGGTCTTTCTTAGTGAGGTCTATCAACGAGGGTTATGACCATGGGTCTTTGTCAGCCACACAAAGTCATGGACTGATAACTCTTATACCTAAAAGGGACAAACCTAAACAATATTAAAAAAAATTGGCGCCCAATTTCTCTGCTTAATGTCAGTTATAAAATTACATCCGCATGTATCGCCAATAGAATAAAACAGGTTCTCCCTTGTATAATTCATGAAGACCAGAATGGTTTCATATCTGTTAGATCAATCTCTGACAATATTAGACTTTTATATGATGTGTTTCATTATACAGAGACATTTAAAAAGCCTGGATTGTTGTTGCTTGTCGATTTTGAAAAAGCGTTTTGACTCTGTCTCTCATTCATTTATTTATAAAGCTTTGAAAATGTTTAAATTTGGCAGTGGTATCTAGATCTCAAAATGGGTGGATACTTTTTATAAAAGCAGCGAATCTTGTCTGACTGTGAATGGTCAAGTGTCTGGTCGTTTCTCTGTTCAGCGAGGTTGTAGACAAGGGGATCCCCTCTCACCTTATATTTTCCTAGTATGTGTTGAGTTGTTGGCCATAAAGTTGAGGAATAATAAGAATATTTCAGGTATAAAATGCAAAGAACAAGAATTCTTAGTCTCATTGTTTGCTGATGATATGTCATTGTTTTTAGATGGGTCCAAAAAATCTTTTGACTGTGTCATCTTAGAGCTAGAACATTTTGCTGTTATTTCTAGGCTAAAAATTAATTTTGAAAAGACTATTGCTGTATGGATTGGAATAAACAGGTTTTGCCTTACACGCTATGCCCCACATCTCAGCATCTCTTGGAATCCAGCTACCTTTACAGTGCTAGGAGTTACTTTTTCTACAGAACTGTCTGATATCATACTCCTGAATTATAAACCAAAACTTGCAACAACAAAAAAAATGTAAAGCTGTGGAAACTGCGAGATATAGATTTAACACCTATCGGAATAAATGTTGTTTTCAAGTCCTTAATTCTTCCAATTTTTACACATCTCTTTATCTCCTTGCCTTCCCCAGGGAGTGTAATAAGTAAAGAAATTAACACGGTGATGTTTAACTTCATCGGGGGGGGGGGGGGGGGGGAGGGGGGGGGGGGGGGGAAGAGAGATAAAGTGAAAAGAACTACAGTTTCTAAACAGTATAAAGCAGGAGGGCTCAAGATAATGGATATTGAAGCATTTTACAAAGCACTTAAGGTCACCTGGATTCGGAGAGTGTTGTTTTCGGGCACAAACTGCAGCCTTTTACTCGCATCTCTTTATGATAGTATTAAACAGTGTGCAGTTTTTGGTGCCTATTTTCTAGAAAGTGTAGAGATGAAAAACCCTTTCTGGAAAGAAGTGGCTGTTATTTTTAAAGAATATAATAATCTCTTTTGGCCCCTAAGTATCGATGCTTTCAAAAGCGAACCACTGTTTTTCAACCCACAGCTGTTGAAAAAAGATTCGATGAAGTTTGTTGACAATTGGGTTTCAAAAAACATTTTTACTATTGGAAATGTAATGGACAATAATGGCGACATTGTCAGTTTTGAAGTGTTTTGTGAACGTTCTGGTGCTGCTGTTTCTTTTCTTGATTACTATAGTAGAACGAGTGCTGTAAGAAGTACAAAAGAAAACTGCTACGAATATGGACGGATGCAGTTGATGTAACCGATATAGGTACGCCCTTGGATGTTGTCCTTAAGCACAAAAAGGGCACAAGAAGTATATGCAATGTGTTCTTAAATAAAACGACACCACCTACATGCATCGAAAAATGGAAAAACAAATATAATGATCTAAAGAGGAAATCCATTGTTTTTGCACCCTATAACAGTCACACAAGACACCAAAACTACGCTGGTCTCAGTACCCAATTGTCCATAGAGTACTGACAACCAATGTTTATTTACGCTACAGACAGCTAAAGGATTCAAACCTTTGTACGTTTTGTTCACTCTCTAAGGTATCTATTGAACACCTTTTTTTATTAGTGCAAAGTTGTGCGCGCTTTTTGGGACACATTACTGAACAGGTTGAAGGAAAAATGTGTTTATTGTGAAAAATTTGAACTTTGTACAGAACTAATTGTTTTCGGGGTGAAAGAGGGGCTGCGGACAGACCCAGTGCTTGATTTGCTCTTATTAATGGCAAAACATTTCATTTACCGTTGCCGCTGTTTGAATCGGCAGTTAAACTTAACAGTCTTTTTAGCAGAATTCAGAAACAGGCACTGTACAGAAAAGTATGTATCTACTATGAAAAACAAATTTAGTCGTTTTACACAGCTTTGATTGCCATATTTGGATCTTTTTGTAAGATAGTTAACATTTGCTACCTTTTCTGTTAATCTCTGGTAATTTGTGTAAACTGCAGTTGAAAACTTTTTGTCCTGATGCGGTTCATTACCTCCGAGGTATCCATACTCTTTTTTGCTGAAATTCTAACAATGGTCTGTTATCATACACGCATGCAGACATTCACAATGCACACTAAAAGAACTCTCTCTCTCTCTCTCTCTCTCTCTCTCTCTCTCTCTCTCTCTCTCTCTCTCTCTCTCTCTCTCTCTCTCTCTCTCTCTCTCTCTCTCTCTCTCTCTCTCTCGAGCGAGCGAGCGAGCGATGCAAAATTAGGCGATTTCGTCACTAATCAAGCTTCTACTGTTCGGATTTTACCACCAGTGTCTTGGCCTATCTACGCTGATCATAACGGTGTAATTTTGGACTTTGTGCGACCACAGACTTCTGCCATCTGACTGGTTTTCCTATATCGCCATTGAACTGAGTACGGCGATCGTCGGGGTGACTGTTAGTACAACACTGCCAGCTACGTGTACTGTGTAGTACTGTGTATTACTGTGTAGCACTGTTGTGTCAATCGAACTGTGCTAAGATGGCAGACAAAGAAGCTCTATCCGCAGATCCACTCGAGGTCTCTGGAACTACATCACCTTTAGTTACTGTCAATGACATTCAGCGCATAATCGACAAGCAGACACAGGTGATTGACGAGAAACTGGGGTCTCTTCGTGCTGACCTTTGTGATGTGTTGACCTCTATACAGGCGATTGGCACCGATATTGCTGACTTGAAGCAACGCGCTCGCAGCCTGGAGGACACCTGCAAGGAACTGACTGAGAAGCAGGAGGAGGTTTCCGAGTCTGTAGAAGACTTGCAGGAGGACATGGAAGATCTGCGGAAACGCTACGAGGAAGAACTAGACAAGCTAGAGGCGTTCTCACGTAGGGACAATCTGCGACTTTTTGGAATCGTGGAAACGCCAGGCGAGACCTTCGATTCTTGTGCCACCAAAGTACTGGAATGTCTGCAGGGCACAGTGCCAAATAAAACCTGGACTGAGGACGATTTGGTACGCGCACACCGGGTGGGGAACAAACCGGACTTTGCTTCTGTATCTTCCAACCGTGCTAGAGCCAACAACAAGCCCCGCCCCATGATCGTGAAGTTCGCGAGATGGAGGGACAAGATGGACGTCCTGACCAAGGGTCGTGCTGCACTCAAGCAAAAGGGGGTTAACGTTGCTGGTGACTTAACCAACCGGCAACACGAACAGATCAGACTGCACCGGGAGAAAGGCTTGCGGGCGTACTGGTCGTCGCTGGACCCCTAGAGCAACGGAACTACGACACCGACAACTTCGGCCGCCGCCATGCGACAGACGACAGCGTCAACAGAAGACCGGACAACCGTACCCAAGGACTCGGTGCCGCCGCAGCTACTGGTCAGCAGGTCAACGCAACACCGGCACGTGCGTCATACTCAGTATCCCCGCTACAGCCTTCACCTAAACCAGCGAAACGGCGCCGGCCACACAGTTCCCCTACAATTGAGGTCGGGGACGAATCCAGTGACCCGTGATATGTCGGCCAAGCCGCGTCTCCCACCTCAATTGCACGGGATGTGTCGCCGATGCGCGCGTGTGTTGTAGAGCAGCCAGTAGATAGTGTGTTGCATACACTTACGTTTCTGTCATGGAATGTTGATGGACTGTGGAGCAAGCTACCTGACCCAGACTTTCTACAATATGTAAGTAATTATGACATTGTGTGTTTGTTTGAAACATTTTTAGACAATGCTTTCGTCCCGCCTGACTGCTGGTCTGATTTCACGTGTTTTTCCTTACCTGCAGTCAAACTGTCACGTCAAGGAAGAAGCTCGGGAGGTGTTGTTGTGTTAGTAAAAAATGTGTATGCCAAGTTTGTTTTCAAAGTGAATGGTATGACATGCGCTCAAAGTGTCTTTCTCAAACTTGACAGATCATTGTTTGGTACTGAATGCGATGTGCTTTTGGTCGCGTGCTGTGTTCCGCCCAAGGATTCACCATTTTATAGACAATTACCGTATGACTGCTTGTTAGAAGAATTGGAACAGTGTCTTGCTAGTGCCCTCGAGCAATTTGGAGACATTTATTTCCTAATGTGTGGTGATTTTAATGGTAGACCTGGGGATTTGCAGCCTAATCCATATTTGTTTCAGCTTGATCCTGATGAAACACTACTAACTAATACCGCTCTATTTGAACCTTCACGGTTTACTGAAGATATGACTGTAAATACATTTGGAAGAAAACTATTAGATTTGTGTGCATATTTTGAACTGATGATTTTGAATGGGTTCTGTAGCCCTGATCTGTCAAAGCACCTGACATTTATCTCACCCACTGGTTGTAGTATTAATGATTATTTTGTTGCATCTCCTGACTTTATTTGTTTGTGTGACAACCTTGAAGTTGGCGAGAGGATAGAGTCTGTGCACATGCCGCTGGTCCTTACTGTGTCTTGTGTATGTGTATCACCCCACAACGATGTTTCTGATGATGATACGCAGTGTTTTTCTTTTGATAAGATTATCTGGGAACCCAAACGCTCAGCGACAGTTTACTCGGAGTAACTACTCCTGCATTCCAGGATGCTCTAGTAGCTGCTACTGCTGAGATCGATGATGATATTAATAGTGCATTAGACATTTTCACATGTGCTATCAAAGACGCTGCTAGTTGCATGACAAAACAATTTCATTCCTCCACAGGCAACACACACACAACAAACACCGCTAGTCACCCTTGGTTTGACCAGGAATGCAGAAATGCAAAAATGCGAACGCGTAAAGCCTTACGTACATACACAAAAAATAAAACCATGGAAAATAAAGCAACGTTTGTTGATGACAGAAAACAATACAAGAAATTACTTAGAGCTAAAGAAGTTAATTTTAAGAGGGAAACTGTTGACAAAATTCTTGAGTATAGACATAACTCTCAGGCATTTTGGAAGGAAATAAAGAAATGGAAAAGAAAACGTCGTTTAAGAAACAATATAACAAATAAGCAGTGGTTTGATCACTTCTCTAGCATTCTAAATGAAAACATAGCACAGCAAGAGAATAATGATGATGTATTTTTTTCAGAAGACTCTGAGTCTGATGAAGCCTTATTTCATGACCTAGATATTAACATAGAAGAAGAAGAAGTTATTGCTGCTTTAAAACATGCCAAAGCAGGAAAGGCCACCGGGCCTGATGGAATTATAAATGAAGTTCTTAAAGTCTCCAACCCAGCTTTGATCTCCTTTCTCACTAAGTATTTTAATGCTTTATTCAACAAAGGGTTGTTCCCAAGCGAATGGTCTAAAGCTATTATTTTTCCACTCCATAAGAAAGGAGATGTAAATAATCCAGATAATTATCGTGGTATTGCTCTGATTAGCTGTGTTAGTAAACTGTATACCTACATTTTGAACAGAAGGTTAACAGACTGGGCTGAGGAACACAATATTCTGTCTGAAACACAAGCCGGGTTTAGGAAATCCTATTCTACTGTGGACCATATATTTACACTTTATGCTATTGTTCAAAAACAACTTCTACAAAATAAGAAAGTCTATGTGGCTTTTGTTGACTTTCGCAAAGCCTTCGATACTGTTAAAGAGGTGTGCTTTGGAATATTTTACTGAAGGTTGGAGTGCGCGGCAAAATGCTTTCAGCTATGAAGGCAATGTATGACTCAGTGAAATTTTGTGTTAGAGACAGCCTGAATTGTACAGCGTTTTTTGAGTGTTTCCAAGGTTTAAAACAAGGATGTTTAGCATCGCCGACATTGTTCTCCTTTTTGATTAACGAGCTTGCTGTGTACATTATTGAAAATGGTAAACCTGGTTTCCAACTAAAATCCGATGCAGCAGAACTGTTTTTGTTGATCTTTGCAGATGACATTGCTTTGTTTTCATCAACCCCCAATGGCCTTCAGACTCAGCTGAACAATTTATACAAAGAAGCATCTAAACTTGGTTTGTCTGTTAACCTAGATAAGACAAAAATAATTGTGTTTCGAAATGGTGGATATTTGTCAAAATATGAAAAATGGATTTACGGGGTAACGAGGTAGAAGTTGTCAATATGTATAAGTACCTTGGGTTAAACTTCACCACACGTTTGAGTTTAAACACATCCGTCGATGACTTAGTGACTAAGGCAAAAAAAATGTGTAATCGATATTTTCTGTATGTTGAAGAAAATCAACTGCGCTAGTCCTGATGTTGTTTTTTTTCAAGCTGTTTGATGCGCAGGTTGTCCCAATTTTGTTGTATGCCTCGGGAATTTGGGGTATAAACGAGTGTGCCGAAATTGAAAAAGTCCATACATTTGCATGTAAACGTTTTCTTAATGTCAACTTCCGCACACCGAACCTGATGGTTTATGGTGAACTTGGTCGATATCCCCTGTCAGTATTAACGTCAGTAAGATGTGTTTCCTACTGGATTCGACTCTGTGCTTTACCTGTTACTAGATTTGCAAATATGGCTTATCATATGCTTAAGGATTTAGACGATAAAGGGAAAGAAACATGGGTGTCAAAGATAAAGAATTTGCTTTTTCGAAATGGGTTTGGTCATGTATGGATTTCACAAGGTGTTGGAAACAGGAATGCTTTTATAAACAAGTTTAAACAAAGGATTGTTGATTGTTCCAAACAAAACTGGTCATCGAAGCTTTCTGAGAGTGAACGTTTTACTGTGTATCGTAGTTTTAAACATACACTTGTCCAAGAAAATTATTTTGAACTGGTTAAGCCAACCTATGTCAAAAATCTATACATTAAATTTAGACTTGGCATAACCGAATTGCAAAGTAACAAACAAAGATATAGTACTCTCAATGCTGTAACGAAAGTGTGTCCATTGTGTGCCAAGGCTGTGGAAGATGAAATTCACTTTATGTTTTACTGTCCATTCTACGATGAACTGCGTGTCAAATACCTATGTAAGTTTGACCTTATGGAACTCAAAAAGAAAGAATTGTGTATCCTAGACACTACTAACAGTCTATTGCCGATTTAGCAAGATTTGTATTTCATGCATTTAAACTCCGTAGCAGCATGCTTGTATGATTCCAGGTGCAAACTGTGGTTCTTACTCCGACCTGGTCTGTGTAGTACACGGCTGTGGCCTGGATTTGGATACCGCATTTTACATGTAGGTCAAAAGTGGCTATTATGTGCTGGCGTAGATCGAATGGAAATATGTGTGTGTGTGTGTGTGTGTGTGTGTGTGTGTGTGTGTGTGTGTGTGTGTGTGTGTGTGTGTGTGTGTGTGTGTTGTTATAAACATCGCCTTATGGCTTTTATATACACCTGAATTATAAAGTATGTAATGTCTCACTCCATTGTATGGACATTTTGTCTGAACAATAAACTGAGTCTGAGTCTCTCTCTCTCTCTCTCTCTCTCTCTCTCTCTCTCTCTCTCTCTCTCTCTCTCTCTCTCTCTCTCTCTCTCTCTCTCTCTCTCTCTCTCTTAACGGCAAGTTCGAAAAATGGTTTCACCAAAACTTTCACCGTTGTAAAATAAAGAATCATTGTCATTGTCTCTCTCTCTCTCTCTCTCTCTCTCTCTCTCTCTCTCTCTCTCTCTCTCTCTCTCTCTCTCTCTCTCTCTCTCTCTCTCTCTCTCTCTCTCTCTCTCTCTCTCTCTCTCTCTCCGCCCACAATCACACGCCACTCAGTTTAGTTTTAATCGTACTGAAATAGTGTATTATCGTTTTAGGGTGTGTGTATATGTGTACATGTTGTATTTTGTATGGCATTTACTCTTTATGTCTTCTTGTTACTACTTTGAAAAAAAAGCTTCAATAAAGTATTAGTAAAAAATAAATTAAAAAAAAAAAAAGTAAATAGAATACACCGCGCCGAGTTTACACTCAAGGGATCTACAGACGTCAGTCTGTTAATCCAGGGAATCCCGACAGCCAGAAAATTAACAGCAACAAACAAGAAAACCGACACGATCTTGTATAGTAGTAAAGCTGATATCTCATATCAGCATATGTAACCTGTGCTCTGTGATTCTCGACCGCTGCAGTTTGATGGCAAGTTTGTCAAAATCACTGAGATGGAAAACAAGATGGGATGAACCATAACCCACAAAGTCTCTTCTATATGAGAGCCATAACCCACAAAGTCCATTTTATATGCGAGCTGTTCTCGCTGTCAAGGGTCTCTACCTGTTGTCTTTGACCTGATTCTGATGTTGAAATATCTCCTACTCTCGTGCAGTCACTCCATTTTCCGACACTGTGATTGATCAGCACCTAAAAATCGCAGGGGGTTTAATGCCCCATTGCTTACCTGCTACAACCATTGCCGTACCTGTAATATTTAATCAGCTGGCCAATCCGCAATTCTAGTATTGCGCACGAATCTGTCCTAGGTCTTTCGTCTGAGCGCTTAGATCAAGGCTGTCCGGCACCTTACATCATAAATAAACCGAAAACGTAAAGATCAGATGGTGGCAGACGACAGGGAAATTTAAAAAAAAATATGTGCCTTATTTCGAGATGACTCAAGCGGTGAGCACACTACACAAATGTGTCGCAATTCAAACTGAACTGAGAGCTGGAAATTTTCCATTGTGCGAGTCAACACGTATGCTGTTTAGAAAGCAAAGTCTGTTGCCGCTTCGTGCATTAAGAGAGAAAGAGAAATAAATAAATAAAATGTGACAGATCTATGACATTTCAGTTTTTTTTTAAGATGGAATAATTGTTGAATGGGGGTATGAACTCAGTCCTGGTTGGCAAAAGATGCCAACAATACATGCTTCATGTACGAAATCCGTATATCCAGTCGTTTGCCACGAAGTCCTGCGCTCAAAATTTAGGAGTTCTATCTCTTGAATCAAGTGAAAAAGGACCGCACTTCCTTGCTACAGATTCTGGAATTGTCACTGGCTGCTTAGAAGCAACACCGCTGGAAAACGTTTAAAATTCCAGCGGCAAAAATCAAGCACATTTACGCGACCGGGCACGGTCGATGTCTCCGTCGTGACGAAATTTCCGCTTTTACGTCACCGTCACTGTCTGATTTTCTCCAGAAGTCGAGGTTTTGCACTTTCTTTTTTTTTTTTCTGCATAGAATTATTTTTTACTGGAAAAATTCAAAGCTGGCCAACGAACTCATCCAATATCTTTCTACAATCCGGCTATATCCAAAACCGCAAGTGAATATAATGAAAATAGCGGACTCTGATGTGGGTCAACCGACTTCCTATAAACGGCAATTTAACTCTTTAATGAGATCCAATTTCAAAATGCTCGGAGGGACTCCTAGGCACCCACTGAATAAAGCAACTCCCCTAATTTCAAGCTTGTACGTACGCAAACTTCGGAGACTGTGTTGTTAACATACTTACGCGCGCGCACGCACGCACACACACACACACACACACACACACACACACACACACACACACACACACACACACACACGCGCGCGCGCGCGCGCGCGCGCGCGGCCTTTCGCGCCAAAAGTACGTACTACAACAAGATTTGCGTAACTAGACATGACGTAATTTTTATCTTGTGAGAATACTTTTAGTCTAGCCCGCCTACGATGTCGTGTGTGTTCTTTTGATGAATCGCTCCACCGCGTCCCGTCCTAAAAAGTCTCTTCTATGAATAGAAGAGACTTAAAAAGTGGCGTGTTTTCATTGACGCAAACGTTTCCCAGCATGACGCTCGACATCCAATCGCGTGAAATCGGTCGTACCCTCTCCAGCTCCAGTTACATTGTCATTAGAACTTAGCGAGGACACCATGTGTGTGTTTTCGAGATGCAAGGCATGCGCGCTATAAAATGATTTGCCTTCGATATGTGGTTCTCTAACAGCAAGACTAAACTGGTCACCGTCGTATCAACCCCTTCAATGCCACTGGATACACATTATGCACTGTAGAAATCATTGTCAATTCAGCGTCAAAGCTTCCTGCGCCAAAGCTTCAAATCAGCATGGACACAGAGTGGCTTCAGCAAGGCATAGATCCTCATGAGCCCCCGCGGTTGCGGGGGCTCATGAGAATCTATACCTCTGCAGTTGGGTGGTGTTCAAATAAATTTGGCAGTGAAGTGGTTAAGTGTACGCTTTTGGGCGCACCGTACGGTGCATGTGCGGTGACCAGTCTACAGGACGCCGTTATGCTTTATGCTCCTTTCTGGCCGAGGCTTACCCCTTCACTGCGTGTTTTCGAAATGATAGTACATTCAATGCCCAAGATCCCCAGCCGTGAAAGGAACATAGATTCAGCAAGAGGCTTAGATTCTCATGAGCCCAGGCAACAGCGTGTCCTCGTGCAGTTGGGTGGTGTTACATTTTCTGGGCAGTAAAGATATTAAATCTGTTTTGCAGTGTACACAACGTACCGTGAACACTGCGACTGTGACCATTACAGTAATAGGACGATCTTGAACACAGAATTTACGTATTAAATAAAAAGGGCGGATCGGGGAGGGGGTTCAGGTTTCAGGGCCTCCGGAGCCTCCTCCACCCCACCCCCACCCCTCGCAACCCCCCTCCCCGCCCCCGTCTCATCCCCCCACCCCCAACCCCATCCCTGTGCCAAAAAAATACTTCAAAATGTTTCTCATTTTATACGCCTAGAAACTCTCTTCCACCCCCATTCACCGATACCAGACACACACACACACACACACACACACACACACACACACACACACACACACACACACACACACACACACACACACACACACACACACACACACGCGCGCGCGCGCGCGCGCGCGCGCGCACGCACCACTCCAGTCGTTTGATTTTTGGGGCAGTGTTGGAGAGGTCTCCGAACATCCGCCACCCTACTTCCTCCCCCCACCCCCACCCCCACCCACCCCCACCCCTCTCCGAACCACCACCACCTGTTTTGTTTGAATTTTCGGCCGGCTTTGAAAAGGTCCATATACGCTCCCCCTGACTCGCATCGCCCTTAACATGAATTCAGTTTCAAGTCCTTTGGCACTATGATGATTAACCCTTTAAATCCTGATACACCAAAAACCTGAGATTCATTTGACCATGATAGTTCAAAGGTGATGCCAGAACAGTTTGGTACCTGTATGCGCCAAGCTGTCCTGGCACCACCCTTAAACTGTCATGGTCAATCCGTCGCTGTAATGTAGGCTTCATAGGACAACTCACAAATCTGAAGAAGAAAAAACCAATCATCCCCCCCCCTCCACCCCCACCCCCACCCCCCCCCCCCCACCCCCTCCCCGTCCGTAGCCTGATTTGTCTAGAGCGCCTCCGGGCACCCTCTGTCTCGTGATAACTGCTCCAAACAAAAGTTGGAACCATCGAGAGGTAAGTCATCCGCCCCTGATATAACGTCAACAGGAGAGAGACATTTATAACTGGTGCCAGCTGTCGCCGTGATGACGTCGGGGGTTTTGATCCCGAGGTGTGAAGCGCGCGGCTGGCACCCAAGCTGGGGCCGATGGTGTGTGTGATTGCTGCGGTTTGAACAAAGGCTTTAATTTCAGCCTAACTTCCGCATCACGGCTTATTGTGGGATGTTTGGTGATTAGCCTGCTGTTTTCCTGTCTGCGCCAACTGAAGATCATCAAAGTGTAACCCCTTCACCGCCAGCGGACATAGATTGTGTTTTTGAATTTATTGTCAAGGACCCCAATCCGTACAAGATACAAGGATACAATGTAGTGTCAGCAAAAGGTACAGCTCCTCATGAGCCCCCGCAACTGAGGGAGCTCATGAGGATCTGTACCTCTTGCAGTTGATTGGGGTTCAGTTTTTTCCTCGGCAGTCAAGTGGCTGAGCATGAAATGTACGTAACAGACGTGAAGCGCGCGGCTGGCACCCAAAACATAAAGCACTTTGCTCTAGTTTCCGCAGCCATCTACGTAACAAGGCAACACGGGAAAGTCAAACCGGCAGTGACGTAGTATGAACTGACTAGTATCCGGGATGTCAAGCTAACGTTTAACATGACATTTTGAAGACTGAACGCGTCTTTTGCCACCACGGATGTGATATCAAGGACTGCGCAAAGAAGGTTATAGGCCGTTTGACATCGGAGTGCACGTTTTTGCCAAATATCTCCGCAAAGAAACACTTTTCTGTACCACTTTAAGAACAAATATCATTCAGTGCCAATTGACCTAATATGGAATATTTTTACTGTACTCCTATGATTTGTCCATTTTGCTCTACAGTCGTAAACATTTGATGAAAAAAAAAGCCATTTTCAATACCCTGAATAGAGCCCCGGTAGATTTCAATATCGAGGTCAAGCATGCAAACTTCATGTAAACCTGCGATGTTACAGGTTGGAACTTGAAACTCGGCCAATTCACGTGAAAATTAATCTTTCTTATACTGGGCTTAACATATCTGGGGAACATTTAGGGATGTATAATCGATCATTTAATGAAAAAAAAAAATCTAAATTTTACGACAGTACTGCAAAACTGACATATTGTTGGTATAGAAAAGTTGTTTTTTGTGGAGATATCTGCAAAAAAAAAACTGCGATAAACGTTGTGCGTTCCGATGTTAAACGACCTATACTTTTTGCTTTCAGAGATTTTATTGCGCCGTTTCGGCATCACTCTTGACATCATTACGAAAATATGAGACCGAGTGCGTGTCGCATAAGGGAGACTCTAAATAATATTGACATTTTGGCCTCAAGTTGTCTGAAATGTTCACTGTTGATGCCAGTCACATACCCTGGTGCGCAAAAGGTCACCGGATGGCGTTGTTGTCCTTATGGATCTCGCACATGCCGAAATGAAATGCAACATTTCAACGAAACGAACGACTTTCTTACATTTCTCCCCCATTTCAGCCGTTTCTTCAAAATGTATAACTGCCCATTTCGATCAAAATGTAGTGATAGAACCTGTCTCTGAACACGTTGCAGTTTGCATCAACATTTCTACCAGTGGCCCAGACAGCAGTGTCCTGAGTATGTCACGCTTTATCTGACGTCATTTACACACTAAACGTGACAAGATGGCTACCAACTCTTCATCCGTGGTACTGTCGGACTGCAGAAGAGCCCATTTTATTGAGCTGTTTCGAGAATCCCCGTGTATTTGGGACATATTGCTAATTATCGAATGCGACTCTTGTCTCACGATTGATTGATTGATTGTACATTGCTTAACGTCCCGACAGCAACAAGGCTTTCTCAGGACGTGCCTGCACTGCTTGTGGGAAAAAAAACAAAAAACAGAACATTGAATGTATGTCGCCAGCCGGTCAAATACGTTAAATAAACCTAACACATGGGGCTAAATAAAGCTAAGACCATTTAGCAACAAACATCCAATATCAAGAGCTACAGGCAGTGCAGACAGTAGGGAGAGTTTTAAAAAGGCAAATACAGGTGAATAGACAAAGGGTAGACAGAAACACATGCCCCAGAATGGAGAGGAAAACCCACCCTGTGGGGCTGACCAGGGTGACCCTGGGAACTAAAAAATACCTAACCCCACCCAAGTCCCCCAGGGCAGACCCGGGTGGGGTTGTCTCACGAGACTTTCCATATATGGTGGAGGTGGGCGGTTTCAGCGTCTTTCTACGAGTGCGCGAAAGACGTTTTGTTGTCATGAAAGTGTACAGAAGAAATTTCGTTTTACCCGTTTCACATTTCTACGTGTGCATAGGCTTTAGGATACTATTTTAAGTCCTTTACAAAATGTTCTCTTTTCACGTCCTTGTGCAGGGGCGTTCTATCTCTTTTCCTTAGGTTGCATAGGTCAGTCCGTCAATTACCCTTGCTTTGTCAGTGGTTTTCAGAACACACCGAGAAACGTTGAAGAGCAGCTCTATCACACTTACAACGCTAGATTACTTTTAAACCGGTGTCATTGTCCAGTGTAAATTGCCTGCCCTATCTTACAATGGCGGTCTGACCTTGGAAACCCTATCCCACCGAGTGAACCCCAGCGTTGCCAAGGAATATTATTGGAGGTTTAGAGGAAAAAGCAATACAGATCTCTACAAACAATAAATGTTTCCCCTTCACTGCCGGGAAAATGCAAACACAACAGAACTGCAAGAGGCAGAGACCTTCATGATGCGCCTTTGGCTGACATATTTGTACGCGTGTTCCTTGGATGGATGAAGTTACATTAGTGGTGTCGAATTACCAGGGTTTCAAATTATAAAGTGGTTAAACCGATGCCAAGCAGCTCGCCCAAAGGCACATCCTCAGATAATACATTGATCAGTGGCGTATTCTTTTATTTGCTATATTTTTCCCACCAGTCAATGTTTGGCCTAGATCTTTTTGAACTCGCTGTCGATTTTCGATTTTTAGACCCCGAGTTTGAAATCAGATAGTGCTGCATCCAAGCCCGCATTCCGTGCCGGCCAAAATGTTAAATGTGACGCGCGGCTGTACCGCTGGGGATTGCCTGTCATGACGGAAGGACAGGGATGATGATTACTCCCACGTGTCCCCAAACAAGCGCAGTCCATCTTGGTGAGCCCTGGCAGATGTGGGGGCTCATGAAGTTATAAGGACACACGTCACACGTCTCAACTGGTGCTAGCAAGACCCCAGGAGAAAAAAGTCTTCGGGACGAAATCGGACGCAGTGGGCCCGCGCACGACTGTGCGCGGCCCACTTCGGCCGACTCAGTTCGGCCCGATGGCTTTTTGCCTACTGGGGAGATAAGCCTGGCATCAGTTGAGATGTGTGTCCGTAGGGCGATGGTAAATCGGGCGAAGAAAGCCAGCACTCTGCAAGAGGAGCAGATCCTCATAAGCTGAGTGAGCTACTGTAGCCTAAGCAAGCTCGCGAGGACCTGTGGCTCTTGCTGATGTCGTGTCCATTACACTGAACCCAAAAACATCATCAGGAGCGGGGCCAGTTCTGCCACGAACATAGATTAGGCACGGCGCTTTGCATGTTAAAAAAACTGACATATAGAGACCCTCATTTTGCGCCTCTGTCCTCCCCCCCCCCCCCCCCTCTCTCTCTCTCTCTCTCTCTCTCTCTCTCTCTCTTGTTTGTCCGGGCATTTAATCCAATGCTTGAGCCGTAGCGGGGTCTGACCTAACTCTGATTTACGTACTTCCGTGTGTGTGCGTGCGCGTGTGAGTGTGAGTGTGTGCAAGCGCGTGTGAGTGTGTGCGTGTGTGTGTGTGTGTGTGTGTGTGTGTGTGTGTGTGTGTGCGTGCGTGCGTGCGTGTGTGTGTGTGTGTGTGTGTGAGAGAGAGAGAGAGAGCGTGCGTGTGTGTTTTCATGTAGTTTATAGCAAGGACAAGAATGAAAAAAGGTCTGCGCACCGATTCTTTTATCCTTGGAAAATAAACAAACCAAGAGGAATCACTCAGCGCCGGACAGACAAACAGTTAGATCCCCTGCCCCCGCCTATCAGGCACCCAATCGCCAGCCCACAGAGAAATACGCAGGTATAGAATAAGACGATCATTTGCATCTTCAGAACAGATGCATCAGGTCTCTTATATAACCCATGTCTTTCTCCGGAACTTAGGAAGTAGGCAGGGGAAACATACATACACAAACACGAAGGTGCACTACAATATGCGGTCAGGTAAATACCCTAATTTCCCACAGAAGATGCACAGAACATTACACAACAATGTAACGATATAGCGATACAAGTTTGCCTCGAGTTATAAATACTCACAAACCAGATAGGTGAGGCTAGCGCTGGCAGAATTGTACACAAACCAAGAGGAATCACTCAGCGCCGGACAGACAAACAGATTGGAAAATAAAGTTTTATTTCATTTCATTTCTCTCTCTCTCTCTCTCTCTCTCTCTCTCTCTCTCTCTCTCTCTCTCTCTCTCTCTCTCTCTCTCTCTCTCTCTCTCTCTCTCTATTAGTTGATTTTTTTTTTTTTTTTTGGTTGGATTATTTTTGTGACCATATTAATTTTGTATTATATTTTTTGTTACATTTGTGTTTTTACCGACATGCAAAATCGTAATCTAAATACTGTTCCGAAACGAACAGACGAACTGAGAATTGGCCATCTTAACATATACCATCTAGTTAACAAGGTGCCCGATTTATCCGTGTTCCTAAACACGCCCTTACATTTTCATATTTTTGGTGTGTCCGAGTCGAGGCTTAAAAGTTCAATAAGGGATAACTCCATTTCTGTCCCAAATTTCTCAGTACTCCGCAGAAATGCCTCAAGCCCACAACGCACTGGACTAGCTGTATATATACATAATTCAATACTTGGTAACGTCAAACGGCGACAAGACTTAGAGTCAGCTCAAGTGGAAAGCTTGTGGGTAGAAGTGAAGACATCTAAATCACCCCCCGTCCTCATTGGCTTTATTTATAGAAATCCCGCAGCCAGCTGGGACTGGTATGATGACTTCGTAGCAATGATGGATAGCGTAAATCAAAATAAAGCTGACGTTGTTCTTTTGGGCGATTTTAATATTGATATTTCTAAATCTAAAGGGTCCAATGCTGCATGGGCGTCAACAACAGCACTATTCGGTTTAGAACAGTTAATTAAAACCCCCACTAGAACCACATCTACATTTTCAACCCTGATTGATCATATTTATGTGACAAATGATGATAAAATATCAAATGTACATGTTCCCTCCTTAGCTGTCAGTGACCATAATCCAGTATGTTGCACAGTCTCCATGAAACTAGACAAAGAGAACAAAAAGAGACATAAAACAATTAAATATGGTTCTTTCAAAACATTTAATAACGGCGACTTTCTGCGGGATCTGCGCAATACTCCTTTCAGGGACGTGTATAACCACACTTCTCCTGACAGTGCCCTGTCGTACTGGATGGATCTATTCCTTGGAGTCCTAAATAAGCATGCGCCCATACGAGAAAAACGAGTTAAGCACTCTACCCTGCCACCCTGGTTAACAGTAGATGTCAAACAGGCCATGTCATTTAGAGACAAACTTAAGAAAGAAAAACAGTTTGATGAATATAAGGAACAACGAAATCGTGTTAAATACTTAGTGAGAGCGTCAAAAAAAAAACTGTTCTTCCAGGAAATGATTAGGGACAAAAAAGATACAGCATCGGTGTGGAAAGCCCTGAACGTTATAACAAAGGGTAAATCAGCCCCTGAAATACCATCCCATTTGTCAGCTGATATATTAAATAACCACTTCCTATCGACAGCTGAAACACTTGCTCAGTCAGCTGCAAGTAGTAACGCAGAGTACCAAGTTCCTAGTGTACTGGAAAAATACTGTGAGGCCAAAAATATACTGCGGGGCACCAGTGCTCTCGCTGTAAACATCAAGCGGGCGTACTCTGGCCGTACCTCCAACATCGTAACCCGCCCCACTGAGGCTAGACACCAAAACCCACACCGCCACGGACAGCAAAATGTACCCGGGCATGGCGGTAAAAACGGGCATCCCGGCCCTAGAGACCAAAGGCCTCAACACAGTCGGCGCCCTCAGCACGCAGCCAGTTCAAGCTTGGCGCCCCGATTCCGCGAGGAGCAGGCTGTGACGAAAGTCTTCAGAATGGCGCCCAGATTCCACCAAGAGCAGGCTTTTGCAAAAGACTCTAGTCAGCACGATCCGAACCATGCTGACCGTACACCTGCGCCGTTTGCGTATGGCGGTGGATCAAAGGCCGGCGCTGCTCCAGAACACAAGCCACAGCAGCCCGGCTATGATCGCACATCAACACTCATGGGCGCCCCTTCTTACATGGCAGGCGGTCGACCTGTGTACCCCTACCCGTACCCCAAACCCCCAACTTTCCCCTATCCCCCGCCGCCCCCACCCCCTGGAGTGCAGCTTAGTGAGAGTGACTGTGCCGCCTTGTTTTCGCTTCTTCAAAAGTTCAGGCCACGCGCCGGAAATTAGGACACGCGTGATAGCCATTTCGACATTCTTTGATAAAGTCCCACTGTGCGCGTTTTGTGGACCAATTATTGACAGTAATTTCCAATCTGCTATTATCATTTCCCGATTTAAATATACTTTTTTTACTTAGCGATTTTTAAAAATATTATAGTTGTACCATTTTCTTAGATTTTAAATTTGTTTGTTTTTCTTTCTTCTTATTTTTAAGTCGTCAAATTAGCTTTGTGTATTATGAACTTTGTCGCAGGTGAACGTGCATAGTTCCTTGACAAGTCATTTTTCATTTGTTTTCTTTTATAGTTGCTGACTGTGTTATTTTTTGTTGACATAACCAAGCAAGAAAACCGTAAACATTCTGCTGAACTTAGACTAAGCGCGTGATAAACATTGTGTTTCTTTGCCGTGTATTCTTTTATTACGCTTATTTAAAGCATTCTATAGATATTGATATTAGTTGATTTTTATTTTTTATTTTGTTGGATTATTTTTTGTGACCATATTAATTTTGTATTATATTTTTTGTTACATTTGTGTTTTTACCGACATGCAAAATCGTAATCTAAATACTGTTCCGAAACGAACAGAAGAACTGAGAATTGGCCATCTTAACATATATCATCTAGTTAACAAGGTGCCTGATTTATCCCTCTTCCTAAACACGCCCTTACATTTTCATATTTTTGGTGTGTCCGAGTCGAGGCTTAAAAGTTCAATAAGGGATAACTCCATTTCTGTCCCAAATTTTTCAGTACTCCGCAGAGATGCCTCAAGCTCACAACACACTGGACTAGCTGTATATATACATAATTCAATACTTGGTAACGTCAAACGGCGACAAGACTTAGAGTCAGCTCAAGTGGAAAGCTTGTGGGTAGAAGTGAAGACATCTAAATCACCCCCGTCCTCATTGGCTTTATTTATAGAAATCCCGCAGCCAGCTGGGACTGGTATGATGACTTCGTAGCAATGATGGATAGCGTAAATCAAAATAAAGCTGACGTTGTTCTTTTGGGCGATTTTAATATTGATATTTCTAAATCTAAAGGGTCCAATGCTGCATGAGCGTCAACAACAGCACTATTCGGTTTAGAACAGTTAATTTAAAACCCCCACTAGAACCACATGTACATCTTCAACCCTGATTGATCATATTTATGTGACAAATGATGATAAAATATCAAATGTACATGTTCCCTCCTTAGCTGTCAGTGACCATAACTCAGTATGTTGCACAGTCTCCATGAAACTAGACAAAGAGAACAAAAAGAGACATAAAACAATTAAATATCGTTCTTTCAAAACATTTAATAACGGCGACTTTCTGCGGGATCTGCGCAATACTCCTTTCAGGGACGTGTATAACCACACTTCTCCTGACAGTGCCCTGTCGTACTGGATGGATCTATTCCTTGGAGTCCTAAATAAGCATGCGCCCATACGAGAAAAACGAGTTAAGCACTCTACCCTGCCACCCTGGTTAACAGTAGATGTCAAACAGGCCATCTCATTTAGAGACAAACTTAAGAAAGAAAAACAGTTTGATGAATATAAGAAACAACGAAATCGTGTTAAATACTTAGTGAGAGCGTCAAAAAAAAAACTGTTCTTCCAGGAAATGATTAGGGACAAAAAAGATACAGCATCGGTGTGGAAAGCCCTGAACGTTATAACAAAGGGTAAATCAGCCCCTGAAATACCATCCCATTTGTCAGCTGATATATTAAATAACCACTTCCTATCGACAGCTGAAACACTTGCTCAGTCAGCTGCAAGTAGTAACGCAGAGTACCAAGTTCCTAGTGTACTGGAAAAATACTGTGAGGCCAAAAATATACTGCAGACATTCATCATTCCTGATATTACCGTCGCTGAAGTCGGCAAATTCATCTCTAGCATGCCGAACAAAAAGTCCACCGGGATGGATGGTATAGACGACAAAATTCTGAAAATGTCACTACAATATACGGTAGAGGCACTCACTTATATCTTTAACCTCTGTATAAAACACAGCACGTTTCCAACTATTTTCAAAGAGGCCAAGGTAATTCCAATCCCTAAATCAAAAGATCTTGAAGATGTCAATAACTACCGTCCTATCTCACTTTTGTCGGCCCTGTCAAAGCCCCTTGAAAAACACATACAAAAACACCTCCTCGATTTTCTAGAAAAGGGCAATTTCATAAATATTAATCAGTCCGGCTTTAGACCGAAACACTCATGTCAGTCAGCACTGGCACACATTGTAGACAGTTGGCTGGAATCAATAAATAAAAACCTGATGTCTGGAGTTGTTTTCTTAGACCTACAAAAAGCATTTGATCTTGTCGACATGACATTCTCTTAAAGAAGCTAGCAGCATACCATATAAGTGAAACTGCCATAGCATTTTTTTAGATCATACCTAAAAGACAGAAAACAAAAGGTATATACTCATGGAAAATACTCTAAACAAGGACAAGTTAACTACGGTGTCCCCCAGGGGTCGATCTTGGGACCTCTTCTATTTATAATATTCATTAATGATTTGCCTTTGCATATTACTAACACTGATGTTAATTGCAACCTGTTTGCGGACGATACGAGCCTCCATGTTTCGGGTAAAAAAAACAGCTGACATTAACATTAGCTTACAAAGTAGTCTCAGCGAGGTTTCCGACTGGTGTAGAGAGAATCATATGGTTCTTCATCCAGGAAAAACAAAGAGTATTTTAATCACTACACGACAAAAACACCAACGCCGACCACAGCCGTTACATTTACAACTGAACGCTAAACCGATAGAACAAATCACAGAGCGTAAATTTTTGGGAATACACGTTGACGAACAATTATGTTGGGAGACGCATATAAATACAGTCTGTAAAACCATTGCTAAAAACACTTTCCTGTTGTCCCAGCTTAGACAAGTAACGGATACACATACTCGTAAATTGTTTATTCATGCCCATATCAAGTCTCACGTTGATTATGTCTCCACAGTGTGGGACGGTTGTAGTGATGTCCACATTAACAGGTTAAACTCTATATATAAAAAAGCTGTCAAAATGATAGATACGCGGCCCATTCCTACCATAGACAAATTTAGACATCTAAACATTCTCGGCCTGCGTCAACAACTTAATTTCAACAAATGCATCCTCATGCACAAGATATTAAATAACATGACACCGCAGTATCTAACCACCAAATTTGTGCCACAGCAAGAACGCGAACGTTCCTCAAGGAACAATACTTTACCCCTACCTCTGCCTAGAATTGACCTCTTTAAAACTAGTTTATCCTTTTCTGGACCGTTTGTATGGAACACTATTCCTGCACATTTAAAGACTATAGCCTCACTTGCAATCTTTAAAACGAAACTTTTCGATTACCTGATGAGCCAAACATAACAACACTGGGCATTTAAACAAACCCTGATGGTTAATGCTTTTATGTAATATAATTATGCATTTATCTATATTGTTGGTGTGTGTGTGTGTGTGTGTGTGTGTGTGTGTGTGTGTGTGTGTGTGTGTGTGTGTGTGTGTGTGTGTGTGTGTGTGTGTGTGTGTGTGTGTGTGGTATAAGATGAATGTTAAGTGTTATTATTATTTTGTGTCATTTTTTAAAAAAATTTTTATTGTTGCATGAAATAATATGTGTAAATATAATTCTTTATTATTATTATTATTATTTAATCTATTTTATGTTGTAGATGTTAGCAACGGCAAGTTTGTAAAATGACGATTTGTTTCTGTCAAAACTTTTTACCGTTGATAAATAAAGTTTCATCATCATCATCTCTCTCTCTCTCTCTCTCTCTCTCTCTCTCTCTCTCTCTCTCTCTCTCTCTCTCTCTCTCTCTCTCTCTCTCTCTCTCTCTCTCTCTCTCTCTCAACTTAAAAGTGCAAAAGCAAAAGCCAAAACAGTCAAACAGTGGTAATCTGAGGCAGCCGAAACACTCCGTGGCTGTCTAAAGTGTACTGACTGGGATGTGTTTAAGGAGGGAGCATCAGACATTCACGAGTACACAGACTCTGTGAGAGACTCTGTATCCCCACCAAGACCTGCAAGAGTTTTCCTAATGACAAGCCATGGTTTATGGCAGACATTAAA
>BTPG01000002.1:182947126-183064626 GCA_036245525.1 Semisulcospira habei | reverse complement strand
GCAGCGAAACCATGTCAAATCTCTAGTTCGTAAAGCACAGAGGCAAAATGCGGAACAAATTATTGCCGACGGCAAAGACATCCGTTCAGTCTGGCAAGTAATAAACAATTTCACCAAAGGTAATAGTAAACGATCGCCTAATATTCCGCCCGATCTTACTGCTGATGCATTCAACGCTCACTTCATAACTGTTGCTCAAACTCTGGCGAAGTCAAATACACCTAACCATGTAAACTACACTTGCTCTCATCAACTACGTCACCATAGTCAACAGAGAGCATGCGGCCCATTTTTAGTACCGCTTATGACTGTCCTAGATGTAGGCAAATCTATTTCCAGTTTAAAGAACAAATCGTCTTGCGGTCCAGATGGCATTAGTAGTCAGATTTTAAAACTATCTCTGCCCTACGTCGTCGAATCCCTGACCTTTATTTATAATTTATCGATCAGACATAACGTTTTTCCCGACGAGCTGAAAAAAGCGAAGGTAATCCCGCTTCCCAAAAGCAAAGATTTATGCAACCTAAACGAGTACAGGCCCATTTCCATATTATCCAGTATTTCAAAACCGCTCGAGAGACATATCCATACTCATCTTCTAAACTTTCTGGAGCAAAACCATCTGATAACTGCAGCACAATCAGGATTTCGACCTCTACATTCGTGCCAAACTGCCCTGAATCATTTAATTGATAAATGGCTCTCTGCCATAAATGACAATAAAGTATCAGGTACAATCTTTCTTGACATGAAAAAAGCTTTTGATCTTGTCAACCACTCTATCCTACTAAAAAAAACTACCATTCTATCACATTGACTCAAATACTGTCTCCTTTATATCTTCCTATCTCAGGGACAGAACACAGAAAGTACTGCTAAATGGAAAGTATTCCTCTGATGGTTTAGTAACTTGCGGTGTTCCACAAGGGTCTATTCTAGGGCCCTTATTATTTAATCTTTTTATTAATGGTCTGCCACTGTGCATATCTCATTTAGACGCAAACTGCGATCTGTTCGCAGATGACACGACCATACACACATCTGATAAAGATATCACAACCATTAATAAGGTACTCCAACAAAGTCTTGATGAAGTAGCAGGCTGGTGCAGTGATAATCACATGATTATTAGTATTCAAAAGACAAAGAGCATGTTAGTTACTACACGTCAGAAACACCAGCATGGCCTACCACCTTTAACACTTTCCTTAGATAGACAGCTTGTTGAACAAGTAACTAGGCATCGCTTATTAGGCGTCATAGTGGACAGCCAATTAAGCTGGGAGCCGCATACTGACTCAGTATGCAAAACAATCTCCAAAAATCTGTTCCTGTTATCAAAACTACGCCATATAGTTAATACTGATATCCGTAAACTCTTTTTCCATGCGCATATCAAAACGCATTGTGACTGTCTGGGATGGATGCAGCGAAGTTCACATGAAAAAAGTTAATTCCTTGTATCGTCGGGGCATTAAATTAATACTTCCCAGTCCTACTTCGACTGATGAAAAATTAAAATCTCTCAAGTTACTAACATTGAAGTACATTACAGGGTATTTACCCGACCACATATAGTAATGCACCTTCGTGTTTGTGTATGTATGTTTCCCCTGCCTACTTCCTAAGTTCCGGAGAAAGACATGGGTTATATAAGAGACCTGATGCATCTTATTTGAAGATGCAAATGATCGTCTTATTCTATACCTGCGTATTTCTCTGTGGGCTGGCGATTGGGTGCCTGATAGGCGGGGGCAGGGGATCTAACTGTTGTCCAGCGCTGAGTAATTCCCCTTGGTTTGTTGTACAATTCTGCCAGCGCTAGCCTCACCTATCTGGTTTGTGAGAACCATCTAAGTAGACTGACTGCCTTGCTTGTGCTTTAATCAGAACCACAACAATTGACTGAATTGAACGGTGATGTTTCTTCCGCCCCCGCAAGCCATCAACAACATTGAATGGCTTTTCTACAGGAGTCATTATGCGCCTGTCTACTTCAATAAAGCCCGGGGCAGAAGCTCAGTAACGTGTTTTAGTCAGTCTGATCAAGTGCACAGATTTAGCCTTAGGACTGAAGCAATCCAGACCAAAAATGTGACTGCCAAGCGTGCAAAAGACAGAGAAAACCCAACGGAGAAAGAAACACGCTTAGAAAAGACAGTTACAACACCATTTATTAATATTTCGGGCAAATACCCTTTTTCAAAATAGACAAACAAACAAGTATAAAGATCAGTCGCTACGAACTTATCGCAGGAGGAATATGGCAACTTCAGTTAATAAATTGTGTTGTAATTGTCTTTTCTAAGCGGTTTTCTTTCTCCGTTGGGTTCTTCACTTACGACTGAAGTGTAGTGCCCAGTCAGCTTAGTTACTCAGGCACTGTTCTTGAGCTGCCAACTCTGACAAAGATTCACGCCCGCGTGCGATATATCAGCATGATCTGTACCGTCAACATTTATACACGAAGAAGAGACCAGGGACCAGTTGCATGAGTGATCTTAGTGCGGCGCGGATCACCTTGCTTAGTGGCTGGTGCAGGACTAAGCTTAGTCACTCATGCAACTGTCCCCTGTCGATTAGTGAGGTAAGCTGTGTTCTCTCAGCTAAGACCGTACCTGACACTGAACGCAGATTGCGTTTTTTAAATATTCCATAATTCAACGCCAAAGAACCCTAACCGTCCAAGAAACAGGGACACACAACGGTGTCAGCAAGAGGCGTAGATCTTCATGAGCCCCTACAACTGCGGGGGCTCATGAAGATCTATGCCTCATGCAGTTGGATTGTGTTCATGTTTTCTGGGCAGGGTGAGCTGCTTGGCTTAGGTGGCAGAGAGTTTTACCTTCGTCCGAAAGGTCGCGTTGTCTCGTCCTTGAAATCACCTTCGTGGTGGACAAGCCCTAAACGTTTAACATTGAACGGGTTTTTCTCGGCAGGGACGGGCGTTAACCCACTGCGTGTCGGTAGTGGTTTTTGTAACAATAATTCCTACAGGAATCATCGCAACGACAAAACCGCTACCGACACGCCAAAGGTTAAGTAGCCAATAGTCCAGCAGCTTTTCGCAATTTCTGCAGACTAAGTAGTTCGTCAAAAGAGTAACAATGGTTTGCAGGTACGAAACGAAAGTACTAATGCCATATAGTTTATGCATGGCAACAATATTTGTCCTTAGGATGGAGACATTTTTGTAGAAGTGTTTTTCGAAAGCTATTTTTCGATGTGAGGGAACCAGTCCTCGTACACCGCCCGGATAAGGTGCAAGACATTTTTTGTGCATAACATTGAAAATTTCAAGCATACAAGTTACAAGTTTATTCCAGTGAGTAAATTAAAATCATCAGCAAGTAAACATGCATACATATATACGATAAAATAAGTTTTAAAGTATTATTTTTAATGCCGGCGGTAAGCATAGTCGCGTCGCTAGTTTCAAAATGGCGGTCAGCGAGAAGCCTTCTAAAGAAGTCAATCAGACGCGCACGGTTAATGAAGCTTTACTTTGCTCCTGAATTGAAACAGAGATTATTATCGATTTGAACATCTTATCAACGTCAAATACGTTATTTTTCCTGGTCTTGAAAACAGCCTTTTCCACAAAACTCGGTCTTTTGTGGGAGGAAAGCATATCGAAAGTAAACTCCCTTTGTGCATGTTGTGCAATGTGTCTGCCGACCATCTTCAACATTCTTTGGCCGGATACAACATGCATGTTGTTCGTCTGTTTTTCAGCCTAACGGCTCTAAGTGCAGGTCTGCTCTTTTTTTATTTATTTTATTAGTGGAGATGGGATTTTTAACTGGTCAAGCACACTCGTATCCGACTGGTCTTAAGCACAAGCCAGGCAGAGTGAAATCCATCTCCGAACCGTTTCCATCAAAATCACCATGTTCAGCTAAACACCTAAATATAAATTTTAGTTTTTGCAACCAATTCAACCAATCCGCACTCAAGTACTCACAAGGACTCTTATGATTAAGCTTTATCAGGACTGCATGAGACACAATACAGATAGTAGCCCTCTCTATTATATTACATGTTTTATTTATTTATTTTTTATTGATTCATGTATGTATTCACTTACATATTTATTTATTATTTATCCTTTTAATTATGGATGGAAGGAATTCCTTGATGCACATGATCACTATAGTGGTATGGTAGTGGTCACCAAGGAGAGGAAATTTGTTTTCAATATGCATACATCTGTGCATATTCATAATCTATCCTTTACTTAACATGCATATTTATAGGTCCCAGGTATCCCCAACTTATTTTATTAATTTATTATTTTTTTGTTTGTTTGTTTGTTTGTGATGTATGTTTGCACATACACATCAGCATAAAATGATTGATTGTACATTGTTTAACGTCCCGACAGCAACAAGACTTTCTCAGGACGTGCCTGCACTGCTTGTGAAAAAACCCAAACTAAACAGAATATTGAATGTATGTCGCCAGCTGGTCTAATACACTAAATAAACCTAACTAGACCCTTTAGCAACACACATCCAATATCAAGAGCTACAAGCAGTGCAGACAGTAGGAAGAGTTTAAAAAAGGTAAATACTGGTGAATGTACCAAGGGTAGACAGAAACACACGCCCATGAATAGAGGGGAAAACCCACCCTGTGGGGCTGACCAGGGTCACCCTGGGAACTAAAAAGTAGTTAACCCCGCCCAAGTCCCCCAGGGTAGACCTGGGTGGGATGCATCAGAGAACATACATATACACATATATGATGTGAACATAACATGTACACATATGGTAATAGGTGCATACCACCCGCTCCCCACCCCACATACAAAACCACAGAACAAACATCTGTGCATGTTCATAATATATCCTTTACTTGGTATTCATATGTCCTAGTTATTTAAATTTATTATTTATTTTTATTTGTTTGAAAAGTAGGTTTTGTTCATATGCTGATGTTCACATACACATATATGGTAATACTGCCCACTCCCAACCCCACTCCACAACCAGAGAACACCCACCAAACGACACTTACATCTGTGCATGTTCATAATCTATCCTTTACTGAGCATTCATATGTCCCAGGTATCTTGACTTACTTTATCTTTTTTATTTAACCGCCATGAGATGGCATTGGTCGCCTGCTCGACATTAAACCCAAATAAGTATATATTTAAATTATTTATTTATTTTGTTTGCTTGTAATGAAGGTTTTGTACATACACATCAGCAAACAATGATTGATTGATTGTACATTGCTTAACGTCCCGACAGCAACAAGGCTTTCTCAGGACGTGCCTGCACTGCTTATGAAAAAAAAAACTAAACAGAAAATTGAATGTATGTCGCCAGCCGGTCAAATACGTTAAATAAACCTACAACATGGGGCCTAAATAAAGCTAAGACTGTCTAGCAACACACATCCAACATCAAGAGCTACAGGCAGTGCAGACAGTTGGGAGAGTTTTAAAAAGACAAATACAGGTGAATGGACCAAGGGTAGACAGAAACACATGCCCCAGAATAGAAAGGAAACCCACCCTGTGGGGCTGACCAGGGTGACCCTGGGAACTAAAAAGTACCTAACCCCACCCAAGTCCCCCAGGGCAGACCCGGGTGGGGGCATCAGCAAACAAGAAAATATACACATATATAGATGGTAATAGGTGCCATACTGCCTGCTCCCAACCCTTACCTAAATACACACATAAAACCGCAGAACACCTACCAAAAGAAGGACATACACATCTGTGTATGTTCATAATTTTTAATCTATCCTTTACCTAGCATGCATATGTCCCAGGTACCTTAGACTTACTTTATCTTATTTATTTAAATTATTTATTTATTTTGTTTGTTTGTTTTGTTTTGTTTGTTTGTAATGTAGGTTTTGTACATACACATCAGCATACAGATCAAGAACATACACCATGGTGCCCCTGTGCATGTGGCCACCAGTACTATTCTGTCAGATCTGTCACACCCAGCCAATCATCTCTTCGAGCTTCTGCCCTCTGGCCGGCGGTTTCGTGCTTTTAAAGCCAGAACCTCTCGATTCAGATGCAATTTTTTTTTCCAGAAGCTGTCCTCAATACATCACCATGCACGGAACAACGTGATTCCATGATTTGTGACATATGACTGATTTGTGTTTAATATTGTGTTTATCTATCTTTTAGTGCTGTATATAGGATGATCGCCAACTAAGTGTATGACATGATGAATGCCCTACAAGTGAGGACATATTTTACTGTCGCCATGCCACACAAAAATCCTTGTAACGTTTTACTTGGTGAATAAATGTCTTATGTCTTATACACGTACATGGTAATAGGTGCAGTATCACTCGCTCCCAACCCCAATCCAGTTACACACACAAAACCGCAGAACATCCACCAATGTACATCTGTGCATGATCATAATCTATACTTTACTTAGCATTCTTATGTCCCAGGTATCTTTGACTTACTTTATCTTATTTATTTAACTGCCATGAGATGGCCGTAGTCTACCGCGCGGCGTTAAACCCAAATAACTATTTATTAAAATTATTAATTTATGTTTGTTTGTAATGAAGGTTTTGTACATACACGGTAATAGGTGCCATACCGCCCCACTTTCAACCCCAGCCCACATACAAAACCACAGAATACCCACAAAAGACATGCACAATTGTATACTGATGGGCATTAGTGGACTGTAAAATCTATATATAGAGACTTCAGGTTAAGCAAGTGGCTTGTATTGACTGCCTGTATTTTAGCTGCCCACCTACAAATTTCATGTGTCCAGTTAACCACACTGCACATGCAGCCATCAGTTCTGTGAAAAGTACTGTTGGCCTCATGCACAGGGGCACCAAAACTTAGAGATAAGGCCACACCTGATAACAATAACAATACTAATAATAATATGCCTACTCAGCCACTAGTTCTGTAAACAGCACCTTTGTAAACAGTACCAGTGGCCAAATGCACACATACATCATGGATGTTGCTACCACTGATCACTTTAAACAATAGGCTTCCCAGTTCACATTTTGATACCGTGAACTAGCCTGCACATGCAGTCATCAGTTCTGTAAATAGTACTGGTGGCCACATGCACAGCGGCACCAAACTTAAAGGTGAGGCCAAAACTGCCACCTCAAACAAAACCAAACGCTACCTACACACACATATCAATGATACAGTCAACCTCTGTGTGCGTTAGGGGGAACACGCTTAAAGTATGTGACTGTAAATCTTACAGCGAAATGTCAAAACCAGTAAGAAGATAATGTAACAGCAACAAGTACATGTATTTTGTAAACCACTCAAAACATGACAACTCATCGAGTCTAATGGTGTTATGAGTGGGTGATGGAAACACTGAAAGAAATAGTACGTGTACATTATAAAGTATGTGCCTCCTCCCCCCCCCCCCCCCACCCCCTCCCATAAGTAGCTGTTTATCATAAAACATAGATATCTCATTCATTTGATCACTTGACTGATTTATTAAATCATCTCTGTGTCACCTTTCTCCGTTTTCTTTCTCGTTTTAATCCCAATATGTCAGTGCTAATGTCAGCTGCTAAGAATCCTTGCAGCGAACTGCAAATGTCTATATGCAGACAAACTGCAAATAACACAGCAGCAAAATAAGTTCCTCTTTTGTGCAGTAGGCTACTGCTAGCAAGATAGGGTTCAATTTTAAACAAAGCATTGCATGAACTTCCAAGCGTGTTCACATTGTGCTGTGTATTTTTTTTTTTTTTTTCAGTGTGAAGTGTACTGTACCATCAGTGATCACTGAGACTGCAAAATTGGCACTGGCAGTGATCGCACATCACAACATAGCTTGTAGTGCAACTGATTAAAATAAATGTTACTGCTGCATAAAATAATTAATCAAGTTCCGAAACTTCGCTCAGCCATGACAGTTAAAACCAAGTGGTGTGGCACTCTTTTTCTTTTACAGAATGCAGCATAGGTTTTGAAGATAGCGTTTGTGTTGTGGGTTACGTTTTGTTTTGGTGCTGTGTTGTCGAAATGAAACGGGCAAAGCGATGGTAAAGTGAATGGAAATAAACGTGACAAACCTTTATCAAGCCGTAAAAATGCACACAGCAACTTGACACGTTTGCTTTTTTTTTTTTTTTAAAACAAACAAGCTTATGTAGAACAAATAAAAAAGAACCCGTCGGCACACAGAAATTCACATCCGCGGAGACGGCATCACGTGATGTTTTGATCACGTGATTTTGGGATACCTTATTGTTGCGAAACGATATTAATTTTGCGTTCAAGGCAAGCGTTTTCGTAATTGTTTCTTCTCTTAATATATCTAAGTGTGAAATTATTACTTTAAAAAATGAAATCCTTTTAAGTGACATATAGTGCATACTACCACTGAATACAGGAACAATGAGACCCGTGTAAACTACTGATCCCCTGTAAACATGGCCGCGAAGGTCCTGGTTTCGTCTGCAGCCATACTGGAAACAAAATGTGCTACAGAAAAATGTCTCCATCCTCCGGCGGTTTAAAACGAGTGCGCACTGCTTTTATTCATACTAGACTTCATTTTGATATACCCAAACCTTTGTTACTCTCTAGAAAATCACTATCTCGTAAACGGCTGATCGTCTATGAAGGGCAGCTGCTAGACTACAAGCTAACATTATTTGTTTAAAGACGCCCTCCATTGACTTTTGTCTTTATCGCTCAGACTTGTGTCATCTGTGAAAATAGCACCTGACATCGACCGCAGAATGTGGATGGCGGGGAATACTCGGATCTATAACAAAGAGCCCTGTGCCCTATGCCCTTTCCACAGCAGGGTGAGCCTGGAAAGGGACTCCTGTGGAGTGAGAAAAAAGCCCTAAAATCGTGATTCGTGATTGGCGTTTAGTCGGTTCTCGTGATTCGTGATTGTAAATTTTTCATCCTCGTGATCCGTGAAAGAAAGAGCCTTCGTGAAGGTTCATTGATCCGTCAAAATTTCCTTGTTATATCATGAAACGTGAAAGTCTGTTGCCAGACTGTAAATTCTAGACCCCTCCCCCCAAACACACACACACACACACACACACACACACACACACACACACACACACACACACACACACACACACACACACACACACACATACACACACGCACATCCCCCTTTGTTGTGAAAGCTAACTGCACCCCCATCCCCGTTGTTAGAGTTTTCGGCCAGTGAAAGAGGGCATGAAAGCGGTACCTTCTCTCTTTAAGTCATCACCTATTTCCATCGTGAAACGTGCAAGCTATTTTTGGGGATTCGTGATTCGAAATTTTAAAATAAATAGTCGAGAATCCGTGATGGTGCAAAGTCTAATCTTGTCATTACAGCTGGTTGATGGTGTCGACTCCACTCCGCGTCTGCTCATCACTACTTACTGCAATTCGCTGGAGAAATCTCGACTGTGATCGCTCACGGCAGTGCCTGTTTAGCTCAGCACGATGAAGACATAAAACTCTGAAAGAAAAAAAGATAGTGAATGATTATAGACACTGGACACTACCCTTTATCTACTAGACTGTGTCTTCTTCATCTTCGGTTGTATTCTCCTCCTCAGATCTGTTTTCCAGTCTTTTGCCTACTCCACGGGAGTCCATTTCCCACACGCCAGTCTGAGGGAAATGGAAGCGACAGTAGAAATGTCTGTAGTGCTAAACGGAGGCACTGATTGAAGCCGGTAGTCAATAACAGGACTGAATTTACCTCCCGCGCGGCAGTTGGCAGTGGAGGTCAAAGCTATGGTGGAGATGTGGTGGTTGCTAAATGGACATGCCAAGATCAGGCGTCTTCACGTCTCTACAGATAACTCGCTTAGTCTGGGCCTAGAAACAGCTGATATCGGGACCTTCTTGAACTCTGCAGTACGAGGAGGGCGGCGAAGGGGAGAGAGCTGGGGAGGACGGCGAGGGGGAGAGGGCTGAGGAGGGCGACGAGAGAGGCGCGGGTTGAGGGGGGCGGCGAGGAGGAGGACGGCGAGGGGGATATGGCTGAGGAGGGGGAGAGGGATGAGGAGGGGCGGAGGGTTGAGGAGGGCGGCGAGGGGGAGGACGGCCCAGGGGTGGGGGGGGGGGTACTGCGAGGGGGAGAGGGCTGAGGAGGATGGCGAGGGGAAGAGAGCTGTATAGGACGGCGAGGGGAGAGGACTGAGGGCGGCGAGGGGGAGAGAGCTGAAGAGGGCGGCGAGGGGAAGAGGGCTGGGGAGGACGGCGAGGGGGAGAGGGCTGAGGAGGACGGCGAGGGGGAGAGGGCTGAGGAGGGCGGTGAGGGGGAGAGGACTGAGAGGGCGGTGAGGGGGAGAGGGCTGAGGAGGGCGGTGAGGGGGAGAGGGCTGAGAAGGGCGGCGAGAGGGCTGGAGGAGGGTGCCGAGGGGAAGGGCGGCGAGGGGAAGAGGGCTTAGGACGGCGAGGGGGAGAGGGCTGAGGGCGGCGAGGGGGAGAGGGCTGAGGAGGGCGGCGAGGGGGAGGACGGCGAGGGGGAAGAGCTGAGGAGGGCGGCGAGCGGAGATGGCTGGAGGGCGGCTAGGGGGGAGAGGGCTGGGGAGGGCGGCGAGGGGAAGGACGGCAAGGGGGAGAGGGCTGATGAGGGCGGCGGAGGAAGGGGGAGGGAGAGGTCTGTGGATGGCGGCGCCACCCTCCTCAGCCCGCTCCCCCTCGCCGTCCTCCCCAGCTCTCTCCCCCTCGCTACCCTCCTCAGCCCTATCCCCCTCGACGTCCTCTCCCTCGCCGCCCTCAGCCATCTCCCACCTCGCCGCCCTCTTCAGCCCTCTCCGACGGCGAGGGGGGGGGGGGGCGGGGGATGGCTGAGGAGGTCGGCGAGGGGGAGAGGGCTGAGGAGGGCGGCGAGGGGGATGACGGTGAGGGGGAGAGGGCTGAGGAGGACGGCGAGGGGGAGAGGGTTGGGCAGGGCGGTGAGCGGCTCATTCATAATCGAGTCTTCTTTGTCTGAGTGTCAGTAAACAGGCACCTTAACCCGTTCACTGAGGAGAAAAAATAACTATCACCCAACTGTAAGAGGCGTAGATCCTCGTGAGCCTCCGCCATTGCAGGGGCTCATAAGGATCTACGCCTCTTGCTGCACTGAATATTTTGTATCCATGTTCCTTCGACGGGCGTTCATCATACTTTGAAGTTGAATTTACGATTTTAAAAACACTATCTGCGTCCACTGAGAGTGAATGGGTTAATTTACCGTAGGTTGAGATACAGTTAGTGATCAACCAACTTCATTATGCCGGCATAGATCTTCGTCATGTGCGGGGGTGCAACAGCCTCTTTGTTGAGCCTGTTGACAACCATGACACAGGCATGATATGAACGTTGATAGCTGCACGGTCACCTCCTAACGTCAGTAATAGTAAACAGCACCGAGGTAGGTCATGTCTGAGAATCCAGCATGCAGTCGAGTCTTGTTATTTACATTTTCCTACACGAATCTACAAGAAACACACTGGAATCCCAATACGAAGATTCCCAGGACGTGTTGTTTTCGATTCTCATCAGTCGTTTTCTTAGCCATTCTCAGTATTAAAAAATGCTTATTTTTAATCCTGAAGTCGAGTCGTGTTTACCTGTCCCACTTTCGATCTCACCCCATCGTGCGCGCAACAGCCCGATGCGCAAAGGCCATAGGGCCGATGTGGGCCGCCGTTGGCCCGCGCATAGCCTTGTGCGGGCCAACGGCTGCCGACGTCGGTCCGATGGCCTTTGGCGGCGCATTGGGAGGGTGTATCGCCGGTAAGAGAGACATGAATGCAACTGTTTTACACATTGAAATTAAATGCAGCCGCTTTAAAGTTTTAAATTGATGGGCAATAACTGAAGCGAATTCCTGCTACTGCTGTCAGGGGCGATGCACCCCGTCAGTTGTGGGCACGATGGTGTCAGAATGAAAGTGGGACAGGTAAACACGATGGCCGGCCCTTTGACTCTACAGGGTGGAAACTAAACAGGGCTTTTTTTTTACGATGCCCGTAAGCCGAAAAACGGCTGATGGAAATAGAAAACAATAAGTCCTGGAACTCTTCGAAGTAGGATTTCCGCAGTGTGTTTCGTACAGACTTGGGAACGATAAATTTAAAGAACGTGCCTCAAATGCACGCTGTGACCTAACAATGTGACCTAACTTGGTGCCCAGTGTTTACTACACTGCCCGTGTTGTGAAGTGACCAACTAAGGAAGTGACGATCATCCCATGTCTGTGCTCTTAGTCTTCTGTGTTGCTGTCAGATACATGTATATGGGGCGTCATGTCTCACTTGACATGTATCCATCAAACTAAATATAAAGTGTTAACTGTTATGTGATGTGGATTTTACTGTTATTTGTGTCAGTGATATGTTTACCACGGTAGTTGTCTGACGATGTAATGCCGCAGCCAGGATCACCGAGGGATCTTTGTAAGCCGGTTTGTCATTTTGTCCAGACGTGTGGTCCCCAGCAGCCCGGCTAGTCTCCTTTCTTTTCCAAACCAAGTTCCATAAGGCAAGCTCCACGCGTAGTTCTGCCGATCTTCTGTGTGTCAGAGTGTGTCTTATCGGCAGTGTGTCAGAGTGTGTCTTATCGGCAGTGTGTCAGAGTGTGTCTTATCGGCAGTGTGTCAGAGTGTGTCTTATCGGCAGTGTGTCAGAGTGTGTCTTATCGGCAGTGTGTCAGAGTGTGTCTTATCGGCAGTGTGTCAGAGTGTGTCTTATCGGCAGTGTGTCAGAGTGTGTCTTATCGGCAGTGTGTCAGAGTGTGGCCGATCGGCAGAGTTATGCGTGCCCAGTGCGCAAAGGCCATCGGGCCGAAGTCGGCCGCAGATGGCCCGCGCCCGATGGCATTTTGCGCATTGGTTGGTTGGGAAAAGAAATTTCGCGCCCGGCTACTGTACTAAATAATATACCAACACTACACTTGCCTCACTGCTGTAAAGTCTGTAGTTTGTTTCTAAAATGACGCGAGAAGTAAACCACCTGCCGCGGATACAGACTACCGACAATAACTTGAAAACACATTTACCGAAACAAAGAAAGAGTGATGAGAAAACTGAGACTGACCTGCAAATCCTTTATTTATCTCACATGTTATTTCTGTGCATTGCCTGGGGAATAACTTGAACCAGCGTGTTTATGTTGTGTTGGGTGTAATGACCAGGGTTAGTGGGTACAATAATGTGGGGAAAACACTGACTGGCCAGCTCCCAGCCCATTCATATGGCAAGACTGAACCAATTCCATCTGCAAGAGACTACATTCTCATGAGCACTCTGCACTTGCGCGAGGCTCAGTCATTAGATTCTACATCTCGGGCTGCAGTTGTAGGGCTCATGAGAATCGGTGTCTTGTCATGTGTTACGTACCCTTTTGCCATGTGTTTCAGAGACTGTTGGTGATGTACCAACAAACAGTACCGTGTGGTCACGCCAACTTACGTTCCGTCAGTGAGGTCATGTGTTCTTAGTTGATCTTACAGTACTGCTTGTGGTAAACACCATGGGTCAGCCGGGCTGCATGAGTGAGCTTAGTCCTAAGCCAGCCACCTTAGTGGCTGGTGCAGGACTAAGCTCATTCATGCAAACTGGTGCAGGATCGACACGCCACCATAAAGCGGCCGCTAGAACTTTCACGTACACAGCCAACATGCAGCCGACATTTCAGACTCGTCTGGTGTAAAGTGAAATATATATACATCAGTAGCGGCTAGCAGTTCGACCATATTAGGGCAAGAGTAATGACTGAAGAAAGCCTGTACTGTCACTCAAGCTGAGCTATCAAGGTTGATCCCGCCTCCCTGGCAGATGGCGCCAGAAATAAAAGGGTCATGATCCACGGCCAAGTTAACGACCCTGTGACTGGGATTGTCAGCAGGCGTCGTGACACTCTGGCAGTAGTGTGGGAGGGCAGGAGTGAGTGTTGCCGGGGATGGTGGCTAACACGTCACAGAAGTACTATCACCAACAATAGCCGCGACGGCCACTCTGTTGTGGTGTGGGAAGGCAGGAGTGTTGCCGGGGATGGCCACGTGTTTCAAGTTTTCACTACAGAAGTATCACCAGCAAGAGTCACCGGACGGCCACTCAGTCTGACAGTGGTGTGGGAGGACTGGAGTGTTGCCGGGGGTGGCCACGTGTTCTGTTTAGTTCCCAGAAGTATCACCAGCAATAGTCATGACGGCCACTCTGGCTGTGCCGGTGTGGGAAGGTTGGAGTGTTGCCGGAGGTGCCCACGTGAATTGCCACAGGGTTTACGACCGCTCTAACCGGTGATGTGAGGGAGGGGGCAGGGGGGGGGGGTGTCATCGCCCGTTTCATATGTCAAGGTGATTAATTATTGGACGAAGGTCATAAGATAATCAGTACTCAGATCGCCGCTGTTGGGTGGGGGGAGCGGGAGAGAGGGCAGGGGGGGGGAGAGGAGCGGGACGGGGGGGGGAGCGGGGGGGGGGGGAGGGGGGAATAACGAGAAAAGGCCATGAATATGTCCTAGTCACCACTGGTTAATAAATGGCGTAGACACTAATAGCCCTTCAGTTTTCTTTTTGATTGCGGTATATCGAGTCAGTTTGAGACTGACACAGAAACATGTCATCCCGTACAGTGTCCCCAGATGGCCCCACTCGGGGAGTACACAACAACTTGAGTACACCTTTATTCAAACAAGAAGATGCCAAACACATCCGCAAACGGTGCAGGATGGCTGTCATGTAACTGGAAGTTGGTTTGCTAGTGGAAATCCAGCACGAAACAATGGCTGCCAAGCGTGCCTAGTAAAATGCAGGGAGAAAACACGCTTCGGAAGAACAGGGACAAAGCGGTTTTCTAGTACATTTGCTGTTTTCGTCTTCTTGAAATGTTAGGAAAACCCCTTTTGCAGGAGAGGAAAAGAAAGGAAACACAATGTTTGGGATCGAAGATCGAAGATCCCAAACACTGTGTTCCTTTTCTTTCCTTTCCTGCAACAAGTGGTTTCCTGACACTTTACAGTTTCATTTCATTTATGGTGTATCGTTTTCATTTCTTCTTCTTCTGTCAGTGCAGACAAAGACAAAGAACATGGAGAGTACAAGACGCGCTTTGTAGTGGTTACACGCATGTGGCCTTTCTTCTTGTTTGTCTCCTTTGAAAAAAAAAAGACTTTTGAACATTTGTTAAACTTGTTTGTGCTTGTTTTGCTGAAGGTGTTTATTTGTTTGTTTCCTTGTTATTTGCTTGGTTTGTATCCCGTCACCATGGACATATTGACGAAGAAAGAGTTAATGCCAGCCTGTCAACTTGCACGGGCATGTCTGCGAAACAGACAGCTCACATAGACAGTGTATTTCATTCCTCCGGGACACAAATGTGCCTCAGCCGAACTAACAACATTGACAGGATTGGAAGCTTTGCAGACGTGGGAATGGCTAATCACATGGCAACACACGTTTGTTCCGAGTGGTTTTCAGCGGGGATTCTTCTGTTCACGTCTGCTACGTCTGACAGAATCGTTATTTTCCGTCTATGGTAACGTTCCCCGTAAAGGAGTGTGACAAAATTGGTTGTAAAATAGTCCCTCGTACGTGAGTACACCTTGTACGATACAGAGACAGGCTAAATACAAGTACAGCGTATAATAATCAGTCTTTCAGTCCCAGTCGAGTATTAGAATTTATATATATATATATATATATATATATATATATATATATATATATATATATATATATATATATATATATATATATATATATATATATATATATATATATATATATATATATATATATATATATTCAATTCAATCCTGTGAATGCTCTGCTGTGCTAATAGTTCATAAGCCAGTCCTGTCCTGGCTACTGTGCACACACACACCCCTCCGCCCCCCCCCCCCCCTTCCCCCAGTACTCAATAAGATGGGTTTCAAAGTGTACCTTAGTATGTCCTGAGATGTTTAAGCCATGTTCCCCTGAAAATCCTTAGGAACACACCAGAGATATAGCCGATGGCGCAAGGGTACCCCCATTCACGCTCTTCGCGGATGCTAAAATGAGGTTGAGAAACATTTTCCTCTAAATAAATCGGAATTCATTCCAGAAGCCCAAATCAGCAATATTATGTTAAGGCACACCTTCTGCATCCTCTGCAATTAAACAGAATGAAAAAATATTGAATCTTTGGCTCACAGTAAAGGCATTTGTGCACCCAGCAAACGGCCATTTCTGCGAAATCAGAAAAAAAAGACACAAATAATGTGTCGGATGCCTTCAGACATTTTCTATAGCACTGGCAGTTCATTTGCAGGCCTACATCATTAAAACAGCATGTTAGAATTATTATAAACTTGACTAGGTGATTCTGTGATTAGTGTGAGTGCCACAGTGGTTGATTTTGTATCCTTACCCCCAAGTTGTAAAAATACACAAAATTAATTAGAAAAAAATTACTACAGTTATTCCATTTCATTTTGACCTCTCTTTACCTATTAAGTTTCAATAATTTGAGCATAAAGTGCAAGAAAATAAGGAAAGTCGGCATCCTTTACTGACATTCGTGGTGAATGATAGCTTTTAATTATTTAAATTTGCCGAATTGGGAAACGTACGTTGTTTCCGATGCCCTCAGAACTTTTGTATACAGCTGATAGGCCTTTTTAGGTTTTATTGGTTAGGATAGAGTACCACAGTTACTCACAACCTGATTTTATGATGCTGTGGTGCATTTAGGGGCCACAGTGGCTAAATCTGCTATTGTAACAATATCATGAGAATGGCCCATGTTCTTATATCTTGTCAAGCCTGGCTTTTTTGGTTTTGCAGGCAGTGTTTCATGTTGTCGATGTATCTTGGTACCGCACTACTGGTCTGACCGAGCTGGTGTTTGCTTGCGCCAGGATGCTGTAATTTGCCCCAATGTGGTCCCCACCAGTTTCTTCATCAAAGACATTTTTTCGCAGCTCTAGCTTCCATGTGAGGCCCCCACGTGAATCCAGTAATTTATTTGTTGCCAGTAAAATTGGCCTGTATGTCTTTGGTACTGGAAGGTCTCCAGTTTCAATGTGACCTCTTCCATCTGATTGAAAGAGATGGTCTAGCTCAGCTTGTGGCTATCTTTCAGTCCAGCTGCTGACTCTATTGGCTGCATCCTGGATTCTGCAAGATGCTATTTCTTGATGTTCTGCTGCACTCCACACTGCAAAGTCATCCGCATGGAGGATGTTCGAGACGAACCTTGGTACTGCTGTACTGATGATATTAATGTAGACCAAGAACAGCATCAGACACATCTCACTGAGGTACACCTTCCCCGAGTTTGACAAGACTTTTGTTTGTTATTTGGGTTTAACGCCGAGCAGGCGACCAAGGCCATCTCACGGCCGGATGGGTAAAAATCTGGTCAGCCAGACTAAAAGCAAGGTCTTATGACAAGATGTAAATATATCTTAAAAATATGTCAGGCTAAAATGTCGCACGAGTCTTTAAAAGAAATGTCTACAGACTCTCAAAAAGGGCAAAATAAAGAAATTCACAGTCTATGAATGCTCAGATCTTGTTTAAAATATTGCATTCTCTCAAGAAATTGAAGATTTTGTCCGGGGGGAACATCCGGGAACAAAACCTTCAAGGAGTCTGCTGTGAAGTGTTTATATCTCGTATCAATTAGATCGACACAATACAGCAAAAAGTGTCGAACAGAAAACTGCTCATCACAGGCAAAACACCATGGACGCTCATCCTGTTTAAGTAAGTAAGAGTGCGTAACATACGTGTGCCCGATGTGGAGTCGAGTAAGGACAGTCTCCTCACGGCGGCTGCCGCAGCGGAAAGGTAGACTGTCGGACACTGTAGGAAGAGCTTCATGCAGCTTGTCCCACTCTTTGTCCCACTCGGACTGCCACTCGCGGGCTATGTACGCACTAATCACAGGTTTAAAATCACTATAAACAGTCTGTGTGTCAAGACTGCTGAATGTGCAGACGGTAGAAGCTTCAGCGGCAGACCCTGTTAAACATGCCTTAACTAAAACGAATTACAATTAAATTGATGGGTCACATTGAAATTAATGAAATGATCACGACACATTTGTATGCTCAATATGCATACTTTGTTAAGAAAACTGGTAACAAAAAAAATTAAACAGAGGAGTATGACATAAGCAATTGTTATGATCATTTTGCGTTCCTTTCCGCACTGGTAAAATGGGGGTAGGGCAACAGATTTAGCCACTGTGGCCCCTAAATGCATCACAGCATCATAAACTCAAGTTGGCAGGAACTGTGGTACTCTATCCTAACCAATAAAACCTTAAAAAAAGACCTATCAGTTGTATACAAAATTTCTGAGGGCATCGGAATCAATGTACGAAATGGCCGTTTACTGGGTGCACAAATACCTTCACTGTGAGCCAGAGATTCAATATTTTTTCATTCTGATTTTGCAGAGGATGCAGAAGGTGTGCCTTAACATAATATTGCCTGATTTGGTCTTCTGGAATGAATTTTGATTTATTTCGAGGAAAATGTTTCTCAACCTCATTTTAGCATCCGTGAAGAACGTGAATGGGGATACCCTTGCGCCATCTGCTATATCTCTGGTGTGTTCCTAAGGATTTTCGGGGAACATGGCTTAAACATCTCAGGACATACTAAGGTACACTTTGAAACCCATCTTATCGAGTACTGGGGGGGGGGGGTCTTTTTTATTTGTTCTACATAAGCTTGTTTGTTTCCCAAAAAAAAGCAAACGTGTAAGGTTGCTTTGTGCATTTTGACGTCTTCATAAAGGTTTGTCACGTTTATTTCCATTCACTTTGCCCGTTTCATTTCGACACCACAGCACCAAAACAAAACGCAACCCACAACACAAACGCTATCTTCGAAACCTATGTCAGAAGTGCAACATGCTGCATGCTGTAAAAGAAAAAGAGTGCCACACCAGTTGGTTTAACTGTCATGGCTGAGCAAAGTTTCGGAACTTGATTAATTATTTATTGCTGTAACATTTATTTCAATTAGTTGCACTGGCAAGCTATGTTGTGATGTGCGATCACTGCCAGTGCCAATTATGCAGTCTCAGCGATCACTGATGGTACAGTACACTTTACACTGAAAAAATACACAGCACCATGTGAACACGCTTGGAAGTTCATGCAATGCTTTGTATAAAACTAAACCCTGTCTTGCTAGCAGTAGCCTACTGCACAAAAGAGGAACTTATTTTGCTGCTGCGTAATTTGCAGTTTGTCTGCATATAGACATTTGCAGTTCGCTGCAAGGATTCAAGTCTTAGCAGCTGGCATTAACACTGACATATTGGGGTTAAAACGAGAAAGAAAACGGAGAAACTGAGGTGACGCAGAGATGATTTAATAAATCAGTCAGTCAAGTGAACAACTAGTTAAGGGCAGGGGGGGGGGGGAGGAGGCACATACTTTATAATGTACACGTACTATTTCTTTCAGTGTTTCCATCACCCACTCATAACACCATTGGGTTCGATGAGTTCTCCTGTTTTATGTGAGTGATTTACAAAATACATGTGCTTGCTGCTGTTACAATATCTTCTTACTGGTTTTGACATTTCGCTGTAAGATTTACAGTCCCATACTTTAAACCTGTCCCGCCTAACGCACACAGAGGTTGACTGCATCATTGATATCATATATCAATGATATGTGTGTGTAGGTAGCTTTTTGTTTGAGGTGGCAGTTTTGGCCTCACCTTTAAGTTTGGTGCCCCTGTGCATGTGGCCACCAGTACTATTTACAGAACTGATGACTGCATGTGCAGGCTAGTTCACGGTATCACTTATCAATGTGAACTGGGCAACCTATTGTTTGAAGTGATCAGTGGTGGCATCATCCATGATGAATGTGTGCATTTGGCCACTGGCACTGTTTACTCAGGTGCTGTTTACAGAACTAGTGGCTGAGTATGCATATTCTTTCTGTTATTGTTAACAGGTGTGGCCTTATCTCTAAGTTTTGGTGCCCCTGTGCATGAGGCCAACAGTACTTTTCACAGAACTGATGGCTGCATATTGTGCAGTGTGATTAACTGTACACATGAGATTTGTAGGTGGGCAGCTAAAATACAGACAGTCAATACAAGCCACTTTCTTAACCTCAAGTCTCTATATATAGGTTTTACAGTCCACTAATGCCCATCAGTATACAATTGTGCATGTCTTTTGTGGGTGCTCTGCGGTTTTGTGTGTGTATGTGGGGTGGAGTTGAAAGAGGGGCGGTATGGCACCTATTACCGTGTATGTGTATGTACAAAACATACATTACAAACAAACATAAATAAATAATTTAAATAAATAGTTATTTGGGTTTAACGCCGCGCAGGCGACTACGGCCATCTCACGGGGGTTAAATAAATAAGATAAAGTAAGTCAAAGATACCTGGGACATATGAATGCTAAGTAAAGGATAGATTATGAACATGCACAGATGTACATTCTTTTGGTGGGTGTTCTGCGGTTTTCTGCGGTTTTGTGTGTGTAACTGGAGTGGGGGTTGGGAGCGAGCGGTATGGCACCTATTACCATGTACGTGTATAAGACATAAAATTCACCAAGTAAAACGTTACAAGGATTTTTGTGTGGCATGGCGACAGTAAAATACATCCTCACTTGTAGGGCATTCATCATGTCATACATTCAGTTGGCGATCATTATGTATACAACACTAAAAGATAGATAAACACAATATTAAACACAAATCAGTCATATGTCACAAATCATGGAATCACGTTGTTCCATGGATGGTGATGTACTGAGGACAGCTTCTGGAAAGAAACTGCAACTGAATCGAGAGGTTCTGGCTTTCAAAGCACGGAACTGCCGGCCAGAGGGCAGAAGGTCGAAGAGATGATTGGCTGGGTGTGACAGACCTGACAGAATAGTACTGGTGGCCATATGCACAGGGGCACCATGGTGTATGTTCTTAAGCTGTATGCTGATGTGTATGATGGGGAAGTGGCGCAGTGGTTAAGGCGTCTGCCTCCAATGCCAAAGGTGCGAGGTTCGATACCGGGTTCCGGCGTTGGATTTTTCTCCTCTGGTGTCACCGTCTGGGCAGTGGGCAGATGTTCACATCTGCACGGGACATAGACGACCCCGGCCCCCACGAGTCCCCTGCTGCCTTGCAGGCCTGGTCGCTTGGCTGCGGAAAGGCTAAGGGAGGAAACCCCTGACATCAAAGCCCCCGTGTCTCCGGGGAAGGCTTTTGAGCCAGAGACTAAGACAAGGACAGTCTGATATAAAACCTACGACCCGAGGACCTCGATGCCACCGTCCCAGCTTGCTAGGCCATGGCAAACGAACCAAGGGTTTAAAGGGTGGGGCCAGTACTGCGCACACTGCACTCCACCAAAAAGCTCCACCGCGCAGGCTTTAGGAAACGCCCACGGATTATGACACTGAACTTTCCAAGTCCTGTAGCGATGGGCAAGGGGCAAAACGGCAGGTGAAAGATGTCACTGGAAGCCGCAGTCTCAAACCTGCATGCAGGCGGTTCAGGATATTGGTCGCCTGATGTTGACCTGGGGATGACAACGTCACTCGGCACACCCTGAACGACCAAGCAGCCTTCTCTAGGGACAGCACTGCTTGCTCCACACGGAGAGGGGCCTAGAAAAGGTGGCCTAACCAAAGCTCATCCCCTCGTAACCCCAGTTGGCTAGCCGCGGTCAACGGGCATCTTCTCATGCGGTCAGAAAACAAGAAAAAAACAATGGATCCACTCTCATGACGACCACGACCGGACTCAACGTAGCATGCTGGAACATCCGAACCATGCTCGACACAGCAGACAGCGGACGCCCTGAACGTCGCTCCGCCCTCATTGCCCATGAATTGCGGAGGTTAAACATCGACATCGCCGCGCTCAGCGAAGTACGCCTCCCGGAGGAAGGCAGCCTCCAAGAACTTGGCGCTGGCTACACCCTCTACTGGTCAGGCAGGCCTGCATCAGAAAGACGGCTCTCAGGCGTGGGCTTCATGGTGAAGACCCCCATTGCGACTAAGTTGGAAAACCTACCAACGGGTCACTCCGACCGCATCATGTCCATGCGCCTCCCACTGAGACACCAGCAATACGTCACCCTTCTCAGTGTGTACTCCCCAACCCTCCTGGCAGAGCCTGCAGAAAAAGACAAGTTCTACTCTGACCTGCGCAGCCTCCTGCAGAGCACCCCTGCAGACGACAAAGTCATCATCCTTGGCGACTTCAACGCCAGAGTGGGCCAAGACTCTGAAGCCTGGAAAGGAGTCCTCGGCAAGCATGGCGTTGGGAACTGCAATGACAATGGTCGCCTACTGTTGGAGCTCTGTGCAGAGCAGCAACTTGTCATCACCAACACTACTTTCCAGCAAAAGGACAGTCGAAAGACCACCTGGATGCATCCTCGCTCCAAGCACTGGCACCTTATCGACTATGTCCTAGTGCGTCAGAGGGACCGCAGCGACGTCCTCCTCACCAGAGTGATGCCCAGCGCAGAGTGCCACACTGACCACCGCCTTGTTCGCTGCAAACTCAGGCTCCGCCTCAAGCAGAAACCCAAGAAAGGGGGCCCTCCCAAGAAAACGCTTGATGTTGCCAGCCTTCAGCGTGACGACAAGAAAGCTGCCCTTCAGGCCGATTTACAGCGCATGCTCAGACACAGTTGATCCAGCAGACTCCTCTCCTGAAACACTCTAGGAACAACTGAAAACTGCTATTGTAAAATCCTCTGTGGAAGTCTTGGGCTTTGCTAGAAAGAGTAACAAAGACTGGTTTGACGAAAACGACGTAGAGATCCAGGAACTTCTAGCAAAAAAAAGAGCCGCCCACCAGGCCCACCTAGCCCAGCCTTCCTGCCCTGTGAAGAAGTCTGCCTTCCGCCTCATCTGCAGCAGTCTCCAGCTCAAGCTTAGAGAGCTCCAGAACGAGTGGTGGTCCAGACTCGCACAGAAGACCCAGCTCTGCGCTGACAACGGTGACTACAGGGGCTTCTACGAAGCACTGAAAGCAGTGTATGGCCCTAGGCACCTGGCACAAAGTCCCCTGCGAAGCGCTGATGGACAGGCACTCCTCACAGATAATACCTCCATCTTGAACCGCCGGTCGGAATACTTTCAGGACCTCTTCGGCGCTGAACGCACTGTTCAAGAAACAGTCATCCTCCAAATCCCACACCTTCCACTAAAGGTTGAATTGGACGAACCGCCCACCGCCGAAGAGACCCTCACAGCCATCCACCAGCTCAAGAGTGGCAAAGCAGCAGGCATTGACGGAATCCCGCCAGAGATCTGGAAACATGGAGGCCCAGCACTGCACAACAAGCTCCACGACCTCTTTCTCTGCTGCTGGGAAAAAGGAACACTACCAAAGGATCTTCGTGATGCAGTCATCATCACCCTGTACAAAAACAAAGGAGAGAAGTCTGCCTGCTCTAATTATAGTGGAATTACCCTGCTGTCCATTGCCGGGAAAATTCTCGCAAGGTTGCTCCTGAATCGGCTGGTACCTGCCATCGCTGAAGACCACCTCCCAGAGGGCCAGTGTGGCTTCAGAGCCAACAGGAGTACCACCGACATGGTCTTTGTGCTGAGACAGCTTCAGGAGAAGTGCCGCGAGCAGAACAAAGGGCTGTACGTAACGTTTGTCGACCTAACAAAAGCGTTTTACACTGTGAGCAGGCAAGGTATGTGGCAGATCCTGGAGCGACTAGGTTGTCCCCCAAAGTTCCTCAACATGATCGTCCAGCTCCACGAGGACCAGCAAGGCCAGGTCAGACTAAACAGTGACCTCTCAGAACCACTCCCCATTCGCAACGGCGTGAAACAAGGCTGCGTGCTGGCACCGACCCTCTTCACCATCTTCTTCAGCATGATGTTGAAGCAGGCCACAGTGGACCTCGACGATGACGACGCAGTGTACATCAGGTATCGTCTCGATAGCAGCCTGTTCAACCTCAGACGACTGCAGGCCCACACGAAAACCCTAGACCAACTGATTCGTGAGCTGCTCTTCGCTGATGACGCTGCCCTCGTTGCACACACAGAGAGAGCCTTGCAGCGCATTACGTCCTGCTTCGCAGATGCTGCCCAGCTCTTTGGACTTGAGGTCAGTCTGAAAAAGACAGAGGTACTTCATCAGCCGGCACCCAAGGAAGAGCATCGCCCTCCCCACATCACCATCGGCGAATCCGAACTGAAGTCTGTACACCAGTTTACCTACCTTGGCTGCATCATCACGTCAGACGCCAAGCTGGACAAGGAGCTGGACAACAGGCTGGCAAAAGCGAACAGTGCTTTCGGGCGACTATTCAAGCGGGTGTGGCACAATCAACAGCTGAAAAAAGGCACCAAGATCAGCGTGTACAGAGCTGTCGTCCTCACCACCCTGCTGTACGGTTCCGAGTCCTGGGCCCTCTACCGCAGCCAACTACGACTCCTCGAACGCTTTCACCAGCGCTGCCTGCGTACCATCCTCAGCATTCAATGGAGTGACTATGTCACCAACGTCGAGGTCCTTGAACAGGCGGAAACTGTGAGCATCGAGGCTTTGCTGCTGCGGACACAGCTTCGCTGGGCGGGGCACGTCTCCAGGATGGAGGATCATCGCCTACCCAAGATCACTCTGTTCGGCGAGCTCGCCACTGGACACCGAGACAGAGGGGCACCAAAGAAGAGATACAAAGACGGTCTCAAGAAGTCGCTTAGTGCCTGCCAAATCGACCACCGCCACTGGTCTTCGCTTGCTGCGGACCGTGACACCTGGCGCTCCACCATTCACAAGGCAGCTGTCTCCTTTGAGGACTCTCGCAGAGCTAACCTTAAGGACAAGCGGCTTAGAAGAAAAAACAGAGTTGTCGTAACTCAGAACCCTAACCAGACCTTCCCCTGCAGCCACTGCGGTCGAACCTGCCTGTCCCGGATTGGCCTCCGCAGCCACGAAAATGCCTGCAAACGACGTGGGCAAGCCCTATAGAATCTTCGTTCGCGAAGTCAAGCCAAGAGATGTGTATGTACAAAACCTACATTACAAACAAACAAAATACATAAATAAATAATTTAAATAAATAAGATAAAGTAAGTCTAAGGTACCTGGGACATATGCATGCTAGGTAAAGGATAGATTATAAACATACACAGATGTGCATGTCTTTTGGTAAGTGTTCTGCGGTTTTGTGTGTGTATTTGGGTAGTGGTTGGGAGCGGGCGGTATGCCACCTATTACCATCTATATATGTGCATATTTTCTTCTTGTATGCTGATGTGTATGTACAAAACCTGCATTACAAACAAACAAAAGTAAATAAAATAAATAATTTACATAAATACTTATTTGGGTTTAATGCCGAGCAGGCGATTATAATAATAATAATAATTACGGTATTTATAATGCGCTTATCTTATAATAATTATAACTCTAAGCGCGCACTCACAACTAGCACACGCATGCGCACGCTTTAGACAAAGACTCACGTACCACAAAAAGTGAAAATACGTTACGACAGTCAGCTTGGGGTGGGGAGTGTGGTGGTATAATGCTAGAACTGTTGAAAGAGGTGAGTTTTGAGGGCGGACTGGAAGGAGGAGAGAGAGTGTTTCTGACGGAGAGAGAGTGGGAGAGTGTTCCAGGTGGATGGCCCGTAGACGGAGAAGGAGCGGGGGCCGAAAGTGCTGAGTTTGGTGCGGGGGATGAGGAGGATTGAGAGGGTCAGAGGCGGAGCGGAGGGAGCGGGAAGGAGTGTAGGGGTGAAGTAAGTTGGAGAGGTAGGTAGGAGCGTAGTTGTTTTGTAGCAGAGAGACAGAATCTTGTATTGGATGCGTTGGGGGATGGGAAGCCAGTGAAAGAGCTTGAGCAGGGGAGTGTTGTGGTCGGATTTTTTCTTTCTGAGGACGAGGAGGGCAGCATTGTTCTGGACGCGCTGGAGAGTGAGAGTGGTGGAGTGAGGAAGTCCGGAAAGGAGAGAGTTGCAGTAGTCGATGCGAGATAAGATGAGAGAGACAACGAGTTTGGTGGCAGCTTCGGTAGTGAGGTATTTTCTGATCTGACTGATGCGGCGGAGGTGGAAATAACACTACCCTTGAATTATCATATTCGATCCATCTCCTTCTAGAGTGCTGACTCAAGCGTTCAGCATCGGTTTACACCTGACCCGGGGACAACAGACACCGTCCAGCACAAGGTTAATCTGACATCAAATGAGCCAGTTCGCAGCAAACCGTATCGTCTTCCTTATAACACGAGGGAAGAATTGAAAAAGGACATGAAGGAAATGCTGAATCTGGGAGTCATCAGGGAGTCCAAGTCACCATATGCGTCACCAGTTGTCATCGTGAAGAAACCAGATGGATCCAACCGGGTGTGTGTGGACTACCGTAGACTCAATAAACTAACAGTCTTCGATCCAGAGCCAAAGCTCACAGCGGAAGAACTGTTCCAGAAGGTCAGTGGAGACCGATTTTTCTCTAAAATTGACCTAAGCAAAGGTTACTGGTAAATCAAGGTTGCAGAAAAATATATCCACAAGACAGCGTTCACACCCGACGGTCATTGGGAGTTCCTGAAGATGCCTTTTGGTATGGTGAACAGTGGTGCCACATTGAAGAGATCCTAGATATGCAGAATGTGGTCTTTTACTGGGATGACATTTTGATCCATACCAAAACTTGGGGGGGATCACCTCAAAGCCCTCCAAGAGTTGAAAAGAAAAGGGGAGACTGCCAGTGCTAATATTTTAGGAAGGTTACAAAGTAAAGTAGATTATAGCACTGTCAGGGGAGAGAAATGTGCATGATCGACCAGTGATCATAGATCTACTGTGGCCAAAGCACAAAAAAAAAGAAGAGATAGGACAGAGAGGGGGCGCTAAAAAAGTGACTGAAAGCAATGCATATGGAAGCCCCCCCCCGAAGGGGGGCGTATCACATATCCCACTGTTCCAGCCACTCAGTGCATGGAAATTTAAATCTAGGTCCCCCCGAGGGGGGTCCAGATATTTAGCCGGTGTGGACAGCTGTTTCGGTCTTGGCGACCTCCTCAGCACACCATCGGCGATACTGGAGGAGGCAGGAATTTCTGCCTACCTGCAAAGACAACCACATTTTACTGTGGTGTCTGCAAGGGCATACATTCCATGCCACCACCTAGAGCCAAATTTCCATGCACCCTAAAAGAGAACCTACCAAAAGGGGGGGAAGGGGTTGCAGTCGATATTGTAGTAGTAAATGAAAAGAAAAGGGGAGACTGCCAGTGCTAATATTTTAGGAAGGTTACAAAGTAAAGTAGATTATAGCACTGTCAGGGGAGAGAAATGTGCATGATCGACCAGTGATCATAGATCTACTGTGGCCAAAGCACAAAAAAAAGAAGAGATAGGACAGAGAGGGGGCGCTAAAAAAGTGACTGAAAGCAATGCATATGGAAGCCCCCCCGAAGGGGGGCGTATCACATATCCCACTGTTCCAGCCACTCAGTGCATGGAAATTTAAATCTAGGTCCCTCGAGTATCGCCGATGGTGTGCTGAGGAGGTCGCCAAGACCGAAACAGCTGTCCACACCGGCTAAATATCTGGACCCCCCTCGGGGGGACCTAGATTTAAATTTCCATGCACTGAGTGGCTGGAACAGTGGGATATGTGATACGCCCCCCTTCGGGGGGGCTTCCATATGCATTGCTTTCAGTCACTTTTTTAGCGCCCCCTCTCTGTCCTATCTCTTCTTTTTTTTGTGCTTTGGCCACAGTAGATCTATGATCACTGGTCGATCATGCACATTTCTCTCCCCTGACAGTGCTATAATCTACTTTACTTTGTAACCTTCCTAAAATATTAGCACTGGCAGTCTCCCCTTTTCTTTTCATTTACTACTACAATATCGACTGCAACCCCTTCCCCCCCTTTTGGTAGGTTCTCTTTTAGGGTGCATGGAAATTTGGCTCTAGGTGGTGGCATGGAATGTATGCCCTTGCAGACACCACAGTAAAATGTGGTTGTCTTTGCAGGTAGGCAGAAATTCCTGCCTCCTCCAGTATCGCCGATGGTGTGCTGAGGAGGTCGCCAAGACCGAAACAGCTGTCCACACCGGCTAAATATCTGGACCCCCCTCGGGGGGACCTAGATTTAAATTTCCATGCACTGAGTGGCTGGAACAGTGGGATATGTGATACGCCCCCCTTCGGGGGGGCTTCCATATGCATTGCTTTCAGTCACTTTTTTAGCGCCCCCTCTCTGTCCTATCTCTTCTTTTTTTTGTGTGCTTTGGCCACAGTAGATCTATGATCACTGGTCGATCATGCACATTTCTCTCCCCTGACAGTGCTATAATCTACTTTACTTTGTAACCCTCCAAGAGTTGTTCCAAAGGTTGTCAGATGCAAATTTCACCATCCGTCCAAGCAAGTGTATTCTTGGGGCCGACAACATAGACTTCATCGGACACAACTTAAGCGAAGGTTTAAAGGGGCTACACGACGACAACATGCAGAAGATCAGGGATGCCCCGCGACCTACGACCAAGACGCAAGTTCGCTCATTTATGGGCTTGGCGAACTACTACCGGGAGTTCATACCAAACTTTGCGGCAGTCACAGGTCCCCTGACTGACTTGCTGAGGAAAGGACAACCTAACGTAGTGAAGTGGGAGGAGGCCCAAGAGCGAGCATTCCAGGCAGTTCGAGACATCCTAACCGAGAAGCCTGTTCTACACCTCCCTGACCCGTTGAAAACCTTCGTACTGAGGACAGACGAAGGAGTAGGTGCAGCCTTAATGCAAGAGGATAATGGAAAACTCCACCCAGTGAGCTACGCCAGCAAGAAGTTGACCAGAGCTGAGCGAAACTACTCGACCATCGAGAAGGAGTGCCTAGCTATCATCTGGAGAGTAGGGCGGTTCGAACTGTACCTTCATTTGTTCTCCAAACGGACCATCAACCCTTGAACTATCTAAACTCTGCAAAGTTTACAAATTCTCGTATTATCATATTATGAGATGTTCTTGCAGAATTTTGACGTTAAATTACAGTCTATCAAGGGTTCGCAGAACTTTGGAGCGGATTACCTGAGCAGAGCAGTTTAAATGAACATTTCTGTGTTCAGAACAGTTTTAAAAAACATTTCGGTGTCCATGAAAATTTAAAGGGACATGTCTGCGCTGAGGACAGTTTAAAGGAACTGTGAGACGATTATTTTAAAGTAGATGATTTGATTTGACTTTGATGTGAAGTTGTATTTATTTAGGGTTCTGTGTAGGTTAACACAGCCACAACCGTATTTTGAGATTTGAGAAGAAATTTGGTGAAATTTCATTCTAAAAAGGGGGGTAACGTTACGATTGTGGTTGTGTTGTTCTGTGAGAGCATGCATGCATTAATCGTAGGAAACGATCAGATATTTATTTGAGCTATCACGATTACGAATCACTTACCTTTTTAGTAAGATTCGCTATCGTTCGCACAGAGAGTGGAACTGATTGTCTTCAATACACGGAGTTGAATCCCGAAGAGTCTAGAAACCGCTCGAATAATCACCGTGTTTTCTGTGCGCGTGAAGTTAGCAGTCAGTATGTGTCACGAAAAGTCATGAAACTTCCGGAGAATTCGGGCAAGGTCGTGAACTGTGTAGCGTATTCTTGTGTAACGTCATTACACACCGGGATTTCCCAAAATTGGGGTTGAAATTAGCAGTCGAATTTTGTAGACTATTGTAGTCTATTCTAGAAAGGTTTTTTTTTTCATCAATATTTATGAGTTTCGGTTACGTGTTTTGTTCTGAATGGTTGTGTTGTATGAATTTTCTAGATTATTCTGGAAAGCTATTATACTATAAAAGATTGTGCTGGGAAGCGCGTTTGTACATTGTCAGTGATGGAGTTATGCAGTGTATAGTGTTTACATTGTATGATAGCCACAGTGTGTCAAAAGCGGGGATACATTAGAGGAGACATTTGTATCAGTGTTGATGCATTTGTGAATGCATTGTATGGAGATCGCATCGCTGCAATAAAATATTGTTGTAACTGTTACTCCAGTGTGGTCTACATCCTTAATCCACGTGTGACGGGATGTAGCCGTGTGAAGTTTCTTTAAAAGAACCTTACGTGCGTGCGTCTGGTGTGATATCATACTACGACTACGACCCAACACGTAACAGTGCATGTACAGCCCTTTTGGTACGAGGACAATCCAAAAGTTCCTGAATCCATGGCATCTGAAAGAGCAATGCCTTAACCCATTTGACACACGACTACGACTCAACACGTAACAAAGCATTGGAGCAGCGTGCATGTTACGATTGTGGTTGTGTTGTGCTGTGAGAGCATGCATGCATTAATCGTAGGAAACGATCCGATATTTATTTGAGCTATCATGATTACGAATCACGAACCTTTTAGTAAGATTCGCTATCGTTCGCACAGAGAGCGTAATTGATTGTCTTTTGATACACTGTGACGGAGTTGAATCTCGAAGAGTGTAGAAGCTAGCCGAATAATCACCATTGTTTTCTGTACGCGTGAAGTTAGTCGCCAGTATGTGTTAAGAAAAGTCGTGTAATTTCCAAAAAATGCGGGCAAGGTTGTGAATTGTCCGGCGTACTCTTGTGTGACGTTATAACGCGCCGGGATTTCCCAAAATAGGGGCTGGAAATAGCAGCCAGATTTTTGTAGATCATTCTTGAGTATTCTTTCTTATTAATATTTATGAGGGTTGGTTACGTATTCTGGTTGTGTTGTATGAATTTGCTCGATTATTCTGGAAAGCATACCACTATAAAAGATCGTGCTAAGAAGCACGTGTGTGCATTGTTCAGTTATAGAATTGCAATGTAACAGCGTCGGTACATTGTTCAGTTGTATAATTGCAGTGTATCGTAAGCACATTGAATTTGAGAGAGCTACGCAAGGTATCGTGGTTCATTGTCAGTGACGGAGTTATGCAGTGTGTAGTGATGTACATTGTATGAGAGACGCATTGTGTCAAAGTGTAGACATTTTGCAGAGGAGACATTGTGTCAGTGTTGGTGCATTTGTGAACGCCATTGTGTGGAGATCGCATCGCTGCAATAAAATATTGTTGGAACTGTGTTACTCCAGTGTGGTCTATATCCTTAAGCCACGTGTGACGGGTTGCAGCTGAGTGAAGTTTTTTTTTAATTAAAAAAAAAACCTTACGTGCGTGCGTCTGGTATCGTACTACGACCACGACCCAACACGTAACAGTGCATGTACAGCCCTTTTGGTACGAGGACAATCCAAAAGTTCCTGAATCCATGGCATCTGAAAGAGCAATGCCCATTTAACACCAAAGTCGCATTTCCCAATTTCGAGGGCGTGGGGGGGGGGGGGGAGGAGGGGGGGGTGACCTTACGACAATGTACAAGTTGCAGGAGAAGGATCGACTGTGACAATTCAAAGGTAGTACCAGATTAGCTTGGCGCCATCAGGCGCCAAGCTAATCTGGCACTACCATTGAATTGTCATGGTCGATCCATTATCTGCTGTAAGGCGTCGGAGATAAATGGGTTAAGAGACAATGTGTTACAATACAACATAAATTGATTTTAACCTTCACTGTGCATATGTTAAGTGCCTGCAACTCGCGGTATCACGAATAATGGAATTTAAAGTATACACCCGTTCGTATCTCCAGGAAGTAGCTTTCCATGTGGCTCTGGAGGGACGACAACCATTTTTTTCACAAATGGCTAATACAAAGAAAAACATTTAGTCAGTTTCTGTTTTTCAAGTGGTGAATCGATTCCCTGGATATAAAACGAGCTGACAGATTCTTCCCGTCGGCCCGATGGCCTTTTGCGCTTTGGGTCAAGTGATACCCAGATTAACAGTTTGTAACTCAGTCGAAGACAGTGTACATAACAAATAATCAAGATGTATATGATATATTGAGATGTATGATAAAACCTCAGAGATCAAAATAATTATCTGCAGCGGACTTAACTAACTCGGGTGCTGATATACGAACTAAAAAGCCAAGTTTGCAAGACATGATCTCACTACTGTGACGTCAGCTGAAAAAAGGTGCGGTGTCAGACATCTTTGAAGTAATTCTCCAAAGCTGTTATTTGACATTTGCATTGAAAGCATTTTTGTACTGTAAACGTTACATTCAAGGGAAATAAAATGGTTATCAATAACTGCTTTTCTATTTCAGTCGTAATTTTTTTTCAAAGAATTTTACAAACCGGCCTGGAATAAAAGCACACCATTTGAGTTACTATGTGTAAACAGATAATCGGGAACTGCCGTCTGGCACGTGTAATTTTGTGTGCTTCAGGCTACTTTACAGTTGAGATGCAAACCGCATGGAACCAAGACACTTCTGTTCTTTCATGCCACTGTTAGCTTGCAGCCCTGTGTTGGACATCACGATTCCTAGCACCGGTGTCAAAGATGTATTTCAATCACGCCAAATCTCACGTACCCACGTCAAACAGATAATTACTTTTTTTGCTTCTAAAAACATGTCAGTGGTGTATAGACCGTTAACCCTTTGGGTGTCGGTAGCGTTTTCTGTCGCGATGATTCCTGCAAGAGTCGTCGCAACAAAAGCTTTACCGACGGTAAAAGGGTTATAGTTGCGCACTCTACCCAGTATAACGCTTACTTGTGCTGGAGTCACAGGGTTTGGGCGACTGGAGCCTGTGTAAATCAGCTCAAAAGAACTTGTTCTGCAAGATGGAATTTGTGGTTAAAATTTAAGAGCTTCTATAATTTTCGGAATGCCCGTCGTAATTTGATTCTGGCTTTAGCTTCTTCGTTTCCAAACAAAAGAGGCCATTTCATAGTCTGCTAAGCTCTAAAGTGGTCCAGTAAGCACTGAAGATGTGGTGTCCTGTTGGAAAGAGTGCATCGCAGACTGTCCCCATGTCCCCAGCATCAATAGTTGCATTCTAAGCACGTGCTCAGCACGTCAGCTGGACTACACTGGAGCATGGACGTAGGTGTGACGGGCATGCATTAGGGACATCCCGGCAATGTCCTTTGTTCAACAAAATTATCAGTCTTTACATGGCCGACTTGCTTCCTATTCGTATAATGCTATCAGACTGACGCATCCCCGGAATGTCAGCGTCTACAATATACTACCAAATGTGCAAAAGGCTATCGGGCCCACGGCGGCCGCCGTTGGCCCACGCACGACTGTGCGCGGGCCAACGCCGACCGACGACGGCCCGAGGACTTTTTGCACACTGTGGTTTCAACCCTTCACTGACAGCGACTAGGAACGATGCCGGTCTGTGAAACCACGGCAGACACTGTGGCAGATAACTTACTCGGTCTGCCTGACACGGACACCAACGATGCCTGCACGATCGAGGCACAGATCAGTACATGGTAGCCCTCAGCTGCGGCGGTTGATGATCAGGATGATCTGTGTGTCTTGCACTTCGGTTTTGCTTGTTATGTTCAGGCAATGAAGGAGTTATTTAGCAAGGGTGTATCGCCAGGAGTATATTGATTACATACTGACGAGCAAAAGAAATGCGACATCATTCGAGTCATCGGAAACACTTCAGTGTACGTACATGACGTACCCAGATAACATGCCTACGTCGGAATAACGTTAGAAAATGGTTAGCATGGTTAGGTTTGGATGAAAGGACAGATACCCGGATAGCATAACGTTAGAACGTGGTTAGCATGGTTAGGTTTGGATTAGAGGATAGAAGGCAAATGGCAGTTATAATTAAAACGATACACCTTTACTGACCTTAGTTTGACGTGTATTTAATTAAGCGCCAGGAAAAGTTTAAATATACGACTTCAACAAAAACGCGAAAGGTGCGTAGTAAGTAATAGTACATATAGTTACCAAAAAAAGGGAGATATTTACTGCATATAGGCAACATTGAAAGATTCTCGTTTTTAAGTCGTTAAGTACACATTCATACAGGAGTTGGCAAACGGCAATGGCTTTATACAGATAGCTTCACAATGCCGTTTGCATTCTTAGTTCTATCTGCCAAACTGAGTCAGACCATTGACATGCTGGAAGCGTCTGCTAAACTTTGCGATGTGGTAGTCTTGTCTGTAACGACCATACGGCGTCTGTGATGGCCTTTAACACATTAAGCCCCAGCGCCCTACAGCAGGAGATGGATTGACCATGATAATTCAAGGGTAGTGCCAGATGAGCTTGGCGCCTTCAGGCGCCAAGCTCATCTAATCAATCAATAAATCAATCAATCAATCAATAATCAATCAAAAAACTTTATTGTTCCAAATACATGTTGCCACGTACAGGAATATTTGTCTCGCCACCTCATGTGCAACTCGCAATCACCCACACTCACACAACAGTTTACAAACAACAAATGGACAATGGCTCGGGACGGGTGAAATCCGTCGCCAAGGCATCTCATGGCCGGCGCCAACGTCCCCAACCCGACCTGAACCTCCCTGACACAAAGCGGACTAAGGACAGTCCTATCATAGTATCTCTTAAACGCATAATATAATGCTTTTAAACTTTCTGCTTGGCTGAGACTAGTTACACAAATGAGAAATACGCATAAACAAAACAAACAAAAAACAAAAAAAGACGAATATTATACTGTCAGAGTTACTAGTACGGCCTAGGGGCCTGTCGCCATACGAACAGCGCCGGCTGTTAGATAGTCGCGGCTCCGGCATAAACAGTCGCCACCTTAATTATAACTTCACTAGAATATCATAATTTCATAGTCATTTTTTAAGCAAAAGTAGTAGAGCTCAGTACAGCATTAACGTGAAAGCAGTCCAAAATGGTTTCTTAAAAGTACGCACATGCACACGCTGTTGTAAGAAACACAGTCTGCCTGTGTCGGGGAGGTGTCTGTCATCACATCATTCAGCTGGAATGTCGGGGCCTGAAGCTTGCTGGCACTCGCTTCGTTGTATGTACTCGCGCTATTCCGTAGGGCAGTGATGTTGAGCGTGGCGTGGGAAGAGCCACTCCTGAGATGATTGAAAGGGGAGAAAAGCACGTTGGTTGTATTGCCACAGCATAATGGCGGCGCGCTGTTCTTCTGAAATCCACATTCGAATGGTAACTAACAAGAATTAGCGTGTATCATCTCACGGAGGAAAATATAAATCCAATTAACAGTCACAGCACAACAAATTGCCAAAAGTCATCAAAAAGAAATACCAGTCGTGATGCAGCATTGCGGCAGGGCCTGACATCATAATATATCAAACGAAGGTACAGTGTCCGTGTTAGAATACTGCGGATGGCGACCATTTCTGCCGGAGCGGGCGGCAGGAGGTGTTGCATGGACGCCATCACCCATTTTGTCTCTATAACACTACCCTTGAATTATCTTGGTCACTCCATCTCCTGCAGCGGGTACATAGTCTTTAAGTCACACATTCAAAATTGGGAAATGCGGCCATGGTGTTAAATGGTTTATCGACCATGGTCCATTTCCCGCATGTAACCTCCCTTCCAGCGGCTGAATAGTTCATGGCCACTTGTTCACTCAACTCAGCTAGACCGCCAAGATCGTCCTCTGATCTGGAGAATCAGAGGTGGTGTGTAAATGCACAGAGCCAGCGGACATACATCCTCATAAGCCCGGCAAAATGTAGGGGCACATGAGGATCTCTGGCTCAAGTCTTGCAGATGGAGTCAGATCCCCGCTCTTGTCCTTTCTCATCTCCGCTGCAATGCGGCGCCTCCTGTTTCCCCTGGGTAATTGTTAGTCTACTAAATACAAACTACCGAAGCCCATTGCGTCGACAGTACCCGGAGTTGCGCCTCGTTGGTCAGGTTTCGTTTGCGACGAACGACTCTCGAAACTGAACGAACGAGAGCGAGGTTGCGGCGCCGGGCTAACGACAACTATAAATCGTAGACAACACTCCAAACATCTACAGGGGTTCACAGGAGTCTACAGCATTTGCAGATGGAATGTACTGCGGTGGCAAAACAAATTGTCTCGACCAGGTTTATTTGTTCATCTGATGGACAAGATATTGGAGTTTCCGTTGATGTTTTGGCGTTGACGATTTCACGCCACTCGCCTCCCCAAGTCTTTGAACCCTATCGGGCAATGTCAGGCTTAAAGCCTCGTGACTTCCTCTCACCGTCTCAGTCTCAGAACGCGGTGGCATGTCGGTACGGTGCGAGGCCGGTCCTAACCAGCAAAGCTGAGGCGTAGATTTTCGACACCCTCGAACTGCGCTTTGGGGACACTTGAGATTCTGTGCGCCCGGCAGATAAAAGGAACTGGCTGTCCAAGAAAGCAAAGGTCTTTGGGCCGACGACGGCCTTGCGCGGGCCAGCTTCGGCCGTCGTCGGCCCAAAGATCTTTTGCTACGTGGGATGAAACTGTAGAAGTGAATGTCCTTTAGAGGTAGAAAACAATTTTCTAAGTAGCAGCGGGAGAGAAGAAGTGTTATGTAGGTCAAGCTGCCTGGTCACAATTTCAATCTTCTTGTTACGCAACAAACCCAAAATATCTTCTCTACTTCCAGCAGTGTGTCAGTAAAAGAAAACACCTGCACGGGTTTCGTGTGTAACTTGTTATGTGTGCAAGTCAATAACGCTCGGCGGGAGAGCGGGAATCCATTGGGTAAATACATCCCTCTGTTGCTACTGAGTGAACATCTCTCAACGCCCTCACCCATCTCTCTCTCTCTCTCTCTCTCTCTCTCTCTCTCTCTCTCTCTCTCTCTCTCTCTCTCTCTCTCTCTCTCTCTCTCTCTCTCTCTCTCTCTCTCTCTCTCTCTCTCTCTCTCTCTCTCTCTCTCCCTCCCCCCACCCCCACCGACGAAAAGTTTAGAACCATCCGACTGCTAAACCTAAACAAACAGTTCACATTTAATCGATGCATACTTATGCATAAAATTCTTCACCATAAAACCCCATCTTACCTTCGTATGTTATTTTTTGATAGTCAAAGACAAAACACGAGGAACAGTTTGTTACAGCTACCATGGGCCAGGCTCGATATATATATATATATATATATATAACCAGCCTTTTGTTCTCAGGTGCCAAAGCCTGGAACGAACTACCACCCCAAATTAAATCCAGTTCTAACTCTAGAACCTTCAAAACTCGTTTATATAATTATATAACATCTTGTTACAGTAACTTACTACCTGAACGGACTACTTATATTATTTACTGTTATTGATATGTGTGCGCATTATTTGCATTGGTTTGTTTTGTTTTGTTTGTTTGTTTGTTTGTTTTTTTAGTTTATTTCTTCGTGTTTCGATTTATTGTGTTATTGTGTTTCTCTTACTCTTTTCTGTTAATATTTCTTTTCTAACAGGACAGTTTGCAAGAGAGGCGTTTCGCCTAAAACTTTATTCTGTCAATAAAACGTTTCATCATCATCATCATCTCTCATTGTTATTTTCTGCTTCTCCTTTTTATTGTAATGGTGTCGCTACAGATGGGATTTGAGCCTTAATGCCCTCACTGTGTTGTCTGCACAGGAAAGAAGCGCGAACTGTCGTCTCAGAGAAATTTGGAATTTCCGCATTCTGCAGTAGCGGCGGCTTTACACATATCAGTGTGGAAAAAATGCGGATGTTGTCTTTGCCGTCTGTTTTGAATCAAACGTGTTTGTCATGGGACCATGTCTCAGGGGCCTTATCTGGGGAAGAGAGGGGTTACAAGGGTTCTCTCACGCCTAGCCCCCTGCTAACCCAGTGCGCAAGGGCTAACGGCGGACTTGGGAACCCACCTCCCGCATTTTGAGTAACTTTTCGGGTAGCAAGGTCTCAGGTTAAATGTCCCAACATAGCTGGACCCCCCCCCCCCCAACACACACACACACACACAAACACACATACACACACACACACATACACACACACACACACACACACACACACACACACACACACACACACACACACACAAGCAAAGGTTCTCGGGCCGACGCCGGCCGCAGTGGGACCGTGCATGACATTAAACACTTTTTTACGGCGCTGCCAGTATTAACCCCTTCACTGTCAGATGTCAAAGCAACATGGATACATAGAGGCATAGATCCTTACGAGCCCCCCCCCCCCCCCCCCCCCCACGCCCTCGAGTTGCGGAGGCGCATGAGGATCCATACCTCTTGTCCTTGAATATTTTCGATTTTCTCGGCAGTGAGCGGGTTAATAGCGCCGCATGCGATCCGAATGGGTTTTGGATGATGTAGCGAGCTGGGTTCAGGACCGCCACGCCTGCTGTCCCCGCCAATCACTAATTACGCTAGATTCATTCACACGGCTGTCCTGTCCTCAGGGAAAGCCTGCCAATGTCCATCTGCAAAAGGCACAGATCCTCATGAAACTCCAAGGACACGTACCTCGTGTACCTCGTGTCGAAATGAATTTATGACGTCTTGGTGACGTAGTCGGATCGACACAATTGACTGACACAGATTTCTCTAGTTTTTCCTTTGATCGGGCAGAGAAATTTCTTCAGTTTCCAACCGAGTTCCGTAACGCAAGCTCCATGCATAGTTTTGCTTATCAGCAGTGTGTCAGAGTGTGGCCTATCGGCAGTGTGTCAGAGTATGGCCTATTGGCAGTGTGTCAACGTGTGGCCAATCGACAGAACTGTGAGTGGAGTTTGCATTACGGAACTCGGTTGGGAAGAGATATTACGCGAAATTTTAAGTGTGCACGTCGGCGATAGACATATTATTATTTGTTTTCCTCCCTACGTCACACGACCAGTCACTTTAGCGCAAACCGTACCATGTGACCGTGATATAAAAACCCCTGTAGCGAAAAATGGCGCCCTCTGGATGACGCATCTTGGATGCCAGTTTTGTTCTATAAAAGATCGCCAAACGTTCTAAAGTACAAAGTTACTCAGTGTTGTTCGAAACAACAAGCACACTCAGTACTGGAGACGGCAACGTCATGACATATTTTAAATTACGTCATAAGTCTATTATGTATAAAGGCCGTATATTCCTTTGACGTCAGTCATGTCTGGCGTGATCCAGGACGAAATATGTCTTCTTGATTTATTTTACGAAAATAGTGGAGGAATGAAAACAAATACGTTATTGGTCGGAGTGGTTCGCTGCACGGACCCTTGTAGGCCTTCGGGAAGTCGAAGGAACCATTGTACCCCTCAGGCCTTCGGCCTTCGGGGTACAATGTTTCCTTTGACCTCTCTCAGGCCTACAAGGGTCCGTGTAGCATACCCCTCCGACCAATAACTTATAATATCTACTGCAGCTGCGGGGTTGACGAAAGTCTAAGCCACTGTTAGTCCGATCTCTTATGGCAGAATCATGCATTATGGCCGACTGCTCTGAAATTTTGCACGGCGGTAGAAAATCGTTACAGAAGAAAATTCCGCACCTGGGCCATCGAATATTTTGCTTAATATTACCATGGCAACCAATATTAAACATGACCGTTACCATATCCTATGTATACCGATTTTTTGGGGTGAGAGAAATAACATTTTCCAATCTTTACCACGGATTTCAGGTCGTTCATCATTTAAACAGAAAACAAAATCAAAATTACTGGTGGTGGGCACTTACTCACCGTTGATAGAGAATATGTTATTGTTGTTTGTTTATGGAATAAACTTTAAAATTGCTTGAGTTGTTCTTGTCAAACACAGACCTTTCATTGATGGCAGTATATTTGCGTTACTCGGCAGAAACGCAGCTGCTTAAAAGATGAACAAGTTAATTTGTAAAGTCCGTGTTTTTGCTTCATACGGTTGCCATGACAACCATATTTATACTTGAGAAAGATTTGTGTATGTATTACTACATTCGAGGGTCAAATTATATGGAAATTGTGATCATGAAAGATCCAAACCGTTCTCTAGGCTAACTGAGGCTTGCACAAACCACACTGTTCGGTCCTGACCGTTGCCAACTGCTATGTTGCTAATTCCGTTACACTTCTTGTAACAGAGCCATTTAATCCCATATTGTTGCTTACTCTTCACAAAGGATGGTCTGAATGATCAAATTTATGAAAAATAATTCAGATATTTGTGTGTTACAATAGAACGTGGAAAGACAAACACGGCATAGCCCTTTTAAATGTAGTTTTCGTGGCAACTAGTGTTTTTTTAATGTCCAGAACCAACTGTAATGATGATTACAGACTGTTTCTAAAATCAATATACTTAGTTGATTCCAATTGTAGTTGGTAAATAGTCATTAACCTGACAGACTGTGATATTTAAGAGCAGCATGTAAGACATGAAGGTCAAGATCACGGCCTGTATCTATTAAATATATGGATTTAATTTGCTTCAACAACATTTTCTCTAAACCACTCTTCAAACCTGCTTCCTGAAGTGCGGTTACCATGGAAACCAAACTGAATCCGCGATCTCAAAAACGCTCATCGTATGGAAGACTACAACTGTGCAAAATGTGGAAAGACAACTTTAAAATGCACAATTCACGTCTAAATCTGCTCTAAGAGATCGGACTATGTCAGCCGTGGCTAGACGCAGTTTATTCAGATATCTCCTGCCCACGCTCAGACGCGAACAGTTGTGCTTCTGCATGAGTCATGAACTTTCATTAGTCCCAGAAGTTCCAGAGACATCCCAATGCGCAAAGGCCACCGGGCCGACGTCGGCCGCCCTTTCCCACGCACGGCCGTGCGCGGGCCAACGGCGGCCGACGTCGGCCCGATGGCCTTGTGCGCATTGGGATGAGACTGAATCTACGTCAATTGCTGGGAGCGGCGCGAGCCGCTGACGGTCTCTTGCACATCCTCAGAAGGAGACAGACACCAGGACTTATGCCTGGAGTTGCGGAGTAATTGCACGTGCTTCAATCCACACATTGATGAGTGGCGACGTGCGCGCGCATACCGATCAGGTGTCACTGTCGCTAGCACTGGGCACCACGTCATCAGTCTCTGTGTGTTGGGCTGTCATTTTGGACTTTACGGCTGTATAGCCGAAATCACAGGCCAGCACAACAACAAAGATTTAGGTCCAAATTCTGTCTTGGAATAGAGATGCTGCAGACCGCGTTGATCCGCAGGAGATGAATCGGTGTCTCGTCTAGGCAGCAGGGACTGTAGTGACGACTTTTCTCTTGTTCAGATGACGCAAGAACACGACTCTCCTGCCAGATGCAGTAACCAGTGCCATCTGACGCAGACTGTGTTTCTGCAATCCTCGCCTAATTCAACACCAGTATCTGTCCCAGGAACATGGATTCAAAGTGGTGTCAGAAAGAGGCATAGATCCTCATGAACCCCTGCAACTGCGGGGGCTCATGAGGATCTATAACTCTTGCAGTTGGGTGTTGTTCAGAATTTCTCGGCACTAAACGGGTTAATGTGGATTGATTATATCAGCAGTTCTATCATGTTCCAACTATCATGATCAATGCTTATTTGTGTGCAGCTTTCAGAGGCTAACTGTGCTCGCGTCATCTTGCACGTTGAAGTCAGTTACTTTTCGCATTGAGTAAACGGGTAGAATGGTGCCGCCATTCTGGTAATGGCACTGCACGTGAAACACAGCAGAAATCCGCCGTCAGAGACACAGATGAGCCAGCCGTTGACCCTCAACTGCCCCTTTAGCTTGAGGAACTGTTGTGGTTCTGTTCCTTGTGCACTCAAATAGGGCTTGCCGGCAGGTTGGACTGACAAAGATGGTGCCATCATCACGTCTGCGCTGGACAAATCCACCGCGGTCAAAGCAGACTAATATGATTGTTACTTTGGGATTTTGGACCTTTCGTCTTTCAGGGTTAAAGCCCCAAAATTGCAGACCAGTACAAATATGGACTTATAATGCTGGCCTCTAACGAGTCATAAAATAGATCATAATTGCTATGTTGACCGGACGCTATGGCTTTTTGGCGAGGGAGCTGTTCGTCTGGTTTCCTGGCGCGTTGCTGTTTAATCGGCATTAAAATTATGTCGGTTCGCAAGTCATTGCCCTCAGGTGTGAAAACGTCATTAACTGTCGTTGGCATGGTGACGTATTTTAGTGAACGCAAATCTCTTTGATAACTGTAATGGGGTCCGTTGTCAGTCACTATGAACCGTGCGGCATTCTGCAGGGGACAGCTGCATTGTCACTCATGCAACTGGCCCCTTGTCCTCCCGTGCCCCATACAGTTTTGTTTCCGGAGAATGAGTAAAGTGCGTGGAACTCGCTGTCGCGGAGGATAATTGGCGCGCTGATCTTTGATTTTTGACCTTACGTCTCTTACGTTAAAGTTCAAAATGCGGCAAGATCCAAGCGACCGCAAGACAGACACACGATTGTCTGAATGTTGGAGTTTACGTCACACAGACAACAAGTGATGTCTCGGGATCATGCCCAAATGCAGGGGCTTAGTAATAATGTATAATGGGCCTCTGTCGGTCTAAATCGACCATAGATAATACATCCTAGTTGTTTTGCTCTGATTGCCTGCTCAGCTGGATTTAAAGCAGCATCTTTTGTGACTGTAGAGGCCAATGCGGGAGTGGCAGTCCTTGCTGCAAGGTCACAAATGTACGTGGTCGCTGGTCTGATGGAGTTGTTGCACTCCTTTCTGCGTATACCCACCCAGGACTTAGGTTGTTTTAACTACTTTTTAGTTCCCAGGGTCACTTAGTGTATTAGACCGGCTGGCGACATACATTAAATATACTTTTTTTTCTTTTTCTTTTTTTCTTCTTTTTTTTTCACAAGCAATGCAGGCACGTCCTGAGAAAGTCTTGTTGCTGTCGGGACGTTAAACAATGTACATCAACCAACCAACCTTTCTGCGTGCCCGCTTGTCTGCTGCTGCTTTCGACATCTTCGCTTCCCCTGACTTGAGCTGTTGGTGGAGGATACTTCTCCACTTTGCACGGTCATCCGCAAGGCGTTCCCAGGACCCAGTGTCAATGTCCAGTGCTCTTATGTCCCTCTTGCAGACATCTACAAATCGTAGCTTGGGGCGACCAGTGTTTTTTCTCCCAGCCGCCAGTTCTCCGTAGAGGATGTCTTTTGGGATGCGGCCATCTTCCATGCGGTGAACGTGGCCGAGCCAGCGCAGTCTGCGTTGTAATAATAATAATAATAATAATAATAATAATAATAATAATAATAATAATAATAATAATAATAATAATAATAATAATAATAATACCGTTATTATATAGGCGCTTTTCTCAATTTTTGGGCAAATCGACTCAAAGCGCTGCGAACTGACACCCAACACGTACACTCACGTAACAGACACGGATTTACGCCATTTAAGACAAACACAGTACAAGACAGACGAAGGGCCAGTTGTCGGAGTAGGGTGTACATGCTGGAAAGGCCAGCGTGTGACTGGACTTCGGTGTTGGTCACTCTCTCTTGCAAAGATATGCCCAGAATACGGCGGATGCTTCTCAGGTGGAAGGTGATGAGTCTTCTCTCCTGTCTAGCATATGTGGTCCATGTCTCATTGCCGTATAGCAGTGTGCTGATGACGCAGACATTGTACACAACCATCTTTGTTTTCACAGTCAGCTTGGGATTTGTCCACACTCGAGTTGTGAGGCGTGCAAGAGTTGCAGCAGCCTTCCCGATCCTCTTGTCGATCTCGATGTCCAGAGAGAGGTTATCGGTGAGGGTGGACCCAAGGTACGTAAACTGGTGGACGACGTCGAGCTCTTAGTTGTCAATGGTGATGAATGGCGGTGTCTCTGTGTCCTGTCCCAGGACGTTCGTCTTCTTTAGACTGATAGTCAGTCCGAAGTCCTTGCAAGCCTGGGAAAATCGGTCCATCAGTGGCTGCAGTTCCTGCTGGGTATGGGTCGAAACTGCCGCATCGTCAGCGAACAACATGTCCCTAATGAGGGCTTTGCGTATCCTTTTGTCTTGGCTTTGAGGCGGGCAAGGTTGAAAAGCCTGCCATCTGATCTAGTTCGCAGGTAGATTCCTTCTGTTGCATTACCAAAGGCATGCTTGAGCAGGACAGCGAAGAGGATCCCAAAGAGAATAGGGGCCAGGACACAGCCTTGTTTGACTCCGCTGCATACGTCGAAGGGTTCGGATGTGCTGCCTTTGAACTGCACTGTCCCCTTGGTGTGGAAGGATTCTATCATACTCTGCAGTTTGGGTGGGCATCCAACCTTTCAGATAATCTTGAACAGACCGTCTCTACTGAAAAGGTCGAAGGATTTGGTGAGGTTAATAAAAGCGACATACAGAGGCATGTGTTGTTCTCTGCACTTCTCCTGGAGTTGAGTAGTCACAATGATGTCCCAGACATGCTTATTTGGAGTGTTGCTGTGTGCAGAAACATGATAGCCCAGAATATGTTGTTTTTATTTTTATTAGAGTGTACTCAGTATGATACATTAAAAGTGCTACCGTGCACTCAACTTGATCTTCTCACGTGCCGATTTCTAATTATTGGCGAAAATAAAGTTGACGTCATATGCAAAGGCTCCCATCAAGTAGTCGTTGATGTGATACAATAGTGAGGGTTTGTTTCCAACAAACGACTCCCAACAACGAATGATGGCGAAATCGCGGCGGATGATCAGCTTGTACCATAAGCATAGACAACACTTCAAACATCTCCAAAAGGCATAGACCTTGGGGAGGTTTGGAGTGTTGTCTATGCTTATGGAGGACGTGTTCATTTAGGATCTATGCCGCTTGGAGATGTTTGGAGTGCTGTCAATGCTTATGGTGGAAGCTGGTTATCCGCCGTGCCTCGGCTCTCGTTCGTTGTTAGAAGTCGTTCGTCGCTGCAAACGAAATGTCACCCTAACATTACAGTTTGTCCGAGCAACGACCGTATGAGCGATCGGTGCAGACTCACAGGCGACAGTGTGTGCTGGGTGCACGAGAGCTGCCTGGAAAACCCCCAATATTGGCTCAGAATAAGACACTTGTGGGCGGGCTGAGTACGCCATAAGGTCACTTTTGAAGGTGTAGGCCTACTTTGGGACAGAAGGCAAGCGGGGCGTAGAGCAGGCGCACGCGTGCCCAATGCGCAAAAGGCCATCGGGCCGACGTCGACCCGATGGCCTTTTCCGCATTTGATGGCTATTAACCTGCAGTTCAAAGCAAATAGTGAAGTTTCGTTTGCAATGAACGACTCCCAACAACGAACCAGAGCCAAGTCACGGCGGATAATCAGTTTGGATCATAAGCACAGACAACACTATGAACAGCTCCAAGATGCATAGATCCTCATGAGCCCGGAGACGTTCATAGTGTTGTCCATGTTGTTCATAGTGTTCTCTGTGTTTATGGTAGGAGCTTGTTATAAGCCGTGCTGGGTTTCGCTCTCGAACGTTGTTGGGAGTCGATCGTTCGTTTCACTGAAACGAAACTACTGATTTGGGCCTACATCACGGTAGAGAACCGTGTAACGAAAGACAGAACATCCGAACAAATAAAGAAACACTCTTAGAAAAGTCAATTACAACACAATGTATGAAGATTTCTCAAAACTGACGTACAAACAAGTACACAATTATCTTTTCGTGAGCGGAAGCGTCAATAATTATAAAGTGGGTCCGTTAAGACTGAACCGTGCTGCAGGGGCCAGTTACACGAGAGAACTTAGTCCTGCGCAAGCCATTATGAGAATCTACGGCTCTTGCTCAGGTTTGGCGTTGCAGGAGAGGTTTGGTTACAGGATGGGTTTGGAAAGCAGAGACTGATTTGAAAGTATCGCGTAACGTGGTCGGTAAAAACGGAAAGATCACATATATGTGTGCTGATATGTGATTTTGGAACGGCTTTAAAAATCACAAAGAGCACTCTGGTTTCTCATTTGCGAACACTCATTTTTGACAGGAAATTAATTTGTGTTGATTATTCTGACAAGAGACTCGGTGTATAGAAGACATCTTGGCTTACGTTTTACTGGCTTTTCAAATTCCAAACTTCGACCAACGGAGTTATTTCTAAATGAGAAATATATATATATATATATATATATATATATATATATATATATATATATATATATATATATATATATATATATATATATATATATATATATATATATATATATATATATATATATACAGAGTCGTAGTCGTAGTATGATAAACACACCAGACGCACGCACGTAAAGTTCTTTTAAATAAACTTCATTCAGCTGCAACCCGTCACACGTGGCTTAAGGATGTAGACAATACTGGAGTAACAGTTCCAACAATATTTTAATTCAGCAATGCGATCTGCACACAATGCATCCAAATGCACCTACAATGATACAATGTCTTCTCTTCTGCAAATGTCAACACTGGCGACACAAAGTTCCTCACACAACATACACCATCGTTATGCTGCGTCTCTCACAATGTACACCCTATACGGGCCACGTACCTACGATAAACTGTGTGTCCCTACAATTGACAATGCGTGACAATGTACACACGTGGCTTACTAGCAACAACTTTTATAGTAAAACCACTTTCCAGAAAAATCGAATGAATTTACACAACGCAACCAATCAGAACGGAACACGTTATTGAAACTCATAAATATTAATAAAAGAAGAACTTTCTCCAATAACTATAATGGTCTACAAAATTCGACTGCTCATTTCAGCCCCAAATCCCAGTATGTAATGATATCACACAAACATATGGCAAACCGTTTGACGACTTCTCACAACACACAAAGAACGGCTGCTAATTTCACGCGCACAGTAAACAACTATGACTAGCAACTATGCTACTGTGTTACAAAAATGTTACTTACTCTTTTGACGTCACATGTACGAGGTCACTAGAGAGCGCGACCCTGATTCGAACGTTCTGGTTCATTCTCAGGTAATCTACGCAAAACAAAAATCGACCGCTCTTCTCCGTGCGACTCTTCTAGAAGCTTCCGGACTAAAATTAGCGTATCATAACAAAGCCAAATCCGCTATCATGCACGAACGATAAAGAATCTCACTGAAAAGGTACGTGAAATGTAACCATGATAGCTCAAATAAATATCGGATCGTTTCCTACAATTAACACATGTATGCTCTCACAGAACAACACAACCACAATCGTAACATATATATATATATATTCATTAGGTATAACAAAGGCGTCACCCAAAGCCAAAAAATGCACTCAATCAGAATAGCTCCAAGGGACGTAATTTTTCAATAAATTCTGAAAATGCTCTTACTGTGCTAACGCCATGGAATTCCAGGCTGGTAAGCTTGCATTGTGTCATCAGGACATCAGATGCCCTTTTTATGACTGCATCGCTCACCAGATCTACTCTTTCGAAAGGGTAGTGGGAGAAAAGAAATGACAGACCCTTTTTTTCTTTTTTTTAGACTTCCACTGAACACCTACTGCATATAGCAATAGGGACTACCCCCAGGCGCCCCGCAATACGCTGGAGAATATCCAGTCCTCCCCCCCCCCCCCCCGAGAGGGGAGGCTAGTGCATGAATATTCCTAAACAGATCTTGGACCTGCTGGATAGATTTTTGTTTTTGCCGCCTACGACCGGTTTCGCCCCAAGGGGGATGGGGGGGGGGGGGGATCCCTAAAACTTTATGAGGTGTTGCAGTGGAAGAAGACAGACTAATTTTGAAAAGGTAACACCTAGGCAATTTTGTGGTGCAATTATTCTTTACTCATAACAAAGGCGTCACCCAAAGCCAAAAAATGCACTCAATCAGAATAGCTCCAAGGGACGTAATTTTTCAATAAATTCTGAGAATGCTCTTGCTGTGCTAACGCCATGGAATTCCAGGCTAGTAAGCTTGCATTGTGTCATCAGGACATCAGCTGCCCTTTTATGACTGCATCGCTCACGAGATCTAGAAAGAAAGGGTAGTGGGAGAAAAGGAATGACAGACCTTTTTTTTTTTTTTTAGCCTTCCACTGAACACCTACTGCATATAGCAATAGGGACAATATATTTATATATAAAGGGGCTTTTTGAGGAAGTAGACAAGGCTTTGGGAGACGCCTTTGTTTGAAGAAAAGAAAAAGACGGAATTTTTTTTTTAATGAAAACTTATATATATATATATATATATATATATATATATATATATATATATATATATATATATATATATATATATATATATATATATATATATATATATATATATATATATATATATAATTTTCATTTTTTAAAAAATTCCTCAAATAGCCCCCTTGGCTTTTGTCTCGGTGTCTATGCTTTGAACTTTTTCCGTCCAATCGAACTGACACAAATTCAAGGGGCATAAGTCAAATCTTGATTTATATTTCGTATGCCCGAGAGTTTGCAGGCTGCTGTGCTGTATGTAGGCCGTGCACATTTTGTGTAACCCCTTCACTGCCATCAGTCGCAGATTCTGTTTATGAAATCTTTGTTAAAACAACGCCAATCAGTCATGGATGCAAAGTGGTATCAGCAATTGACATAGATCCACATGAGCTCCCGCAACTGCAAGGGCTCATGAGGATCTGTGCCTCTAGCAGGTGGGCCTTGTTAAAGTTTCCTCGACGGTGGATGAGTTGGGCGTGTAACTGTGTGCAAATAAAATTTAAAAAATACTCAACAAGGTGCTCCGCTGTGGTGTTTTCGCTTCCGATCGCGAATAGATCATTAGCAAATTGCATATTTTTTTATGTCTATTTTCAGCGGGAAAAATACCAATTATTATTTGTGTATTAGTAATAAATTGTGTTGTAATTGTCTTTTCTAAGCGTGTTTCATTCTTCCTTGGGATGTTCTCTCCATTTTACACCTTTTTGTTCTGGATTTCACATGTCGAGCTGTGTAGAGTATCGTGTGACGATTCAATTTCATATCCACAGATAGTTGCCAGCATGATCGCAACTAGGGGCATTCTTTGCTTTCCAAACGAAACATTCACCTAACGTCAGTGAAATTTGCATTGGACGTGTGCGACCAGTACACAAGTTTTAACCCTTCATTGCCCAGAAAAAGTGAAGACAATCCAACTGCAAGAGACATAGATCTTCTTGAGCCTCCGCGATGATCTATGCCACTTATTGAGACCAATTTTTATCGCTGTCGTGGACGGACGAGACTTTTGGCCGTTGAATAAACAAAGATTCCAGACACAGCGTATGCGTCCATTGGCAGGGAAGGGGTTAACGTGCGGTACGATGTTTTTGCATGCGGTACTGAGTGTCAAAACGTGGACAGTACGATATATTTGCATGCGGTACTGAGTGTCAAAACGTAGACAGTACGATGTTTTTGCATGCGGTATTGAGTGTGAGAACGTGGACAGTACGATGTTTTTGCATGCGGTACTGAGTGTCAAAACGTGGACAGTACGATGTTTTTGCATGCGGTACTGAGTGTCAAAACGTGGACAGTACGATGTTTGTGCATGCGGTATTGAGTGTGAGAACGTGGACACTACGATGTTTTTGCATGCGGTATTGAGTGTGAGAACGTGGACAGTACGATGTTTTTGCATGCGGTACTGAGTGTCAAAACGTGGACAGTACGATGTTTTTGCATGCGGTATTGAGTGTGAGAACGTGGACAGTACGATGTTTTTGCATGCGGTACTGAGTGTCAAAACGTGGACAGTACGATGTTTTTGCATGCGGTACTGAGTGTCAAAACGTAGACAGTACGATGTTTTTGCATGCGGTATTGAGTGTGAGAACTTGGACAGTACGATGTTTTTGCATGCGGTACTGAGTGTCAAAACGTAGACAGTACGATGTTTTTGCATGCGGTATTGAGTGTGAGAACGTGGACAGTACGATGTTTTTGCATGCGGTACTGAGTGTGAGAACGTGGACAGTACGATGTTTTTGCATGCGGTATTGAGTGTGAGAACGTGGACAGTACGATGTTTTTGCATGCGGTACTGAGTGTCAAAACGTGGACAGTACGATGTTTTTGCATGCGGTACTGAGTGTCAAAACGTGGACAGTACGATGTTTTTGCATGCGGTACTGAGTGTCAAAACGTGAACAGTATGATGTAGTTTCCGTATTACTGGTATGTGTTCTCTCAGTAGTAAGGTTTCGTTTGCGACGCACAACTCCCAACAACAAACGAAAGCGAAGTCACGGCGGATAACCAGCTTGTACCACAAGCATAATCACTCCAAACATCCCCAAGAGGCATAGATCCTCATGATCCCCAAGGCTCATGGGGATCTATACCTCTTGGAGATGTTTGGAGTGTTGTCTATGCCTATGGTACAATCTCGTTGTCCGCGGCCATGACTTCGCGGCTCTTGTTTGTTGTTGGGAGTCGTGCGTGGTAAACGAAACCTCCCCAATGCACCATGCATGACCCTGCTCAGTTATCACTAGTCGATCCATATATTGTTTAAGCGCGTCAGTCAAACAGGATTTTCAAATCAATCCTATGTTGTGTGCGTACAGGTTTCACGTAAGGTCCACTCTTCGTCCGACAGCACAAGACAAGTGATGTGTTGACCGCAACCACTGGCTGTTTTGGATCAGCAGTACCGGTGGACGTTTCATGGGGGAGGTTCCTAAAGTATCAGTCACTGAACGTTGTCTGCGGATACTCTGAGACCAGGAATCATGTGAAGAAGCGCTTGTAAGGTCAGTTTACTTTTTATTTCTACACCACCTCAAACGTATCATCCTCCTACCCCACCCCGTCCCGCCCGCGAATTACCTTTTCCAAACCAACTTTCGTAACGCAACGGCTCCACGTGTAGTTCAGCCGATGGGCCACAATCTGACACACTGCCGATAGGCCACACTCTGACACACTGCCGATAGGCCACACTCTGAAACACTACCGAAATACCACACTCTGACACACTGCCGATAGGCCACACTGACACACTGCCGATCGGCCCACACTCTGACACACTGCCGATAGGCCACACTGACACACTGCAGATAGGCCACACTCTGACACACTGCCGATCACTCTGACACACTCCCGATAGGCCACACTCTGACACAATGCCGACAGGCCACATTCTGACATACTGCCGGTATACCACACTCTGACACATTGCCGATAGGCCGCACTCCGACACACTGCCGATAGGCTACATTGCCGATAGACCACACTCTGACATACTGCCAATCACTCTGACACACTGCCGATAGCCCACACTCTGACACACTGCGGATTGACCACACTCTGACACACTGCCGACAGGCCACACTCTGACACACTGAGGATTGACCACACTCTGACACACTGCCGACAGGCCACACTCTGACACACTGCGGATTGACCACACTCTGACACACTGCCGACAGGCCACACTCTGACACACTGCGGATTGACCACACTCTGACACACTGCCGACAGGCCACACTCTGACACTGACATTGCCGATCGGCAGAACTATGCGTGGAGGTTGTGTTACGGAACTCGGTTGGGAAAAAAAAAAATCACGCGTCCAGCCATTAGTTTAACCCCTTCACTCATGATATGAACACCACTCCAGCCAAACCTCGGAAAATAGAAACTCATAAGCTTCCACAGCTGCGCAGGCCCATGTAGTTCTATTCCTCATTCTGCTCTTATTTTGCATCCGTATTACTTCCACGAGCTTCGGGTTTGAATTTACAGTGATTTCAGAAGAAAAAAAAACTTGTGACTACTAGCAATCAATCTGATTTATATCCCGTTCTCTGCCCGTGGACGATGATTGTGTTTTTGAAATCTTTGTAAACTCAACTTCACAGATCCCCAACCGTTAGAGGAATATGGACGCAAATTTTCTTCAGCAAGAGGTATAGATCCTTATGAGCCCCTGCATTTGCTGGGGCTCATAAGGATCTATATCTCTTGCATTTGGGTGTTTTACATTTTTCTCTACAGTCAAGAGGATTTTCTTATCTTCTTTTCGAATGTCTAACATTCGAGGGCTGCTCGACGTGGACATGGATTAGGAACTACCGATCAAATACAATCGAATCTAGTTTTAAAATGATCAAGTACGAGGTCACAAATTTGATTCAAATCCCGCGGTCCAGTCTTTCTTATACAGTGTATGTGAGACGTATTATCTCACTCAAGCAGTGACTGGATGTTCTCGTCATTAGGTTTTGGAGGATGGCACTTTGGATCGCTATGGATGACATTGTCAGGGAAATTTACAGCGTCAAGCTCATCTGGCGTTACAACTGAACTAGCAAAGCCTTCAACAGTTTGTTTAACTGTCGGCACACGCGCCTCCCAAAGTATCGAAAGACAGCGACAGGTGTAAGTCAGTTAGTCCCACAAGGTCAAACCTCCTTAGCGATGTTCGCCGCCAGGTGGTCTGGGTCACTCGCACGACGTTAACCTGTTTCGGCTGAGTCTCTGTATAGCTTTGCGACAGCGGCGCAGTAGGCGACAATGCAAAAATTTAGGGGCAGCTAGCGGAAAATCGTTTTGTGTTTCCATAGTATAATAACGGTATTATTATTATTATTATTATTATTATTATATTATTATTATTATTATTATTATTATTATTATATAGCGGTCGCGACAGGCGGCACCGCGCCCCTATTTAAGTTGTTAAAAAAAAAAAGGATTTATTGTCACGTACAGAAAACCACGCTCACTACACAGCAAAGTCACGTCGAAATCGTGTTTGAATTGCTCCATAAAATTTGATCAGCCAGACCGCTGACTCCCGGTATCTCAGTAGTACCGCACACCGCAGAAAGACGGCCCGCATCGTCTGACGCCGAGTCGCGCTACTTAATGGCAACAATTGCCTCCTTTGATTTCGTATGTTCGAAGATTCGCTTGTGTCGCTTGTACGCCATGGCAGCTTTTCCGACATGTCGCCTGCATCCAGTGCCGCTATATGGAAACACAAGTGACGCATGTACTCGTCACTACGTGCCGCATGAGTGCGAGTGGAGGCGAGCAGCACGATGCATTCTGCATTGATAGAATACATCAGACAGAAACATCATACTTCTGACGTTTTGACATTTCGTACAGCAAGCTTGAATGTCGCTATAGAATGCTTAACCTCGTACGGCAAGCTTGAATGTCGTACAGAATGCTTAACCTCGTACAGCAAGCTTGAATGTCGTACAGAATGCTTAACCTCGTACAGCAAGCTTGAATGTCGTACAGAATGCTTAACCTCGTACAGCAAGCTTGAATGTCGTACAGAATGCTTAACCTCGTACGTTATGTTTGAATGTCGTACAGAATGCTTAACCTCGTACAGCAAGCTTGAATGTCGTACAGAATGCTTAACCTTGTACAGCAAGCTTGAATGTCGTACAGAATGCTTAACCTCGAACAGCAAGCTTGAATGTCGTACAGAATGCTTAACCTCGTACGGCATGTTTGAATGTCGTACAGAATGCTTAACCTCGTACAGCAAGCTTGAATGTCGTACAGAATGCTTAACCTCGTACAGCAAGCTTGAATGTCGTACAGAATGCTTAACCTCGTACAGCAAGCTTGAATGTCGTACAGAATGCTTAACCTCGTACGGCATGTTTGAATGTCGTACAGAATGCTTAACCTCGTACAGCAAGCTTGAATGTCGTACAGAATGCTTAACCTTGTACAGCAAGCTTGAATGTCGTACAGAATGCTTAACCTCGTACAGCAAGCTTGAATGTCGTACAGAATGCTTAACCTCGTACGGCATGTTTGAATGTCGTACAGAATGCTTAACCTCGTACAGCAAGCTTGAATGTCGTACAGAATGCTTAACCTCGTACAGCAAGCTTGAATGTCGTACAGAATGCTTAACCTCGTACAGCAAGCTTGAATGTCGTACAGAATGCTTAACCTCGTACAGCAAGCTTGAATGTCGTACAGAATGCTTAACCTCGTACGGCATGTTTGAATGTCGTACAGAATGCTTAACCTCGTACGGCATGTTTGAATGTCGTACAGAATGCTTAACTCGTACGGCATGTTTGGATGTCGTACTGACCGCACCCATCATTAGCTATACACTTTAACTCCTTCTACCCCAAGACCGAAATCACCAAATTTTGAAGTCGTCCTCTGAAGACTGCTTTGCAGTGCCGGACACAGATCGACCATGATATTTCAAGGGTGATGCCAGAATAGCTTGGCGCCCATAGGCGCCAAGCTATTCTGGCATCACCCTTGAACTATTATGGTCGATCTTTATCTTGCTGCAGTGTGTCTGGGGTAGAATGAGATAAACTAGGCCTTGAGTCGCGACTGTTCGGATGGAAAGCAGAGGATAACTAATTTGTTTTCCTCCCCACGTCACACGACCAGTCACTTTAGCGCAAACTGTACCATGTGACCGTGATATAAAAACCCCTGTAGCGTTAGTTAGTTAGTTCGGGTTTCACGTCCACAGCACCGATGTGATCATGGACAGCCCTGACAGGGAAATCTATTGCCTATGGAGTACTACCTGAACACTGATCAACTCAAGCGCACTCCAACTGTGCCACTTTGATTTACCAGGGCCTTTCAACGGACATGCTATTGAACAAATCCGTTTTTCCCCCTGGATTGTGAGTCCAGCTACCGGGGCCGGGACGGGATTCGAACCCACGAACCGGCGATTCCCTTCGCTCTCCTGCTCCGACGTTTAACCGCCTGAGCTATTTCGGACTCTCGCCCTGTAGCGAAAAATGGCGGACGTTTTATAGCCCTCTCGATGACGCGTTAGGACCTCGTTTTCGAGTCTTGATAGCAACTCGGTTCGACAAAATAGCAGAAAAAAAACGCACTAAAGTAGTCCTATTTGACGTAATACACATCATCTGCCTTATTTTTTACGACGTGAGGAGCCAACTTAAACAATATTTCACCACTAATTACACAGCGCAAACAGCAAAAGCCTTCGCCAAATCCATCTCATCGCCATGCCCCGAGCATTTTCAAAGTTCGGAAAACCACGGAACAAAAATAGCTTCCGAGTTTGGTTTTTTTAACCAATCAGAGACAGCAATCCGGCCTCGCAAACAACACACACTGTCGTCTGCTCAGCCACCAACATGCCACAATTTCACCAAAGCACAGAGCAACAAATTCAAGAACTAAATCGAGAATACACACCCAGCAACACTATACACAAAGCACGCTATTGCCAAAGTTCTCTCTTCACGTCACTCAACACGGGACTATCTGAAGAGAAACATCTCACGAATTTTCGAATACTATCTGACATCATGTCAACGCTGTAAAATAAAATCTTACCTTAAAATCCATCTCAGCACTAGTCCTGCTGTTAACAACGAGCGTTTTTTTTTTTTTTTTTTTTTTTTTTTTTTTTTTTTTTTTGGTTTTTTTTTTTTTGTTGTTGTTGTTTTTTGGTATTCCTTTTTCCAGATATCCCAACACACATGACACTTTAGAATATAACGACAATCTGCTGCACACTCGAAGCATCCCCTTCAGTCATCTTGAATCTAAAAGCACGAGGCACCATGCTAACTTGCACAAGCTGTCACATCAGTGGTCAAATGCCGATCGCTTCTCATCAAAATATGAAGTTCTTAATTTTTCTGAATCACACAGCAGTCAAGAAGCACTGTCACTGTCATACTTTGACGACCTTTTGTAGACATTGCAGCTTGAATCATTCTGTACACAAGCCAAGATTAGCTTTTTACTCGCGAAACTTGCGCTTCACACGGAATCATGCTACATCACACTCTGTCTCGTAAAGATTGGGAATCCCCGGCAGAACATGTATATTCAATGGTGTCACCTATCCGCCACAGAAGCGGCCGTCTTCATAAATCGGATTTTTTCTAAACAATAAACGGAGGAAGGAAAACAAATACGTTATTGGTCGGAGGGGTTTAGTCGCTACACAGACCTTTGTATGCCTTCGGGAGGGCAAAGGAATCATTGTACCTCTCAGGCCTTCGGGGTACAATGATTCCTTTGACCTCCCGAAGGCCTACAAAGGTCCGTGTAGCGAACCTCTCCGACCAATAACTTATATTGTGATCACAGTGACCGTGTATCTGCTTCCTCAATAGTTGTAAGCACATCATGAAGGGGAAATAAATCGAATCGATACGCATACGAAACAACGTCTCGAAACATGCTTCCGGTGTAAATCCCCCCAACATCTTCTCCCCTCCCCTCCCCTCCCCCCCCCCTCCCCCACTCGTGGCTAACCCATTTAACCCCACACCGCAGTTCCCGTATTTCATAGGCGTTACCCAACGTATATGTACCAGTTGCAGGAGATGGATTGACCATGACAATTCAAGGGTAGTGCAAGATTAGCTTGGCTCCTTCTGGCGCCAAGCTAATTTGGCACTACCCTTAAATTATCACAGTCAATCCTTCTCCCTTATTTACGCGTCGGAGCTAAACGGGTTAACATTACTGTCTTCAGGCGCCAAGCTAATCTGGCACTACCCTTAAATTATCACAGTCAATCCTTCTCCCTTATTTAGGCGTCGGAGCTAAACGGGTTAACATTACTGTCTTCAGGCGCCAAGCTAATCTGGCACTACCCTTGAATTATCATGGTCAGTCCATCTCCTACAGTTGGGGCGCCTCGGCTAAACGGGTTAACATTACTGCCTTCACGCGCTCAGCTAATCTGGGACTACCTTTGAATTATCACAGTCAATCCTCCTGCAGTTGGGCGTCGGGGCTAAACGGGTTAACATTACTGCCTTCACGCGCTCAGCTAATCTGGCACTACCCTTGAATTATCATGGTCAGTCCATCTCCTACTGTTGGGGCGCCGGGGCTAAATGGGTTAACATTGCCGATGGCTGCATGGTTGAGGAGGTTAAACCAAATAAGGCAGCCAGTGTCAGCAGAGGCTGATCAGTTCACACGCTGTGATCATGCCAGTTACACACGGCTGACTGGAGACAAGACGGGTATTGATTGCGGGGCCGCGGTCTATACTGAGAGATTTTATTGTGATCTGAATGTAATTTGTTTGAAGGCTGATTTCGTGAACAGTCGCTTTACCAGGCCATTTCGTCTGCAAGAGGCATAGATTTTCTTGAGCCCTCATCAGTCCCTCCAAACTGTGCCAACTTTTCCATATGCGAGAGATGTGTCACATCAGGCAAGGAAACTGTTGTGGTTTTCTTGAGTTTGCGATTGTTTGGGGCGTGTAGAAAATTCAGAAGTTCTTTATTTTTGGAGTGCTACATTACAGTTTAGGCGGCTGATCGACAACGATAGCACAAGGGTGGTGACGGAATAGCTTAGCACCTAGAGGTCGCCAGTGCGGTCGATCCTCATCCTGCTGTAGTGATTTGGGGCTTAATGGGTTATTTAGCCAGAATTCACAAACCAAACACCCGAACACTGTTAACCCGTTCAGTGCTGAAAAAATTGAACACCACCCAACTGCGAAAGGTATAGAGCCTCATGAACCCCCGCAGTTGCCAGGGCTCATCAGGATCTATGCCTCTTGCTGGCACCACTTTGAATACATGTTCCTGGGACAGCTAGGGATTTTTGTGGAGCAGATTGCAGAAACACAGTCTACGCCAACTGGCACTGAACGGGTTAAAAAGGAGACGGGAAAGGTTTCCTGGATACACGTATTTTGGTTAAAAGGAGACGGGGAAAAGTTTCCAGGATACACGTATTTGGGTTAAAAGGAAACGGGAAAGGTTTCCAGGATACACGTACTTTGGTTAAAAGCAGACGGGAAAGGTTTCCATGATACACGTATTCTTGGTTAAAAGGAGACGGGAAAGGTTTCCAGGATACACGTATTTTTGGTTAAAAGGAGACGGGAAAGGTTTTCAGGATACACGTATTTTGGTTAAAAGGAGACGGGAAAGGTTTCCAGGATACACGTATTTTGGTTAAAAGGAAACGGGAAATGTTTCCAGGATACACGTATTTTGTCTGACATCAGTTCAGACCCCGAGGTCTGTCCGATGAGTCAGAGTAGCTCCTGCGCAAGGAACTACGCCAGGCGCTCCTGGGGTCCGTTCTATGAGTAAGATTGAATCCTACACATACCACCACACAGTCTGCTTCGCAAGAGAACAGCCAGCCTATTTCTTGCGCAGGATTTACGTTCTCGTGCGACTCAGCTCTAGGGCCCGTTGCATAGGTGAGTTTAGTGCTACGCAAGACACTTTGCTATAGTGGAGCACCTTGTTTAGTGGCTTGCCCTGGTCCCGTCAGTGATAGGACAGTCAAGGTTTCGATCTCAACTGGTGTGACGTCAGTGGAGGTCTTACCCCTCCTCTCTCCTCCCCCTCCTCCCACGCCCTGGGGACATCGCGTGGTGTGCGGCCTCTATCCCGAAAGGGGGTCAGGGATAATCAGCCGATTAGTCGTCTCGTTACAAGGGCGCCGTGATCGCGCTCCACTCAGTACCGCCTTGTACCAGGTATTGATGGTCAACACCTTCAGACTCACCACTCCGTCTCAGTGAGAGGCGAAAGAGGAAGTAAATGAGGTAGATGTTTACCAGCAAGAGGCATAGATTCTCATGAGAATCTACGCCTCTTGCAAACTGCCAGTCATGACAGCAGGTCACGATGGAAAAGATGGACAGGTGGGCTGAATCCGCCAACAGTTGACTTTAGGGCAAACAAGCACAGATGTCAACGGTGAACAGCAGGGGGTCAACTTATTCAAGGCTGTCTATCTATCTATATCCCGTAGTCTTGCCGACCGTTGGGGCACCACTGATGACTTGGCAACCAGCTCCCTCCATTCCTCTCTGTTCTCTGTCATTCTCAGCGTATCGCCCAGCTTTGAGTCCTGTCCACTCTGAGATATTGTCTTCCCATCTTTTCCTCTGTTTTCCTCTCCTTCGTCCTCCTTGCACAGTGCCTTGCAGGACTGTTTTGGCAAGCCCTGCTGAACGCGTGACATGCCCATACCACTTCAGTTTGCGTTTTCTCACAATGGCTAATAAGTCTTCATAGGGCCCGATGGCTTGCCTGATTCTGCTTCCCACTTCCTGGTTTGTGATGTGATCTCTGTATGAAATGCCAAGCAGCCTTCGAAAACATCTCATTTCAGTGGCTTGTATCCTTCTTTCAAGTGCTGCTGTGAGGGTCCATGACTCGCAGGCATACAAAAACACTGAGATGAGTATGGAGCGCATCAGTCTGATCTTGGAGCAGAGTGTGATGTTTCTGTCCTTCCATATGGTCCTCAATCTTGTCAGTGATGTTGCTGTCTGCGCAATCCTGGACAGTATTTCTGATTTTGATCCCACATCTGTCACAATGGCTCCTAAGTATTTGAATTTCTTAACTGTTTCCAGTTTTTGGCCTCCAACCATGATTTCAGTGCCAATGCCACTGGCGTTATTGGTCATCAGTTTGGTCTTCTCTGCACTGATTTCCATCCCATATGCAATGGCTGTACTATCCAGCTATTCCACCAGCTGAGCTAGCTCCTTCTCTGTTTCTGCAAGGCCATCAATGTCGTCCGCAAAGCGCAAGTTCGTGATTGTTCTGCCTCCAATACTGACAGTTCCTTCATGATCTTTCAGAGCGTCCGTCATGATTCTTTCCAGGAAGATGTTGGAAAGAGTAGGTGAGAGCAAGCAGCCTTGTCTGACTCCAACTGTAGTCCTAAACCAGTTTCCTATTTTGCCGTTGAAGCAGACTGCGCTAGTGGCCTTGTTGTAAAGGTTTGCTATGACTTTGATCAGGTTGGCATTGATGTTGTATAGCTTCATGATGGACCAAAGGGCTGCATGCCACACCCTGTCAAACGCTTTCTTGAAATCCACAAAGACATGATAGAGGTCCTGTGGTCATTCAAGGCATCCCGGCTCAATAGCTGAGGAAGTGTCGTATAGCGTTGCCTGACGGCAACGCTATACGACATTTTCGCAGTTATTGACGCGTCTTGTATGAAGGAAGCACAAGCCCTTGCAGCATGCTAGAGCGCATGGAGAGATAGAGAAAGTGGGGTCCCCAAACAACCCCTCAAATTTTTACTGAGACCAAATCATGGCTATTTTAAACATCAACACATACAGCTCTAACAAAACCCCGCCTCACACACACCGAAAGTGTATTTTGAGAGATAATTTATAGCTTCAAAAAATCAATATATTACATTATAATATGAATCAGGACAAATCATAGGGGCCCGATTATAATAGCTTTGACTAATGCAAATCCGCAAATCCGCGTGCGCTCCGCCGCCTACTAAGCTCAAGACAGAATACAAGGGAGGAAACGACAGGCACACAAATCGAGACGCACTGTGATTCCAGAGCAGTTTTCAACCCTCAAAGCAACCATCTGCCTAAAACGTCAAACTGAACAGACTCGGTAGATATTTTGCCACAAATCTATACCAACCTTGTCCTCGGATCAAAACGGATAGTTTAGTATCAAGACTTTTTGCACAGTCAAGCATCATTCACAGCAGACGTCGAGTCAGGGTTTTAGATGTGGCCAGAAATACACCGAATGCTCATTTTTTTTATTGGTTTATGTAAATTAGCATATCCAATGAAATTAAAACAAGAGTGTTTCTTACTGTCGACATGAGCTTGTGACCCCAGCTGCATGCAGCAGTTGCTTTAGTAGTCCAAGAGCTAGCCCGGACTACCGTGCGTGCACCCCACCCCCCACTACTCACTAAGATGGGTTTCAAAGTGTATCTTAGTATGTCCTGAGATGTTTAAGCAATGTTCCCCTAAAATCCTTAAAAACACACCAGAGATATAACCGATGATGCAAGGGTACCCCCATTCATGCTCTTCAAGGATGCTAAAATGAGCTTGAGAAACATTTTCCTCTAAATAAATCTGAATTCATTCCAGAATCCCAAATCAGGCAATATTATGTTAAGGCACACCTTCTGCATCCTCTGCAAAAAAAACAGAATGAAAAAAATTTGAATCTGTAGCTCACAGAGAAGGTATTTATGCACCCAGGAAATGGCCATTTCTGCAAAATCGCAACAACAAAAAAAGACAAAAATAATCTATCAGATGCCTTCAGACATTTTCTATAGCACTGGCAGTCCAGTTTCAGGCTTACATCATTAAAACAGGATGTCACAATTATTATAAACTTGACTAGGTGATGTTGTTATCACTATGAGTGCCACATTGGTTGATTTTTTTTATCCCTATCCCCAAGTTGTAAAAATACACAAAATTAATTAGAAAAAAAAATACTAAAGTTATTCCATTTCATTTTGACCTCTCTTTACCTATTAAGTTTCAATAATTTGAGCATAAAGTGCAAGAAAATGAGGAAAGTCGGCATCCTTTATGATACGTTTGTGGTGAATAATAGCTTTTTCCCATTTAAAATTGCCAAATTGGGAAACATACGTTGTCTCCAATGCCCTCAGAAATTTTGTATAGAACTGATAGGTCATTTTTTAAAGGTTTTAATGGTTAGGATAGAGTACCACAGTTACTCCCAACCTGATTTTATGATGTTGTGATTCATTTAGGGGTCACAGTGGCTGAATCTGCTGCCCTACCCCCATTTTACCAGTAGCAAAGGAACACAAAATGATCATAAAAATTGCTTATGTCATACTCCTCTGTTTAAATATTTTGTTGCCAGTTTTCTTAACAAAGTATGCACATTGAGCATAAAATCTGTGATCATTTCATTAATTTCAATGTGACCCATCAATTTAATTATAATTCTTTTTGTTAAAGCATAAAAAGGGGGAAATGTATGTAAACAGGGGCTGCTGCTTAGGAACTTCCTCTTTAATAGAACAGCAAGACTGAAGTAAATGGCACATTCAGCAGTCTTGTCAAACTCAGGGAAGGTGTACCTCAAGGAGGTGATGTGTCTGGTGCTGTTCTTGGTCTACATTAATGACATCAGTACAGTACAGCAGTACCAAGGTTTGTCTCGAACATCCTCCATACAGATGACTTTGCAGTGTGGAGCACAGCAGAACATACTGCACAAGACGCACAAGACGCCATGCGGAATGAAGGAAATGGCATGTGCATCTGTTGTGCAGACTGCACTACTACCTCCCTCTCCTTACCAGCTGGCAGCAGCAGCTCCAACTAACATACAGATCTGCAGGGGCTCAACACAACAGCAGAGCACTAGCTAGGGTAAGGCAGCAGCTTGATCCACTGATCTCCTCAACAGGAAGCTTCAAGATAGACTGAATGTTCTGTCCACAAAATAGTGCTGCAGTGAATTCCAGTGCATTCTGGAGTAGCTGGGAATGGAGAGGCTGACAGCCTGGCCAAAGCAGGCACCAGACTACCTCAAGATCACATCCCCCTGTAAAGAAACCAGGACACTATAGCAACAAAGTGATTGGCAACAGCAGAATGGCGGCTGCAGCCTGTGGCAAATGACATCAACAAGATGAACAGGGAGAGCCAGAACACCATCTTCCATCTACGCAATGATCACTCGTTACTCACCTCCTGAGACTGGGTCATGCGGAAACAGCCCTATGCAAATGTGACGTAGAAAATCAGTCTCTTTAACACATTCTCCAGACCTGTCCATATAGAGAAGCGGTCCACTGGCAGTTCTGACCAGAAGACACGCCCCTGTACACCAAACTCTGAAAACCTGCTGCAGAGCTCTTGACAGCTCTCTTATTGGCTGAACAATATAAGATTTAAAGATGGCCATCAAGAAATTAAACGTTGCAGAAGAAGAAGGCAAAAATTGGGGTGGAAGTGGTGATCTCATGGTAGACATATGGAAACTAAGTATTTTCTTAACATTGTTTTGGCTGTTAGGAACCATGAAACTTTATTATGCATATTTATATTACACCTTTCTAGATGAAAATAAATGAGAAGAAAAGACCATACTAGACCCGCCTTTCACTATAGTTAAAATATCTCCTAAAAGACCAGCTAGTTTCACTCATTCAGGCTATCATTTTTGCCTTTTTTTTCTCTCCACTAAACAAACAGCAAACAAATTGATTGTCACATTTTGATCAGAATACAGTCCAACATTCCACATATTTTATGGACATTAAAGAGATCGGAGACATGACACCTCCCTGAGATACATCTCACCTGAGTTTGACAAGACTGCTGAGTGTGCCATCAACTTTAATCATGCAATTCTGTTGAAGAGGAAGTCTTTCAGCCATTGGTACATCATGCCTCCAACTCCAGACGGTAGAAGCTTTAGCAGCAGCCCCTGTTTACAGACTCCCCCACCCCAACCCCACCCCACCCACCCCCCTTATGTTCTTAATCAAAAATAGTTACAATTAAATTGATGGGTCACATTGAAATTAATGTAATGATCACAGATTTTTATACTCAATATGCATACTTTGTTAAGAAAACTGGAAACAAAAATATTTAGAGGAGTATGATGTAAGCAATTTTTTTTATCATTTTGCGTTCCTTTGCTACTGGTAAAATGGGGATAGGGCAGCAGATTCAGCCACTGTAGACCCTGAATGCATCACAGCATCATAAAATCAGGTTGGGAGTAACTGTGGTACTCTATCCTAATCAATAAAACCTTTTAAAAAAAGACCTATCAGTTGTATACAAAATTTCTGAGGACATCAAAAACTTTTCTTCTTCTTTTTTTTTTTTTTTTTTTTGATTTCGCGGAAATGGCCATTTACTGGGTGCACAAATACCTTCACTGTGAGCCACAGATTCAATATTTTTTTCATTCTGTTTTTGCAGAGGACGCAGAAGGTATTCCTTAACATAATATTGCCTGATTTGGTTAGTTAGTTAGTTATTTGGGTTTAACGCCGAGCAGGCGACTAAGGCCATCTCACGGCGGAGCCTGATTTGGGCTCCTATAATAAATTCTGATTTATTTAGAGGAAAATATTTCTCAAGCTCACTTTAGGATCTGCGAAGAGGGTGAATGCGCCATCGGCTATATCTCTGGTGTGTTCCTAAGGATTTTAAGGAAACATGGCTTAAACATCTCAGGACATACAAAGGTACACTTTGAGATCCATCTTATTGAGTACTGGGGAGGGGGAGGGGGGGTATGGTAGCCAAACCTGGCTTATGGAGTACAGGTACGTATTTCCCCCAGCCCGAAAAGGTCTACTTTAATGGAGTCTGGTTTAAACACTGCTCATTTGTCAATATCTTTTTGAGTAATTCTCTTTGACTTTAGAGTAAACACAGCAGAAAACAATGGATGCACTGCAGTGCATAGAGGCCTCTTTCAAGGCACTCAACTAAAGGTTTAACGTTCACCTCTAGATGTTGAGAAAGAGGTCGATACTTCTGGCCACATCTAGAATTTCGCGTGTGCGGTCCATTTCTACCCTTGTATTCTGTCTTGAGCTTAGTAGGCAGTGGCACAGCGGATTTGCATTAGTCAAAGCTACTATCATCGAGCACCTATGGGATGAACTTCATCTTCTAAACGATATCTGTGCTGTAGAGAACAAGGACTTAGACTCGAAAAAAACCACGACTTCTCTCTCTGATAGTTTGTGGGAAATCAAAGGCATATCTGGGAAAACAATATACAACAGAAGAAATTCAATCACTCACCACTGAGGATGTAATTAAACTACACGCTAAATATGAAAATTACATTGGTTCACTAATGACTCGTGACTTAGGATGATCTCTTGTGTGTCTGTACATGAAAGCAGTTACTTGCCTGTGGACACTGACAGTCTATCATATGACCTTGAAAGCAACCCTATTGTTTCAAGTTTAATCAGCAAATTAGCATGCGTCATGTTCACCTGGTCATGTTTTACAAGTTTGGAAATTACCTAGCACCTGCGATCGCCTTACTGATTACAGGGAGTCATATTAATTTTTCTAAAATAATTTTTTTAGCAGAAGAAAATGGTGGACAATTAGACGACCATGACAGTAACAAAACCCAATAGGCAGGGGAGAGTTGAAGCAGGAAAAAGATTAGCTGAGTGGTACCAAAAAAAAAAGTTGCAACTACAGGAAAAGGTTCATGTAACTGAACTGACAACAGCGCCTCTGTCAACAGCACTATATTGATTTTTCTTTTAAAAAAAATTAAAGCAGAAAATGGAGAACAACTAGACAACTACACAACCGAGCCCTGGCCCTGGCTTGACTCAAATTCAAACAGTAACTAAGGCCAAAAGTCCCTGCAGGGTTAAGGCGGGGGAAAAGATTAGCCAAGTATAACAGACCCAAAAAGTTACAGCTACAGGAAAAGGCTCATGTAACCGCTGCCATCAACAGCGTCACCACTCCCACTGCCACCACTGCAACAAAGTGAGAGACTAGCAACTGAGCCTGTCACCCAACAGCTTAAAAAACCTGAAATAACAAAATACTTTATTGGCAGATTTGTTGTTGGATTTGGCAATGTAGGTTATAAGCTATGGAAAAAAAAAATAAGCCGCAAACTCAAACAGTGTCCAAAAAAACAGAAACACAAAAAGCCAAGCAAGAAACCCCACACATTATCAGCAGCACCAAAAGCTTCTGATCCATTTTACATGCAGTAAATAAATGTATTATTTTAATTTTATGGCATAAAAAAAATGAGCGACACAAAGAACCTAATGAATCTTGTTTATCACTCTGCCATTCTAAGTGGACTTGTGGTCACCTACACTATGCTATGAAGGAATCTTATCAAAATGCAACCTGCTAACCTTGGCCAACTAGATTTTGAGGACAGTGCTAAGCTTGTTGTGGCTGTCACAGCATCGATTGTGACAAAAGACTTTCTTGTCAAGCAAAGAATTATTCCAGAAAATGTATCTATGTAAATAAAAATATGGCAACATTGGCTGTTATCGTTGATGGTGCTAGTGCTTTAAGTGGATCAAATTATCTCTTTTCAAAAGTTAGTAAAGAAGAGAGTGCCGAAGAAATGAGGTGTTACAATGAAGTGAAGCATCAGAAAAACTAGCACAGGCTGAACAAGACTATGAGAAAAAAAAGAATTGATTTCATCAATGAAAAACTTAGACTAAAAGGTCACGCGCAGCATACATTTTCAAATGTTCATGATGCTATCAAAGAATATTACCTTATTGCTGGGGAAGACATGACCATACAACAACCGAAACTTAGCGACTACTACGAACCCAGCCTGCAACAACAAAAAATGGAGAAATAATTTTTGTTTTAGTAGGAATGACATTTGTTTATTTCACAGGAGTTTTTCTTGCTAGAAGAAATGACAAGCGTTGAAGCTAAACTATCGAAAATATATTACTCCCCAGTTGGCTACTGAAAAGAAAAAAACTGCAATAGAAAAATTGTCTGCTGCTGTAAATGATGTTAAGCTTGATCAAGTAAAACAGTGGCTACAGAGGCAAGCTATATGGCAAATATTTGTTGCTGCTCCAAGAAAAATAATAAGACCACACTTTGAAAACACCACCCCTAATGACACACACCAAATGAATCTCTTGTTTCTTCCACATGATACTATAAGAAGAAAATGATACAAATATGCACTGACTGTTGTTAACATTGCGTCGAGATATAAGGATTCAGAATCTCTAACTGACAAAAACGCTAGTACTGTGGCAGCAGCATTATCAAAGATTTATAGTCAGGGTCCTTTAAAATACCCAAAAGTTGTGCAAGCTCACAATGGAAGTGAATTCAAAGGTGCAGTTAATCAATAATTTGCAAAGCATGGCATGCTAGTGCGACAATGAATACCAGGTGTCCACAGGTCACAGGCAATTGTTGAAAACTTTAACAATCAATTATCAGAGAGACTTTTCAGTTATCAATGTTCTAAGGAACTCATGCATGACACACGTAACACTGAGTGGGTTAAGAGATTACCGTCAGTGATAAAAGCAATGAATAATGAGGGTCACCTAAAAACTGTTGATGCTATTAAATTAAAAACAATACTGTCAGTGCTGGGGCTTTAAAAAAGAAAAACGCTTGCGCCAGACACAAGTTTGTTTACGAAACAGGTAAGATATCTATATCAACCCGGTGAGGCAGACAATAATGTAAAACATAGAGCAATTGATCCAATATGGTCTACATCTGTTCACAATGTAAAAAACAGTTTTTGACAACCCATCGATTTATTATCTATATGAACCTGCCCCACAGAGGGCATTTGTCAAATAAGAATTACAGATTATTCCAACAGATACTTTACTCATTTCATCAACTAAGTCATGAATCAGTTCATCAACTATTTCTTTGATTATTTCATCAGATAACTAAGCTTGTAGTGCCCAGGCACATAAGCCTTTTCCTTACTGTGAAACATTCGTTTTGTGTGACCAAGGGCAAGTGACTTCTTATGTGTAGTGATCATTTCAGTATTACGTTTGTTCGACCTCAGTGTCTTGTTTGGATAATCAGGAATTAGTTCTCCATCTAAAACTTGTTTATAGTGTTCATGACGAATATCTTTAGTTTTTATCGCTGTTTTTAAGTCCCTTCTATTTCATATCATCACAAGCTCCTATATAGCGTCCCAGTAGCCTTTTGTTGACAGACAACCTTTTAATAGGGACGGCACGCGCCGCCTCCCATCTGGTTTCACTACTAAATGCCGGGCAGGGGTGGGGGTGGGGGGAGGCGGTGGGGGTGGGTGGGTCTACAACCTGTCTGGCCAACACTGACCTGTAAATTGATACACCCAGAGCAGTGGCAAAACCCGTGAGGCAGATCTTTAGTTCACGGCTGCAAAGTCTGGTAACTACTGACTCCGAAACCTTCCTTTGTCAGTTTCCCAAAATTTCAGCCTTTCCACGTCGGTAATGCCGACTCAGTACTGGCTCTATTGCTAATGACGCAGTCTGACATCTTCGTTTTTAACTCTCGTCAAATGTTAGTCTTTTTTAAAATGTTTTTTGTGTTGTTTTTTTTTATCTATCCAACATTTAGCCGCCGTTTCACATCGGTATTGCCGACTACTGGCTCCATTGCTAACGACACAGTCCGACATCTTTGTTTTTAACTCTCGTCAAATGTTTTTCTTTTTGTAATGGTTTTTTGTGAGTTTCTTTTTAATCCATTGCCATTTCATTCAAAATGTGAGTTTGCAAAATATACTAAAGTGATAAAATTTGATTAAAATATTCTTGAAAGGACATCAATTAATGAAATAGTTTTGTTGTGAGTGTATTTTGGGTGTCCTTGATATCTCAATGGCTGCCACTTGTGACCGATTGATAGTTTCACAGTAAATTATGCATAGGGCAAGCCCACACACAAATTGAACTTTGCCATGCCACTAGACAGATACGCGCAATCGAAAATCCACCACCGGCATTCGCCCATGCTGGCTGAAACTGACACTGTAGCAAACCTGAGAGGGCAAGAAATGTGGTGCCGGCATTCGGCATCGACAGAGTTAAATATAACATAACCAGAGATGGGGACCACTAAACGTTGTGTTGACTACAGAGACTGATGAAAATCTGTGCACTGACAAAGGAGGCTGTATCAAATCACAGCCTACTTGACTTTGTCAGACTGAATTTGTAAAGCAAACCATGTAGCGGGGAGCAACGAGATATAAGCTTCGCCCGGCAAGACTAAAGATGATGAATCTTAAAGTAAAGTGTCTGAGATGCATGAACGTCTATGCTGCTTGATAAAGAGGCTGATTAAGTTTGCCATGTGGCACTGCCGGGGTTTACGGGGCCCCTAAACACCATCCACCTAAAACAAAGAAAGCATGGTTTTCGACTGCCGGCTTAGTTGTACAGCCGTTGTACAGCACCGAGGTGATCATGGACGGCCCGGACGGGCGGGTTACCCTAGTGTATATGAATGAATGAATGAATGAATGAATGAATAGATGGATGAATGAATAGATGAATAAATGAATGAATGAATGACTGCCGGAATGAATGAATTAGTGGATGGATGGATGGATGGATGAATGAATGGATGGATGAATGAATGGATGGATGGATGAATGAATGAATGAATATATGTGTTGTACACGTTTCTAGGTTGGCCATATTAACACTGCTACCTGTATTGGGATAAAACGCGATCTGGCTGTTGTCAATATCAGTTTAAGCAGCTGATGAAACTGCATCCGATGGACATACTTAAAACATTGTTAACCCTATATTTGATAGAAACCATAAGGTATAAGTGTATATAGAAATATGACTTGTATACCAAATGTCACTTAAAAAAATAAAAAAAAAAACAAACTAATCTTAAAAAAGATGCGCTCATGGTTTGTGAGATCTTGCTGTATATTTCTAATAAAGAAAACCGACTCAAAACGCAGAAACTAAAAATTTTTCTTATTACCACAAACTTCACCACTATATATTATGACTTTGGTATGAAAAGACATCTTACTTCTACAGCTTCCGTCCGATTTCCCTGTTTTGATGATCGTTTAAATCAGTCAGTCACGTGAAAGATGCTCACCAATTTTCAAGTCCATCACATAAAAAATACAAAAATTTCAGTGTGCAAAATTTGAAAATTGTTCTAAGTCCAAAAATCACTAAAAAAAATTTAAAAAAATTAACCAAGTGTTTCTCATTTGTGCTTGTTTCACACCATGGTTTGTGAGGAGATTTTGTATATATCTGAATAAGAAAATCGACGGAAAATGCTGAAACTGAAAAATTTTCTTCATAGCATCAAATTTTTCACTATATATTATGACTTGCAGAGGGAAATGCATTTAAGTTGTACAGTTTCCATGCGATCTGGCTGTTGTCAATATCAGTTTAAGCAGCTGATGAAACTGCATCCGATGGACATACTTAAAACATTGTTAACCCTATTTTTGATAGAAACCCTAAGGGTATAAGTGTATATAGAAATATGACTGATATACCAAATGTCACTAAAAAAATTAAAATAAAAAAACTAATCTTAAAAATGATGCGGTATTTAGACATCATGGTTTGTGAGATCTTGCGGTATATTTCTAATAAAGAAAACCGACTCAAAACGCAGAAACTAAAAATTTTTCTTATTAGGACAAAATACACCACTATATATTATGACTTGGATATGAAAAGACATCTTACTTCTACAGTTTCCGTCCGATTTCCCTGTTTTGATGATCGTTTAAATCAGTCAGTCACGTGAAAGATGCTCACCAATTTTTAAGTCCATCACATGAAAAATAAAAAAATTTCAGTGTGCAAAATTTGAAAATTGTTTTAAGTCCAAAAATCACTAAAAAAAATTATAAAAAATTAACCAAGTGTTTCTCATTTGTGCTTGTTTCACACCATGGTTTGTGAGGAGATTTTGTATATATCTGAATAAGAAAATCGATGGAAAACGCTGAAACTGAAAAATTTTCTTCATAGCATCAAATTTTTCACTATATATTATGACTTGCAGAGGGAAATGCATTTAAGTTGTACAGTTTCCATGTGATCTGGCTGTTGTCAATGTCAGTTTAAGCAGCTGATGAAACTGCATCCGATGGACATACTTAAAACATTGTTAACCCTATTTTTGATAGAAACCCTAAGGGTATAAGTGTATATAGAAATATGACTGATATACCAAATGTCACTAAAAAAAATTAAAATAAAAAAACTAATCTTAAAAAAGATGCGGTATTTAGACATCATGGTTTGTGAGATCTTGCGGTATATTTCTAATAAAGAAAACCGACTCAAAACGCAGAAACTACAAATTTTTCTTCTTAGGACAAATTTCACCACTATATGTTATGACTTGGGTATGAAAAGACATCTTACTTCTACAGTTTCTGTCCGATTTCCCTGTTTTGATGATCGTTTAAGTCAGTCAGTCACGTGAAATATGCTCACCAATTTTCAAGTCCATCACATGAAAAATACAAACATTTCAGTGTGCAAAATTTGAATATTGTTCTAAGTCCAAAAATCACTAAAAAAAATATAATAAATTAACCAAGTGTTTCTCACTTGTGCTTGTTTCACACCATGGTTTGTGAGGAGATTTCGTATATATCTGAATAAGAAAATTGACGGAAAACGCTGAAACTGAAAAATTTTCTTCATAGCATCAAATTTTTCACTATGGCAGAGGGAAATGCATTTAAGTTGTACAGTTTCCATGCGATCTGGCTGTTTTCAACATCATTTTAAGCAGCTGATGAAACTGCATCCGATGGACATATTTAAAACATTGTTAACCCTATATTTGATAGAAACCCTAAGGGCCAAAGTTTGGTTAGGGTTACCGTTATGTTTAGTGTTAGATTGTAGCTAGGGTTATAACCCTAACGTGGTATGTAAGGCACATTTGTGGTCATTTTTTTATGGTGCCATTTGATAGCCCATGTGGTACTGAGTCCAGAAATGCAAATACAATTTTTGTATTCCAATTTAAACATGTGTTATCGCCCTTGAAAAAAATCGTGGGTAGAGCACATTATCGGCTCTCGTGTCCGTATTTTATGTTCAATCTCTCCCATTTTCATACCCATACTGCGGCTGTACTATTTTTATCGATATCTTTAAAAAGCAGGTGTAAATACTTTATTATTTTTTTTATTTTTTTTTTTCCAAAAAAAATTCAGGTCACCTTTTTAATTCAATAATTTTCCTCCCATTCACAACACCTAGACTTAGCTTGCATCAAAACGTTGTACACACTAGATTTAACAGAAACCCTAATGACCAAGTTTACCGCGTCAGTATCAGCAAGACCAACTCCTATCTACCTCAGTATTTTCCTTGCACAGTTTTCACCCAAACTCTGAACACATTTATGACACTATTCTCATAAAGTACTTTGAAAGACCCTGCAAGTTGTGTTGCTTAGTTTTTATTTGAAAAAAGTTCCACGTCTAGTGCCAAACCCTGTCAGTCCAGTTTATTATGTTCAGTGTACTCCAGCTTCTTGGCATTTCCGCAGTACCATACACTGGGGTTCAGTTTTTTGTTTGGTTTCTTTTTGTTGCTAAAGCCAGAATCAACCTGAACACACCCACAGACACAATATCATTGCACAACCACTATCATTCAGCCACATTACTCTTAGACTAGTGGCATTTATGTGACTCACTTCACACTACAACACACAATTACTTTACCGGATAACTGAACCACCTAAAATGACGGCACAGTTTTAGGACCATATCAGTATCCCTTCCCAACCTTATATTGTTCCTGCAGAATCATGCAAAAACTCTTTCAAGTCCCAAGGAAAAACGTTTGCATTTATATCATATGTTTACAGACATCAACAGAAATAGTACAGCCGCAGCATGGGTATGAAAATGGGAGCGATTGAACATGAAATACGGAAAATGCACCACAGAAAAGCCTGGCTAATTTTTTATAAGCATGTGGCACACACACACACACACACACACACACACACACACACACACACACACACACACACACACACACACACACAAACACACACACACACACACACACACACACACACACATTCAGTCCAATGGAATAAAGAGGGGATAGACTGTGCCACATTTAAAATCACCTATCCTTCTATTTCATGCTTAGGGCCTTTAGTCCCTTTCACTCTGTTAGTATAAACATCCGATGCGGATCGGTTTCCAGCAATGAGGGCCACATGTGGGGCCGTGTGGCTATCACTACTGGACACTGACCGCGTCCACATTCATAGGAACATCTGGGGTGGATTACGTTTGGCATACAGGACAGGATCTCACGAGCCCCTGTGACTGGTAGGGGCTAATGTGAATCTATTTCTTCTCAGGCAAAAAAAGGGCTGGGGGTGGGTAGGATGGAAAACTGCAGCGTGTGTGTTGGTGGGTTATATGAGTCTTCGCGGACTCCAAAATCTTCAGTGATTAAATTCTCCCTGCACATTCCATTGAGTTCTGTTCCCTAGTTAGAGTGTACCAGAGAGGACTTTGCTAATTTCCACGTCAGTGCCCTCCGAAACTAAGCCGCATCAGCCCAAAATACACTCAAAACAAAAACTATTTCATTAATTGCTGTCCATTTTTAAATGAAATTTTATAACTTTTTGTTTATTTTGCAAAATCACATTTTGAATGAAATAGGCGATAGATAAAAAAACCCACAAGAAACGTTATAAAAAGAAAAGCATTTGACGAGAGTTAAAAACAAAGATGTCCGACTGCGTCGTTAGCAATGGAGCCAGTAGTCGGCATTACCGACGTGAAAAGGCTGAGTTTGAAATTTTGGGAGAGGAATGTCTCAGAGTCAGTAGTTACCAGACTTTGCAGCCATGAACTAAAGATCTGGGTCAGTGCATTTGCCACTGCTCTGGTTGTGTTTCAGTACATGTCAGTGTTGACCCGTAATGAGACCTACGGCCGCCCAACCCCCAACCCACCCCTCTCCGGCCCGGCATTCAGTGAAACCAGATGGGAGGCGGCGCGTGCCGTCCCTATTAAGAAATTTCTGTCAACAAAAGGGCTACTGGGACGCTTGTGATGATATGTATAGACTTTTTAGGACGGGTCATGGTGGGGCGAATTTAATAGCATGTCCATGATGTCAAAGGCGGGCAGGCAATACCTCTGACAATTGAAGTAACAAGATAAAAATTACATCATGTCTAGTTATGCTAACCTCGCTGCTGAATGTACATTTGGCGCCGTATGTGCGTATGTATGTATGTATGTATGTGTGTGCGTATGTATGTAAACAAGAGAATCTCCAATATTTCTGTACACACAAACTTGAAACTTGGCGAAATACTTTCTTAAGTGGGTGGCTAAGAGAGCCTCTGAGCATATTGTAATTGATTGTCTCATTGAAGACATAAACAACCGTTTATAGGAAGTCGGTTGACCCAGATTAAAGTCCATAATTTTTGTCATATTTACTTGAACTTTTGCATATAGCTAGTTTGCAGAAAGACATTGGATGAGATCATTAACCAGCTTTGTATCCTTTCAACTTTTTAATAAAAATTAACTCTTTTCAGAAAAGAATTAAAACACTAAAAAACCTTTACTTCTAGAGAAAGTCAGACAGTGGCGGTGACGTAAAAGAGACAACTCCATCATCACACAGACACTGACATAATACTCTAAATATGACATCATTCTCTCATGTGTGTGCGGCTCTCTCTCTCTCACACACACAAACATGCACGTATCTCCGAGGATCTATGCCTTTTGGAGATGTTTGGAGCGTGTGTGCGCGCACTCACTAACATGCACACGCACATCAATGCGCTTTCAGAAGAGCATGCAGGCAACCCTTGTACTTAGTATATCATGTAGCCAGGTAAAATCAATCTGCTTTCACACAAATTATAGCAAGACTGAAACTGTACCGTGAAGTTCTAGTTTTGTTTTGCTTCCTGTCGCGCTTCATTGAAGGCAGTACAACATCTAGCCAAGCGTGATTTTTACTGTGCCCGTCTCACGGAATGTAAGTCTACAAAAACGCTGTTCCAGGTCTCTGATGAGCTATTCGGCAACAGTAAAGACTCCTCACTGCCATCATGCCTTCCCAGTTCTGAACTGCCTGACAGGTTTTGTGAATATTTTGACAAGAAAGTTTCAGATATTCGAGCTGAGCTTGACACCTTGACGGATAGTGTTGCTGATGGTGACTGTTCCAATCCTGTCTTTGCAGGTACACCTCTCTCTCAGTTCGAACCAGTGTCAGAGAGATACATTCAGGATATCTTGACTCGGTGCCCAAGCAAGAGTTGTGCACTTGATCCAATTCCTGCTTCGTTGCTGAGAGCATGTTCAGACGAATTACTGCCAATATTAACCAGAATTCTGAACTTTTCCCTCGTGTCAGGTTGTGTTCCTGATCTTTTCAAGCAAGCACTTGTCGTTCCTCTCCTTAAGAAGCCAAGTCTGGACAAGGAATGCTTGACGAATTATCGTCCAATTTCCAATCTGCCTTTCCTTGCTAAACTTTTGGAGAAAGTTGTTCTTCAGCAGCTTCAAAGGCACTTGAACGACAATGGCTTGCTTGACATGTATCAGTCAGCATACAGAAAAAATCATTCCACTGAAACCGCCCTGCTTCATGTTGTCAGCAATTTACTGATATCCGCTGATCAGAGAAAAGTCTCTATTCTTTGCCTACTGGATTTGTCGGCTGCCTTCGACACCATCGATCATGACATTCTTTTAAGACGTCTGCAGTGTACTTTTGGCATAACTGACACTGCCCTACGTTGGTTTGCCTCATATTTGTTAGGCCGCTCTCAGTGTGTGACTGTTGGAGGTGCAAAGTCCAAACCACTCCCCCTGCGTTGCGGCGTGCCCCAGGGTTCTGTCTTGGGGCCTGTACTGTTTTCAATGTATACTCAACCCTTGTCATCTGTTGTGAGTCGGCATAGTTGTGGTTTCCACAAATATGCCGACGACACACAGCTGCTCAGGGACTCCAAGCCATGTGATGTCCCAGTTGTAATTAAGGAAGTCGAACTCTGTATATCATCTGTTAAAAAATGGATGTTAATGAACAAGCTCATGCTGAATGGCGGCAAAACTGAGTCAATGTGTGTCGCGTCACATCACACTCATTCCCAGGTCACCTGCAGCAGCTTGACTGTTGGCGAAGCTACCATACCTTTCAAACGCTGTGTTCGTGACCTTGGTGTTCTTTTGGACTCTACTTTGTCTATGCATGACCATATCACTTCCATCTGTAGAGCAGCCTATTTCCAGCTGAAGAAAATCAGCTCTGTAAGATCTTTCCTGACTCAGTCTGCCACCACTCAGCTTGTGTCTTCACTGATTTTGAGCCGCATTGACTATTGTAATTGTTTGTTTGCTGGTCTGCCATCTGAAGAACTGGCTCGACTTCAGAGAATATTAAACAGTGCAGCTCGCGTCATTTTTCAGAAATCAAAAAAAGATCATGTGTCATCCTTGTTGTACCAACTTCACTGGCTTCCCATCAAAGCTAGGATTGAGTACAAGGTAGCTACTTTCGCCTTCCGTCATTTCGATGGTACACTGCCTCCCTACCTTTCCAGTATGCTAATTACTTATCAAGCCTCCCGCACCTTACGTTCTAGCAGTGAAAAACTTTTGATAGTACCGAAAATAAATACAAAGTCCTTTGGTCAAAGGTCCTTTTGTTTCCAGGCCCCAGTCATTTGGAATTCGCTTCCGAAGCACATTCGTGATGCCCCGTCAGTAATTTCTTTCAAAAGTCAGCTTAAAACACATCTTTTCCAGTCTCACTACTCTGTCTTACTAAATTCCAGTCTCTTTTCTGTTTCACAATAACATCATGATGATCCTGTGCCAGTCCTTGTTGCAATGGTTGTTTGTGCTTTGGGTGTGTTTATGTGCTGTTAATTTTTAGAATTTGTATTGTAATATTTGTATTTTGTGTTTTTTCTGTCTATTGATTTGTGTTTAGGTTTTAACTTTGATTTGCATTGTACAGCGCTTAGAGCCTGCACTGCAGGGAGTTTGCGCTTTATAAATATAATTATTATTATTATTGTCACCATTTTCTCAAGCCTATGAAGCGAAAGTGAAACTCATATCACGTAAAATATAAAATTACGTAAAAACTAAAACTTAGGTCATGACAAATGATGTATGACAATTCAATGATGCGTATTAACTGAGCCCCTTATAGAACTCACTGACGCATTGGCAGATCTGTGAGACTTTTTGAATAGGAGATAATTCAACATCAGAATCAGGTCAAAGACAAAAGGTAGAGACTATTGACAGCAAGGACAGCTCTCATATAGAAAGGACTTTGTGGGCTATGGTTCATCCCATCTTGTTTTAATACCTTTTGCTTTAGACTGACTACCTTTCTGGTGCAGTATGTAATACATTTTTGACCTCAGTCCAACGTACTCAACTATTGGCACTCCATTCAGTTCATCTTTAAACTTTCCAGGCACTTTCTTGTTTTGTGTCCTGTATAGTGGGTGTTCCTTAGGATAATCAGATGTGTCATAGTGCTCGAGCTCTGTTTTCATGTCTTCATAAAAGTCTTCAGTAGGTACGTCTATGATCATAGAGTCTATGTCAGTGTATAACAGCTGACAGTCAGGATACTTCAGATTAAAGTGATCATAGTAAAATTCAAGCATCAACAGCTTGGACAGTTAAAGTACCAATGAATACTGGCTTGTTGAGATCAACAAACGTTTTTCGGAGTGTCACCGCATATAGTGACTGATGGAACTCTTTATTAAACCCTTGTATTGTGGTTTGCCTGTAAGTTTAATTGCACCTGATTCAGTTGTGACCAGTCTCACGTCTTTGCGGTGATGACGATTTTCCATTGTCTTTACGAAACAGGCATTGTTCATAAGCTTAAAGAAGTCTTTGTCAAATGCAGTGTTACCTTCCCTTGCAGGAAGGTTTGTGTTTTTCATTATGTAATCTTTCATAAAAGCACACTGATCAAAGTTTATGTCTCTGTGGACTTTCTTTAGTATGAGACCATGCCTAATGTAAAACTGAAGTAAGCGATACTGACAAACGTAATTAAATTTGTCATTTAAATTTGGCACAAATTTTGTGTCTTCTTTTTTTTTTTCCTGTCAAACATATTTTTTCAACTGCTAATAAATTGTGGTAATTGTGTGGGGTGTAGGGGGCTCTGGATAGAGGTAGTACCTTTGCTGTTCGGCAGCTGCGTCCTACATAGGACCGACGGGCATCACTGGTCCTCATCCATCTCTTTAATCTCTCACATGCTGGCTCCACACCCCGGCAAACCACCTCAGCCGGTGGGCTAAACCACGTGAGGGGGTGGTGTTCACACTGCACCACTAGGTGGATGAGCTGTTTCTGACAGCCAACAGCTAAAGAACGGAGGAGATCAGACTTGATCCAACACCAAATGTGGGAGAGTAAACCCTTCAAATCAAGAGTGGAGCCCCGAAGGCAGACAGCTGCCTGTATTCACGCACTGTTCCGGCAGCTCCTGCAGCCAAACTGGTGCCTAACGTACTGCTTTGCATTCCTTTGGACTACATCAGCGAGGCCGAGAGGGGAATCTTGACGACTGGGCATCCCATGATCTCCATACACTTTTGCCCAGGCTTGCGCCCTGGAGAGGCCCCTCCAGTGCCGCTGCTCCAGCGACAACACAACACGGGAGACAGCAGTTACGAGTGGATTGGCGTAAGCTCGGGCGCTACGGGTTGTCTCCGATGGTGGGAGGGATCATCGCGTCCCACTGGTCAGCTATCGCCCGCCTCAAACTGGGCAGCCCCCACTCAGTAAGGTGCTGACCCGCCACAGTCTGCCTGCTCCAATGGGTGCTTGGAGCTTAGAGACACGACCGAAGAGCAGACTGCACCAGACAAAACAACAAGAAGAAGAAAAAAAGCAGTCAGCCTTGCAGCTGGCAAGCTGGAATGTCAGAATCATGTGCCCTGGCTACTCTTACGATTTACAACAAGTCGACGACGTCAGGAAGACAGCTATCATCAACCGTGAGCTGAAACGACTGAACATTGACATTGCCGCCCTTCAGGAGACTAGACTCCTCTCTAGTGGCAGCCTCAGAGAACAGGATTACACGTTCTTCTGTCAGGGAAACGAACCTGTGGAGCCTCGAATACACGGTGTTGGATTTGCAGTGTCCAACTCCATGCTGTTCTCAAATGAGCCGACCTCTGGGGGCACACCCAGAATCCTCTCGTTCCGCCTCTCTACCTCTTCAGGTCCAGTCAACATCCTGAGCATCTACGCGCCTACACTCTGATGAATTCTACAAAGAGCTTGAGACCACCATCAGAGAGATCCCTACCACAGAACACTTATTCCTACTCGGCGATTTTAACGCCCAGATTGGAGCCGACAACAACTCCTGGCCGCATTGTATTGGTCATTTTGGCATCGGCAAGCTGAACGAAAATGGACAGAGACTGCTAGAATTTTGTTCGTACCACAACCTGTGTATCTCAAACACGTTGTTTTCAACCAAACTCTGCCACCGAGTGTCCTGGCGACACCCCAGATCTCGTCACTGGCACCAGTTGGATATCATCATTACCAGAAGACCACTGCTGAACTGCGTTCTTACTACCCGCAACTATCACTGTGAGACTGACCACTCACTGGTTGGGAGCAAGGTACGTCTTCACCCCAAGCGGATCCACAACTCAAAGTATAAAGGACGGCCACATATCAAACACAACCCTGACGTCTGTACCAGAAGTTTGCACACACTTTGCTAGTGCCATGGAAGAGGCCCTTAGGGACTGTCCAGGAAACAACGCTGAAGAGAGGTGGAGCCACATTCGTGACGCCATCTACAATTCAGCCATGGCACCCTTTGACAAGAGGGAGAAGAGAAACCCAGACTGGTTCGAAGCAGGAATAACCAAACTTGAACCAGCTATCACAGCCAAACGTGCAGCACTGCTAGACTACAAGTGTGAACTTTCAGAGAAGGCGCTAGCTACACTCCGAAAGGCCAGAAGTAACGCTCAGTGGATCGCCAGGAAATGCGCCAACGACTATTGGCTGAATCTCTACAAGAGCATCCAGCTCTCCGCCGACTATAGGAATATCCGCGCCATGTATTGCGGCATGAAGAAAGCATTTGGCTCAAGCACCATTAAGATCACCCCCCCCCCTCCCCTGAGGTCCACTACTGGAGACATCATTACGGTACAAAAGGTAAGCGGCAAGCAGATGGAGAGATGGACCGAGCACTACCAGCAGCTGTATTCGAGTGGACACTGCAGTGGAGAGCACCCCCCCCCCCCCCACACACACACACACACACACCCTCCCCTGTCCGTGATGGAATAACTTGATACTCTGCCCACTGTAGACGAACTCAGCAAGGTCATTGACTCCTTCGCATGTGGTACAGCTCCAGGCAATGACAGTATTCCCCCAGAGGTTCTCAATGCTGGCAAAAAGAGTGTCCTCCTTGACCACCTCCATGAGCTTTTACTTCATTGCTGAGAGGAGGGAACAGTCATGCGGAATAACAAAATCATTATGCTCTACAAGAACAAAGGAGACCACAGTGACTGTAATAACTATCTAGGCATCTCCTTGCTGAGCACTGTGGGGAAGGTCTTCACCCGCGTAGTGTTGAACAGACTCCAAGTGTTGGCCGAACGCGTTTACCCAGAGGTGCAGTGCGGCTTCAGACCTCAGAGATGAACAGTCGACATGATCTTCTCATTGAGACAGCTGCAGGAGAAGTGCCGAGAGCAGAGACAGCCACTTTACATCGCCTTCATTGATCTGACCAAGGCCTTCGACTTGGTCAGCAGAAGAGGTCTCTTCACCCTATTACACAGGATCGGATGTACCCCCAAGCTTCTGAAGGTGGTCACATCCTTTCATGACGAAATGGAAGGTACTGTACAGTATGATGGCTCATCCTCAAAACCCTTCCCGATCCGAAGCGGCGTGAAGCAAGGCTGCGTACTCACCCCTACACTTTTCAGCATCTTCTTCTCCCTGCAGATGTGCCATGCTTTCATCAGTCAGAAGATGGCGTCTTCATCCACACTAGGAGTGAAGGCAGCCACTTCAACCTTGCACGTCTGCGCGCAAAGACCAAGGTGTGCAGGGTCCTGATCAGAGAGATGATGTTTGCTGATGATGCTGCCCTGACTGCCCACACTGAGGAAGTACTACAGCGTCTCGTCAGCAGCTTCGCTCGCGCCACCCATGAGTTTGATGACCATCAGCCTGATGAAGACAAACATCATGGGCCAGGATGTCAGCAGCACCCCTTGGATCTATATAGGCGATCACACCCTCGAGGTAGCGAAAAACTTTACATGCCTTGGCTCAACTATCTCCAATAACCTCTCTCTGGACAACGAACTGGACTCCAGAATCGGCAAGGCATCAACAGCGATGGCTCGCCTGACCAAGAAAGTGTGGAACAACAGCTTGCTTACCATCAACACTAAGATGAAAGTGTACCAGACCTGTGTGCTTAGCATTCTTCTTTACAGCCGGGAGACGTGGAGTTTGCACACCTGTCAAGAGTGCAGACTTAACTCTTTCCATCTATGCAGCCTGATGAGAATCTTGACATCACTTGGAAGGACCGTGTTCCAAACACTGAAGTGCTGGCCCAGGCAAACATTCCTAGCATGTACGCACTCCTTTCACAAAGACGCCTATGGTGGCTCGGTCATGTCTGCCATATGCAGGATGGTCGGATTCCTAAGCACATCTTGTATGGTGAGCTCGCCTCTGGCACCAGACCAACAGGCAGACCAGCGCTTAGATACAAAGATATCTGCAAGTGTGATCTGAAAGCAGGAAGCCTGAATCCAGCAGACTTAGAAGTCGCCACCACAGATCGTGCCAGCTGGTGGCTCGCAGTGAAGACCAGCATAAAGCTGAGCAAGGGAAGAAGAGAAAACCAGTGGGAGGAGAGTAGGCAGTGCAGATGAAAGAAAGAAGAGCCAGTGCCCACGGCAACAGTCACAGGCTTCACCTGTAGCAAATACAACAGACACTGCCGCTCTCGCATTTGACTGATTAGTCACAGCAGGCACTGCAAATCTTAAAACGGACTGACCCAGCAAGCGCATGTACTCGATTGTCTTCCGAGACAGAAGGATGCCAACAACAATCGTGTAGGTGGTGAGGGTACTCCAGGTCAACTTCAAAGATCCAACCTTTCTCATGATTTTGATCGTGTCATAAAACAGTTAAGTGTGTTATATCACACTGTGGCAAATCATGCAGTTGAAAGTTTTTCAAGGGCAATAACTCAGTCATTGCAAATCCATATAGGGTATTAGCATCAAGGTACGTAATGTATGACCTTGCTCTTGAGGGGTAAAAGTCGTCAAGATATTTGATGTTAGCTTTGGCATAATTATTTGCAGCTATACTTATGCCTCCTATCAAATCACGTTCCACAATGTCAACCATCACTGAATTAGAGAGCAGGTCTATTTGAATCTTTAGTTTTTCAAACAAGTCTGTCTTCCACCTTATCAGGAAAATCTATACCATTGAAGTTGAGTTCGTTTGCAAGGTTGGTGTAGTTGGATACACGCTCAGGTTTTATTTTTACAGCGTACAGTTTGGCAAGCACACACGACATAAAACAGTGATTGTCATTGTTCTGAATATTAGCAACAGCTTTTTTTGTTTGCAACCTCAGTTGGTAGTGGCAGCCATGATTTGCCTAAAATAGGATGATATCTTGACTGCATTAGTTGTAGTTTATGTACATACCCTTCATGCCAACCAGACCCCTTCATTTTGGCTCTATCAATTGCTGATAAGAAGTCAGGCTGCATTTTGTTTCTAAATATGTTTTCCAGTTCCCTTCTTGCATTAACTGTGTGTTGTCTTGTTGAGATATACGATACTAACACTTCACCATCTACCTTGTTAAATTCTATTTTAGCAACAACCTGAATCTTTACACTACCATCCAGAAGATTATCTCTTATTACCATAAAAAAGTCTGTTGATTCATGAACATTGTGAACATTAGATATAGGCAAGTTTGTTGTGTAAAATAGTTTTGCAAGCTTTGCAAGCTGTCAGTCATTTTTATTTGTCCGACAAATAGTAAATAGAAAAAATTACTGTATGTGTAATACCACTTTATTGACACCTACAATAAACATATTCAGTTTACATAGTTGTCTGAATATTTGTTCACACACTGTCTCAAACCAGTTATCATCTACTTCAAAAGTATGCGTCTTTAGATCAACAGTCATGTACTCTACAAATGGTAGCTCCTCAAATAATTCCAAAGTCATATGATATGTCACGTATTTCACCATAGGTACTGCTATTAACGCAAGTGGTGTTATGTCAGGTGCAGGCGGCTGCTTAGATGGTGTTATCAACTGATCAAAGTGTTAAACATATCTGAAGCAGTCCGTAACATCAACTTGTCTGTCGGTCATTTTTTTATTGTCCGACAAAATGATAATATAAAAATATTACTGTATGTGTAATACCATTTTATTAAGTGTAGCATGTTCATAATGAAGTTTCAGTTTATGTAAGTATACAACTATTACACAACATGACGCATCAAAAGTAAATGATTTAACATCAACAGTTATGCTCTGTACAATTGGTATTCGTTCACCTTATACTACCTGTATATTGTTGGTGGTTTTGAAAGTTTTATATCAGGTCTTTTGGAGCGAGAATATATATGGTTAATATACTCAATGTCTCTAAATTCAAGCAGGCTGTAATATCAACTTGTCTGTCCGTAATTTTTATGACCAAAGCAAACGGATAAAATTAATCCATATTTAGTGCGTTGATCTGTCTTTAAGATGACCTTCATGTGCTTAGTTGATTTCAGTTTGTTTTTTACATCACCTCGTTCGTGCTTAGAGGCAGTCTTCAAAGCTATCAAGATCCTAACAGTAAAACAAACAGATAAACTTTAGTTGCTCACAAAAATCTTGTATTACAGCATTATATTTTTGAGTGAGAATCCAGACACTGACGTTTGCGTGTCTGCCACTGAAGGCAAGTTCTGCTAAAAGTGTTTCTCTTTTTGACAATAACTTTCTCTGCAGAACAATCATCAATTATGAACAAAGTTGGCTGCCCTTGAAATTGCTTGTGAGTGCTCTTCATGATGTGCAAAAAGGGTTGCCAACAGAACAAGAAATTGAAATGACGGAAGTAAAAGGCCTGTTGGAAATAGCAGATAGAGCAATACAAGAAACCTCATTTACTGATAAAGCTATGAAAACAATAAATAACCCTCCCTTGCCTATAAGGGAGATAATGGTGTTGAATAAATCACTGCAGACAATCAGAGGTGAATTGGCAAATAATGTAGCCAGACTAGGTGAGCTTGATAATCACATAGAAATGAAAAAAAAACACTAGGTAAAGCAGACGAGGATAATTATGATACTGAAATAAAAGAAAGAATACAACAACGATTAAAGGATTTGCAGATAGAAAGGTCAGCATGACTAAAAGTAATTAGTATTGGGAAAGAAAAACTGAAAACACAAGTCAACAGGATTAGAGAAACTATTCAGAAAATACTTCATGAAGACACAACTTTGGATGAGAGATTGAAAACACTTTTTAGAGAGCAGGGTATCACTATTGCAAGTTTAATTACTGCTCTTGGGTTTATTATCAGTACTGTAGTAATGGCTGTCTCTGGTGGTGGTGGTTCAACTCCCCCTCCGCCTCCACCATCTGACCCAGAGACTTACAGACGTGGGTAAAAAAAACAACAACTAACACACATATCAGACTTGCTTAAGAAATTAGCTGTGAAAACAATAGATGCTTTGCCTAACATAATAGGAAGTGTTGTCAGTTGGTTGATAAGTACAGCAGGGAAGGTTGTCTGGTTTATGGCAGAGCATGTTTGGGTCTTTCTGGTGACAGTAGGAGGATATTTAATGAAACAAGTAAAGAAGTAATATCCCTAATCCAGTAAGGCCTATTACCAATGCAGTTCTCTCTGACTCATGTGTGTTTGTCGGTAGTTGTTCTGGTGTAACTGGCTGTGCGAGAATAACTGGTGTTATTAATGGTTGCACCGTTTGCGCTGACGCTAACTGTAAATGTGTGGTTGTTGGGCCTAAGTTTACTGATTGATTGAGTCCTAATTTCTGATCACCCCCTGCAACAATTATTTTCATTATTATAATTTTTTATTGTCCCCATTTAGAGTTGAAGGTCAGATGGTAACATGTATAACCCAGTGCCAACCACAAAGTCAACTTTTGATCTGGCATACCTGAGAACGTTTTGGTAGCGTTGTATGCTTGATGGAAGATCTACTACTGAGTTTATAGCATCTTCCAGGTTTTCAAGAAATTGTTTTTGTGCTTCAAATCCATTAAAGATGTTTGATTTTGTTTGAGCTTGTGCTCCAAGCACGCATCACACATATGTTCTGATAGACACATTAATGCGTTTGACTCCCGCTTGTGGAAACCCGTCACTTCTGTCTAAGACAAATGTGGTCCAGGCAATACACTGTTTTTGTTTTATTGAGCCTAACCAAATTTGAGTTTTTTGTGCGAATGAAGTGTGACCCGGGTAGTAATCTTGGGGGTATTGTCTGTGTGATAGAGCATAATACAACGTTCCCATGCCATGGTGATCATCAAGCTTTTGTGTAAAGTCATACTTGGAGTTAATGTTAAATTCATTACAGGTGCGTTCGAATGCTTTCATATCCATGGGGTTATTAAACCGGCTGAAACTAGATTGGCAGTGGAACATGGAGTTCTGACAGTATTCTTCTAAGCTGGTAATACGTGTGGAAATGATACACAGACCTAATCAGTTTGTTTGAGTGATTCAAGTGGTCTGTAAAAGAAACACCACAGCCTTTAGTTGAACATAGTATAGCAAAGTTAAGCTGGTTTTGGAACATCCGCAATGGACTTGAGGACCACTTTCTTGCAGTTGAATCGTCAGTAATTGGTGGATTTAGGTAATGATCAAAGGGATTTGGTACTTCTGCTTGAAAGGAATCTCCTTCTGACACAGCTATACTAATGGTCAAAACTAAGGGCCACCCCACTTTTTGTGTCATTGTTTATCGTCGCAAGTACCCTAATAAAATACAATGTTCTTTCGATCCAAATGGGTTAAAAGTTGACTTTAGACAGTCCACTGTACAGGGAACAATAGACAACAATTCATCAATTTCCACGAACGTGTTAAATGCACGTGAAACATCGTCAGTTTTGTGAAAAGCTGTGCGATATTGGCAAACTTACCAACTGCTTGAACTCTTTAACCTTTCATGGAGAAAGGGCATTTTTCCATCAGCGTGGAAGAAGGCCACCATTGCACCCATACCCAAGAAAGGAAAGGACCCAAACAAGAAGTCCAGCTACAGACCTGTCAGCCTACTAAGCTGCCTCGGCAAGACTCTCGAGCGCATGATCAACAGGAGACTTATGTGGCATCTGGAAACCAACAACCTGATCACCAAAGAACAGACAGCCTTCGGGAAGAACAGAAGTACTGAAGACCAGCTCATCTACCTTACACAGTCGATAGAAAATGCCTTCCAGGAAAAGAGGAAAGTAGTCGCCACCTTGCATTTGACAAGGTGTGGAAAGAGGGTCTTCTTCTGAAACTATTGACGGCAGGAGTTGCCGGGCGAATGTTCAGCTGGATCAGGAGTTTCCTCCACCACATAACAAAGAGGGTCAAGCTGGGTGACAGCCTGAGCTACACCGTCAAGATCAGGGAAGGTGTTCCCCAAGGAGGTCTGATTTCTTCCACCCTCTTCCTCGTCTTCATTAACGACATCGCTGATGGCCTCTCCAGACACATCACGAAAGCCCTGCATGCTGACGACTTTGCCATGTGGAACGCCTCAGAGTCCACTCCAACTGCTACAGTCAGAATGCAAGAGGCCCTCAACAACAGCTCCAGATGGGCGAGGGACTGGTGTATCACCATCAACAGTCAGAAGATAGTCTCCACTTGCTTCTCCCTTTCCAACTGCAAAAAATCCCTCAAACTAACAGTCAACAACCAAGATGTCCCCCAGGATGACACTCCCACCTACCTTGGTGTCAAACTAGACAAGAAACTGGCCTGGAATCCACACATCAAAGAGGCGGAGAGGTACGCCACGAGAAGACTGTCTCTCATGAAGAAACTGGCAGGCACCAAATGGGGAGCAAACAGCAGCATCCTCAAGCAGGTGTATACAGGAAACACCCGTCCTGTGATGGAGTAGGGCTCAGCAGCCAAGAGCAACACGCGCAGGCTGGCCAGAGTGCAGAACGCAGGCATGCGCATCATCACAGGCGGGTTAAAAACAACACCCATCCACACCTTAGAAACCACCACTGGTCTTCACTGCCTAGACAAAAGACGGGAGGAGAAGGTCCTTGCTCACAGTGAAAAGTTGCAGAGACCCACCCAGTCCATCAGCAACTCCAAGAACAAACAAAGAACAGACTGAAGAGGAGCAGCTTCAACCACCTCACAAAACAACTCACAAGAGCTCACCAGGACACCATCCACAATGCCTCAAATGGTCGAGAACCTCTTCAAGCTACTGAGGACTGAAACGCCTCCCTTGAAAACGTGCTATTTCTTACTGATGCCCCAGGAATAGCCAGCAAAAAATCCCAGTTAGAAGCCATCCTTAGGTCTCTCACACTGAAAATGCTGGACCGAGATTACAATGCATCAGTCTGGGCACACGTTTTCACAGACGGATCCTCAGACGCAGCTGTCAAGAATGAAGGCAGTGGAATTTTCATCCGCTACCCAGATGGACACACCACATCCAAATCCCTGCCTGCTAGATGACTGTCAACCAACTACCGGGCTGAACTCACTGCTCTACGAGAGGCTGCCAGCCTTGTCAGTGCAGATGATCCCCTACCCTCACACGTCGTTTTCCTGACCGACTGCAGATCCACCATCCAAAGCCTGCAGCCCCCAGTGAGCAGCTGCAGAAAGAAACACTGCACCTGCTGGTCGCCCCCTCACGCCTAACACAAGTAACTGTTCAGTGGGTACCTGCTCATTGTGGACTATCAGGAAACGAGGAGGCAGACAGACTCGCCAAGTCCGGCAGCAAGCTTGAACAGCCAAACCAACAGATGTCCTTCCAGGAAGTCAAAACCCTCACTATCATGCAGACTGGCAGACCCAACACAACCCACCATCTGATGATCAGTTAAGACACCACCAGCAGACCACCATATTCCGTCTAAGGACTGGTCACTGCCGACTGTGTGCACACTTGTACCATCTTGGACTGTCACACACTGCAGACTGCTTGTGTGAAACTGGTTTACAGACCCCAGAGCATGTACTGCAGTCCTGTCCCCTTTACCAAGACGCCAGGATATAGCACTGGACACATGGAGCGACGCTGTCATAGAAACGCTGGGGCTCCATTCTAGACCTACTGCAGACCACGAACTTCATCTCAACAACTAATCTTGACATCTGAGGCAGAAACTCGGGAACGCTGAAGAAAAAGAAGACAAGTTTACCAAAGGCAGGCAGGTGGAAAAACTCGGTAAAGTCGTTATGCACGTGCTAAAGCGGTCAGTCATGAGCACTGAGCACTTCTGTTTCGCTACAAATACCGGTACAGCAGGGGCATAATTGTCACTTTCCTAATCATGCCACCATGACGAAGCCTAACGCTAGTAGATGAAGGCTGGGCGCTAGCATGGCTGCAGTATGGAATTTCCGGACGAAAAGTTGGGAGATGTCTTGGGGTGTCCCATTCTGTGATCCAGAGGCTGCTGGCACGATTCCAAGAAACTGGAAGGGCAGAACGACGACCCTGTTCAGGACGCCCGCGCTGCACCAGCAGAAGGGTTGACAGATACCTCTGTGTGGCGACTATGCGCGATCGAACTGTCACGTCAACCACTCTGTGACGTCAACTGATGCAAGCTGCAAACGTTAACGTCAGCAGAAGCACAGTGTGCTGACGTCTGCGCGAAATTGGCCTGGCTTAATGCAGAGCAGCAGTGAGAATACCCCTCACTCCAGCTCATCGCAGAGCCCGGGTTGCCTGGTGTCGTCAATATGTGAGGTGGAACAGACTCCAGTGGACTCAGGTTCTGTTTACTCATGAGTCACGGTTCGCTGTGTCCTTCAACGACGGCAGGGTGAGGGTCTGGAGACGCCAGGGCGAGCGATTCATGAATGGATGCGTCCAAGAGGTGGATCGCTACGGAAGAGGCTCAGTCATGGTCTGGGCAGGCTTCAGCAGGGAAGGCAGGACCCCCCTCCACTTCATCCGAGGCACCCTGACTGGACTGCGCTATCGGTACGAGATTGTGCAGCCCCTCATCCAGCCAGCTCTCCAAGCCATAGGCGACAATGCTGTTCTGCAGGACGACAACGCTTGACCTCATCGCGCCCGTGTGGTGGATAAGTACCTTGAGCAACGGGGCATCATGAGGATGGAGTGGCCAGCTCGTTCACCTGATCTGGCTCCCATTGAGCGCATCTGGGACGTGCTGGGGCAACGTGTAGTCAGCAACCACCCCCCACCTCAAGGCGTCCCTCAGCTGACTCAGTGCCTGCATCAAGAGTGGGAAGCGAACCCTGGTGAACTCTATGCATCAACGTTGCATTGAATGCTTGGCTGCAAACGGTGGGTACACTCGCTACTGACTGTCTTGTGTGACATTTCAAATGAGGGGTGGGTGAACATTCTAATGTTCTGCTGTTGTTACAATTGCTTGATTGACTCAAAACTTAAATGAAATTGTTACTGAATAAATTAGCAAAGTACTGACTCCAAGTATTGTTACATTATTTGTGTGGTGTTGTCAGTGCATCTGTGATACAAAGCGGCCCTTAAGTTTTGACCATTAGTATATGTCGAGCTGATTTATTTGAATAAATTTCTGGTCATAAGTAGGTACGACATTGTACATGGCATCCACATTAAATTGAAACGGTTTTGCACTAACGCTTCTTGGTGATTTAAATTCCATTATGCTTTTTTATTATGTGTTTATAAAATTGTTTATTACCTTAACAAACCTTGAAACAATTAAACCAGTGTTGTTAACTAATGGGATTGATAATCGAGATGGTAATAAGGTTGTAGCTATCCATGAAATGTTCTACACTGTAAAGTGGTTGAATGTAACAGATGATACACGTTATCATGCAAGTTAAAGAGTCGCTGGTGGTTTGGGCACTGAAACACACTTTATACCATCTGGGTATTATGACTTTTGTGCTTTAGCTAACTGGTTTCAAAGTAAATTAAAAATTAAAGCAACTTTAAATCCATCTAACTTAATTGTTACATTGGAATTTTCGAGACCTATGCCTACAATTTCAAATAAACTTGCATCTTTACTTGGTTTAGTAGGTGATTTTGTAACTAGTATGGATGAGGATTGGACATGGGCATTGGGTGGTGTTAATACTGGGGGTTGGACAGAGATGTTGAAGCCAAGTAAAGATAAAATAAATGGAAAATATCCTGTTAATTTGTCAGTACACACAGTACTAAATATTCATTTCAAAGAACTGAACATGACTGAAAATGTACACAATGGTATGCCTTCAACTTTGTTAAGATGTTTGTTGGCTGAAACTGCTGCCTATTGTGAAAGTGTGGTTGTTAGATTTCCTAATTTGCAGTTTAACAAAAATAGGTGCCAGTTTCTTTGAATCACTGTGTGTATCTGTAATTAATCAGGATGGTAAACATGTTTAGATGCATGATTTTAGTGTTGTCTTAAAAGTTAAATAAATTTTATTTTAGTTGAATAAAATTAGTACAGTTTTAAAGTCGAGAATTATACCAACTGCATATCCAGTAACAGAGTTGAAAGATTTGCATGGTTTTGATAAAGAAGGAGAGGTAGGAGAAGTGTATGGCTTTAAATTGATTCCACTGGAATGTGCAAGCGAAAAGTAATTGATGATGTGAAAGATGATGTAGAAAAAAAGTTATCCTAAACATAATCAGCTTTTTGATGTTACCATACCTAGTTCTGTAAATAATGAACATGACTTCTTTAAACATGTGGGTAATAAGTGGGTAGCTGTTCCTGCAGCTGAAGCTGTTCCTGCTGCTGCAGTTGACTGAGACATAAAGTTTGAATTCATTAGTCCTTATGTAATTTCTGAAGATTTAAACTTGTCATTTAGAAAAGCTCTTAACTCTGGCCCTTTGCTTGTGAGTCTTGTTCCGAGCTACTCTGCAGAAAACAATAGCAGAGATAAAATAAAACTACAAGAGTATGAGAAACAAAGGTATCTTCTTGCAGGTAAAAATGGCAGACCTGATCCTTGTGATTGTTGTGTTTACACCAGAAAACTTTACCTTGTTGTTTACATGTGGCCAAAATGTTTTAAACTGTGACCAAAATGTTTTACTGTGACAAAAAAGTTTTGCTGTGACCATTTTACCTCTGCTGTGACGAACTCGCCTGTGCTGTGATGAATTTTTTTAAAGTGGGTCAACACCATGAGAAGTTCTAGCTGCAAAGAGACGAAAATATTCTACTGTGCCAGATTCGCTTATGCTGTGTCAAGTGTCAGTTTTGCATTCTAGGGCATTTTAGTCAGTTGACCAAATCTCAACCTTGACACTAGATGTTTGACCACGTCCTTTTGACCATGACCCCGGCCCATGATCCCATGACGCACATGACGCATATGAAGTACTTGACGTACTTGACCTACATGACGTACTTGACCTGTATGACGCTCATGACACATATGACGCATATGACACACATGACGCACATGACGTATATACGTTGTGGTGTGAGTTGAGGTGGAGGTTTTGAGAGTTGTGGTGGGCGCTGTTAAAAAAACGGCCATGTTTTAGGCATGGACGCCAGTAAACTTTTGGGGCTGGTTTGGGGACCCCACTTTTTCTATCTCTCCATGGGGATATGTGCGCTTTGCAGAGCAGTGTGGTTGACTGCAGGATTGCTGGACTGACCTCGTCACCACTCCGGCACGATGTCTGAAGGACAGGAATGAAAGGGCCAGAATCTAGTGTCTCTGTTTGAGCAACACAGAGGTAGCGTAGGCTGAAGGTTGCCAGCAATAGTTAAGGGGTTTCGCGAGCCTGTCACTGTTTTGAAGCGCCCGTACATCATGAGGATGGAGTGAGCTTGCTGCCCATGGACTGGCACGAGCCAAGCAAGAGGAGAGCGCAGATTAGCGCGGCTCAAGGGCGTCTCCTAGAAGTGGTGTTGTAGGCTTAGCCTAGTTCTCATACTCCGACACTCGTCGATGTCAATGATCGATGTGGTCAGGTAACTTAGTTTCTGAAGCAGTTGTCACGGTCAGTAAGAGACTTATGTTATTACTACTGATCTCTTTGCTTGAACTCTTCCAACCAATGAATGCAAATCAATCAGTTCCTCAAGCATCTTCACGAATAAAACAAATAAAATACATGACAAGCTTGTAACTGAGATCAAGTATGTGCGTGCAACAGATCTCCGCTTGGAATAGCTACCCTGTAACTACTTTCAAAGTCTCTCGTGAAAGCGTAAGGATTTTGTGCCTGATATGCTTTGCGCCTTTGGAGGTGGCAAGCTAATCAGGTACAATCTTCGAACGATTAACCCCTTCACTGCCAGTCGACGCTGATTGTGTTTTTGAAATCTTTGTTAATTTCGGCGCTAAAGAATACCAGCTGTCCAAGCGACATGGATACAAAGTGGCATTAGTAAGAGGCGAGATCCTCATAAGCCCCCGCAACTGGGTGGCTCATGAGGATCTATGTCTAGTGCACTTGAACCTCATTGTCTTTTTCTCTGCATTGAAGGGTTTAAGGCTGCTCCATTTCTCACGTCTTTTAAACAGAGGACGACAACAAACAACTTGTTTATAGCTGTCAGTGAGTTATCATGAAAGCATATGCGCCTGCAAATATATTCTTCTTCTTCTTCTTCTTCTACTTCTTCTTTTTATTATTATTATTATTATTATTATTATTATTATTATTATTATACTATTCTACTCTGTACAGATACTCTACCTCAGCTGTCGTTGTCCTTCGTGCCAACATGGAGCCGTACATCCTTGCCAATGACCTCACCGAAAACATGACGTCAGAGGTGACGGAAAGCCCGGATGCACTGGGCAACATGACGTCACCTCCTGGAATTTGGATGGTTAAGACAACACAGGAGTTCCGCCAGGCTACAGCCGGCATCGCCGTCTTTGGACTGATAGGTCAGCATGGCCAATGATAATATCTCGTGGTTGTAAGTTAGTTTTGGCTCACTGACCCAAGATCTTCTGTTGTTATGTGTCACAGTGTGAAAAATTCAAATGATTGAAAATTGTCCAAGTACTAACTATGCCCCAAGATTCAGGTCCAGCAAGAGACATAAGTTCTTATGAGCCCCTCCGGATGCAGGGGCTCATGAGAGTTTATGTCTCTTGCAGATGGAACAGGCTGGCTATAAAATTCAGCTTTCTATGATTTTTATAAAAAGCTGAGTCAGCCTCCAGGACTGAAGACTGTCCCCCAGGTATTGCGATTAGTTTCACACGTACTCCGAGCACTAAGCACAACTGCTGTGTGTATGTATGTGTGCAGGCAACACGCTGGCCATCTTCGTGCTGTGTCACCGCCGCATGTGGTGCTCCACCGCCTACCTCCTCATCATCCTGGCTCTCTATGATGACGTCATCCTTATTATTCACATCTACCGTGTCTTCGACAACTCGCCCTTAACCTTGGGGCTCCTGGTGTTTCAGACTATCGCCTTCGGGCCGTTAAACTGGACGGCCACGACAGGTACGATTTACATGACGCTGATGGTGACGGTGGAGAGGTTTGTGGCGGTGACGTCACCGCTGAGGTCCAGGATTATCTTCTCGCTGCGCGCGGCACGCTGGATCTCGCTCTCCGTCTTTCTGGGATCCGTACTGTACAACCTGCCGCACTGGTTCGCCTTCATATACACACCCACAGAGGTAAAGCCATTGTGCCTGACACACTACAGCAGAAGCGTAGAAACCAGACTGAGGAGGATGGGGCGGAGGGATGGTGTATGCCCCTCCCCCCGGCTCCCCCCCCCCCACCTTGCCCCTCCTCAATATTTATAGAGAAAACAAATTTTTGGAGCACAACTATTTTATGAGAAAAAAGTATTACAGTTATATTTGTTATTTGGACAACATTAAATTTGAAAATATCTTATGATTTTGATTGTTAAGTTTGTTTTTTTACGAGGTAGGACTGTCGCTGAACCACCCCACGCCCACCCACCACCCCACCCCCACCCACCCCCCACCCCGCCCCCCACCCCCCCACACACACACTACCCCCCACCCCCTGACGTTGGATTTTTCAGAGGCCACAAAGTAACATGTAAGGCCCTGTCCCCACCTCCCCCCTCCCCTCCCCCTCCCCTCCCCCCTCCCCTCCCCTCCCCTCCCCCCCCCCCCCGCCCCCTTCCCCCCGCCCCCGCCCCCCTCCCCCCCTCAAGAAAAATATCTTTCTACGTCACTATTACTTACTTACGCCTGTCACCCCTACCCGGGTATAGGCTGTCGACGAGAGACCTCCAGCAACTCCTGTCCTGTGCTTCTCCTTCGATTCTACTCCAGGTGGTTCCCAGTCTCTTGATGTCTGCTTGGAGGTCTCGACGCCAGGAGTTTCTCGGCCTACCTCTTTTCCTCTTTCCCTGGGGGTTCTACGTCACTATGCAGGATATTAATTGATCATCAGAGTTCAAGAGTGGTGCCGGAATAGCTGGACACCTTGATTTTCGAAGCGTTTTTTCTTTCTTTCTAGATATTTGCTCGCATCCTGTATTTCGGAGAGCCTCAGAGCATATTTGAATTGGTTGACTCGTTAAAGAAAAAAATTGCCGTTTATATAAAGTCGGTTGACCCGCAACTGAGTGCGTAATTTTCGGTCTAATCACTTGGAATTGTGCATATAGCTGGCTTGGATATAGATATTGGATGAGTTCGTTAGCCAGGTTTCTACTTGTTCAACTTTTTCGTAAAAAGTAATTCATTGCAGCAAAAAATTATTTAAAAAAATTCTCGACTTCTAGAGAAGGATCAGACGGTGACGGTGACGAAAAGGCGACAAACACGTCAGTGTTACACAATGTTCATAAATTGTCGCAAAGCACCAGATGTCAGTGTTATACAATGTTTCTGAATTGACATCAAATTCGTCACTGTGTACACGGCGTCGTCGGACTAGCGATGCCATGACGTAAGCTTATAGTGACGTCATTTTCCTGCTCGTGCTATTCTTCGACAGAATTCCTGTTGCGACATCAGCCACAGAGAAGTGTCCGTCTTTATTTGTGTGCGCCGGTGTGTGTTGATCTGGGTGTATTTCTGGATTCAAGTTTATCGATGGAAAAATAGGTTAGCCATCTTTGCCGCACTGCCTACCTGGAGCTCCGCAGAATAGGCATGATCAGAAGCTTTTTGACAGAAAAGGCTACTGCCCAGCTCGTATGCTGTCGCATTCTGTCCCGTCTAGATTACTGTAATTCCCTCCTTACTGGTATCTCATCTGATCAACTCACTCGCATTCAGCGTATCCAGAATAATGCAGCCCGGTTAGTCCTTCGCAAAAAACGCACTGATCATGTCACACCACTGCTAAAGCATCTCCACTGGCTACCTGTCAAACAGAGAATAGAGTACAAGCTGGCCACTTTGGCATACAAACACTATGACAATACGCTTCCTGCATATCTGTCTTCTTCCCTTGCATCACACAATCCTAGTAAAAATCTACGCTCAAGCTCACAAAAACTGCTCGTTCAGCCCAGAGTCAGCCTAAAAACTGCTGGTGCCCGTTCTTTCAGTTATCAGGCCCCTCACGTCTGGAACTCACTTCCACTGCATGTTCGTCTTTCCCCTACCCTGTTGACCTTCAAAACAAATTTGAAGACCCATCTTTTCCAGGTAGCATATCAAGATTAGCTTAGTCTGGATGTGCTGCCTGGAAATGTTGGTTGTTTCCCCATGTAGATAGGCTGTGTAATAATAATAATAATAATAATAATAATAATAATAAATTTATTTCAGTTTTTGCAGGCCATCAGGCCCATATGAACACAAAATACAATTTACAACCAGAAAATACAGGAAGGTGGTTGTAAAAACACACTCATATAGCATTACATCAGCGCACATAAATAAACAAAAAACAAGAAAAGTTCAAAGCAAATCCCTCTAATTCCTTAATTTAAGGCAACCTGAAATATACATAGCAACTTTAAAGACCAGTTTATCATGTAGGTTTCCACACAGCAGCTGAACTTTAAGATCGGATGGGAATCTGTAGTAAAACAGTGGAATGTACTTTTTACGTAAAGGGGCATATTTTGGACACTCGAACAGAAAATGACACAAATCTTCAGCCTTATGCCAATCACATGAATTACATTCTGGATTAGTGATGGGTTTTCCAAATCTGGATACTCCGTTTAAAGGTAAACGGTTACATCTAAGTAAACATATTGCCCGCCTGAGTTCACAAGAGTTCAGCTGCCCTATGTAACTGGCTCTAAGTATTTCTGGGTGGTAATGGCAGTATTCTGTGTTTGAGGTAAGGGATGCATGCCAGTCCTGTCGGAAACAATCCATCAGCCGATCTTTGAATATCTGAATGAACAGAGGAGTGTTTCCAACTGACTGCATTTCCCATACATACCCAAACCCGTGCATACACAATAGAGTCTTTATTTGCGTAGCCCAGTTCGATCTACCCGAAGCATCATGCATATATAACATCGTGTAACACTGTCTTGGGTATCTGTTTTCTGACATGGTAAGAAGTCTGCACCAGTACTTCACCATTCGAACATAGGCATCAATATACATAGGGAATCTTCCACACTCACCCAGCGCAATATTGTTTTTTACATCTCTTCCAACACCAAGGACCATTTTACAAACCTTTATATGAACCTGCTCAATTACATCATGTCTCTGGAAACCCCAGACCTCTGACCCGTATAGCACAATGGGTTTAATCTTGACATCAAAAATGTGAAAAACAGTGTCAGCTGGCAAGTTTTGTAATTTGAAGTATAGTCTTTTGATGCCTGCAACTGCTCTCCTGGCTTTTCCAGCTAAGTTTTCTACACATCTAGCCCAGTTCAGAGTAGAGGAAAATATCACACCAAGGTAAGTATAACTGGACTCGACTTGAATCTGCTTGTCAGCATAAAACCATTTTTCACAATTTTTCACAAAACCTCCATTTTTGAAGACCACCACTTTTGTCTTGTCCATGTTCACAGTGAGACCCCATTTTTTACAGTATTTTTCTAAACAATTAATTTTCTTTTGGAGATCTGCTACAGAGTCAGAGACAATGGCTATATCATCAGCATACATAAGAAGGAAAATACCCAGTGGGTCTGCAAAAATATCAATGCCACGTGCACCGCACGATGATATTTCTGTCTCAAATTCTGAAAGAAAGATAGAAAACAGCAGTGGGCTCAACACACAACCTTGTCGCACCCCTGACATGCAATCAAAGTAATCGGTAACTTTGGTTCCAACCCTTACAGCAGCTTTTACATGTTTGTACATACTCTCAAGTGTCTGAAGCAACTTTCCATGAACTCCTTTACGTAGCAAGAGATACAACAGTTTTGTCCTGTGCACACTGTCGTAAGCTTTAGAAAAATCTACGTACATGGTGTAAAAACGGCCACCCTGCTTGCTAAGATACTTTTGCACTAGTGCCTGTAAGCAAAAAATGTTGTCTATAGTACTGTATCCTTTACGGAAGCCAGCTTGGGCCTCAGGAATACAATCATTCTCTTCACAAAAACGAACCAACCTGTTGTTAATGACAAAACTGTACAACTTACTGATAACGTTCAGAAGAGAAATTCCTCTGTAGTTGTCAACATTTCTAGGGTTACCCTTTTTGTGTAGTGGAAATATCACAGCCATGGTCCAGCTTTCAGGGTATTCCGCACTTTGAAACACACGATTAAACAAAGGATGCAGAAATTTCACAAGGATCTCACCTGCATGATGAAAAAGGTCAGTGGGCAAGCCATCAGGGCCTGATGCTTTCCCTTTCTTCATGTTATTAATAGCACTGCGAATTTCATCCTGCGTGATTTCCTCGTCAAATTTTGCATTATGACAACCATCACAATCATCAGATATATGGTCATTCAAAACACCCTCGGCCTGTCTGCTGAAACCTGAATCATCAACATTCTGATCCACATTTAGCAAATTACGAAAATAATCATACCACACGCGTGGTGAAATGACATCAGAACACAACTTTTTAACGCCAGTCAGAGACTTTATTTTTTGCCAAAATGTTCTTGAGTTTGCATCATTACATGCATCGTTGAGCTCATTCAAAACCCGTGCGTTGTACTCTACTTGTTTTGTTTTACACAACTTCTTAAATTCTTTCTTCATGTCAAGATACTTCCCTAAGTCGTCATGTGTGTTTGTGTGTCTGAACTGCTTCAACTGTAGGTACTTGTTTTGTTTTGCTAACTCGCAGTCCGAGTCCCACCACGGCGGCTGTGCACGGGATTCACCTATCTTCTTACCTGACCTCATTTTGTCAGCCGCCTTCTGAATGAATGCTACAAAACAGGCCGACCCTTCTTCTACACTCGAGTCAAGCGCTGACGAAAAGTGTTGAAACTGAGTCTCCTGATTATCTTCAATGTATGCCCAAAAGGATTCAGCGTAGTTTTCTTTCCAAACAGATAGGCTGTGTGTGTTATGGCAAAGCCTTTAGGCTCTTACGTGCATATATATACGGATGGCCCGTACATAGATAGGCTGTGTGTGTGTGTGTGTGTGTGTGTGTGTGTGTGTGTGTGTGTGTGTGTGTGTGTGTGTGTGTGTGTGTGCGTGCGTGCGTGCGTGCGTGCGTGCGTGCGTGCGTGTGCATGCGTGCGTGCGTGTGTGTGTGTGTGTGTGTGTGTGTGTGTGTGTGTGTGTGTGTGTGTGTGTGTGTGTGTGTGTGTGTGTGTGTGTGTTTCGTGTTAGGAATGCGCCTACATGGTGCGAGCAGATGTTTATTTAAAGAGTGAGTGCGTTCTAATTTTTTCTCCTTTTTAATTTTTATTTTTTTTATTTTTTATGTGCTGTAAAGCGCTCCGAGCTTGCTGTTCGTGGGGAAGGGCGCTATATAAAAACTATGTATTATTATTATTATTATTATCAGAGGTTGGGTTAGAGAGGAGGGAAATGGATCAGAGGGATACACTTAAAAATATAAAATTGAACTCTGAATTTTTCTAAAAGAAAAACGCATGTGAGGTCCAAACAGTACGGTAGACTTTGGGATGAAATCCTCATCTTGTTTATTATTATTATTACAATTCATTTATGTGTTCTTTATTTGTTGTTTTTTAATTGAAGGTGACGCAGCAGCCGTTGAGTAACTTTGGGCGGACGCCGTCCTACCACATCGTGTACAAGCGCTACATGCAGCTGACGCTGGTGTACGTGCTGCCGTGGGCCACCATGGTGGTGCTGAACATCCTCCTCCTCAGGGCCGTGCAGGGCAAAGGCAAGAGAGCCTTCAGGGAGGCCTCAGGGAGAAAGGTCAGAAGACAGCACTGTCTAGATATCGCTTAACCTATTTAACCCCAAGGAGGTGTCACCTAATAATACACCATTTGCTGGAGGTAGATCGAGCATGATAATTCAAAGGTAATGCCGGATTAGCTTGGCGCCTGATGGCGCCAGGCTAATCTGGCACTACCCTTGAATTATCATGCAGTATACATCTCCTGCTGTAAGTCGTCGGAGATAAATGAGTTACTATTAGTCGGTGTCCACCCGTCTTCCGTGACTTTTTCGTAGTGCTTATCATGCTAATAACTTAGCATAGCAGTCACGTACTATGCGCGCTACTCCACATGACTGTGAACTTACCGAGACAGCGTATGGTAAGCCAATGTGCGGGCAACAGCCACCCACCTCATGCAGACAACGCCTCTATTGCATCAGGTAACTTGAACGCCATTGCTTTTTGTATCTGCTACACTTCTGTCAACAGTTTCAGCCCTGACACAATACATCAGGAGAAGAAACAACCATTACGGTTAACAGCGCGCAGCGCAAAGCCATGTCACTGGCGTCTCGCTATTCTGGCTCCACACTGACAACTGCGGGGGCTGATGAAGATCTATGCCCCTTTCATTCGGGTATTATTTGTTGTGTTCTGCAGCTAAGGGGGCTCAGTAAGTCCATCAAAAGAAGTGCATCGTGCTGGCTGTAGGGCTGACTAGTCGGCAACAGGTAGAGTTTCCGCACAGTTGGCAGTGTTAGTTTTACCTGTGTCATTCATTTCAGTCCTTGCACCTACAGCAGTGTTTTGATGAGCCGTGAACTATTCGGCTTTCACCATCTCTTTTTCCATCCAGAAATAGAAAGGGAAGGGGGTGGGGTGCAATGCATTGTTTTCCGTTAATACTTTCTTTTTGCTTCAAAAGAATTCAGCCCAGTGTTTTGTATTAGTCCAACTGATTTGACTTTTTGGAAGATGCCACGTGTAACGGGACCGTGGGCGGTACAGATGATAATCTGTTGTGGTGAGTTCCTTTAACTCATTCAGCCCCGACACACCACAACAAGACATAGATCGAGCACGATAGTTTAAGGGTGGTGCCAGAATAGCTTGGCGCCCATAGGCGCCAAGCTATTCTGACACCACCCTGAACTATCATGCTCGATGTGTCTCTAGAATTGTAATACAGTCCTTCAGTAGGCAACTTCAAAATTTGGGGATTCCGGTCCTGTGGTACTGAGAATGTGTTAAAACCATCTGCTCCGGGGAGGGGGGGGGGGGCGGGGGCGTGAGTGCTGATATTCGCCAGCGAAACAGTTTATCAAATTGTCTCGCCTCAAGTAAGACTTTTGTACCCTTCCTTTGACAGTCCGCCGCGTGAGCCTAAGCATACGTAACACGGGTTGGCGGAACACTTCAACGTCAGTATTAAAAAGAAGAGCAGAAAAATCTTTCATTTTACAACATTCAGACTTAAATAATCTTGATAATTCACGGATAGTAAGTTCCAGGTTAGCTTGGCACCACCAGACGCCAAGCTAATCAGTCTGGCACTACCCTTGAATCATCGTGATCGAGTAGTCATCTCCTACAAGTCGTAAGTTGGCACCTCCAAAATTTGCGAAAGGCGACCTTCAGATTAAGTTGTCCCGGTTTTGCACCAATACGACATACGAAGAACATTCATTATAAAGGAGATACCGCGAACTATTAACCCTTTATTGCCAGGAGTGGGTCGCTTTTAACAGAAACCAGCATCAGTCATTCGCTCATGTTCTCAGTAACTGACACTTAAACCTGAAATAACCTGGGGCCACTATTGAAGCTCAGCTTCGGCATCCACAAACACGAACAAGATGAGGATTTCATCCCAATGTCTACCGTATTGTTTGGAGCTCACATGCTTTTATCTTACAGGAACATTTAGAGTTGTTCATATTTTAGACTTATTATGCTGATCCATTTCCCTCCTCTCTAAGCCAACCTCTAATCAACACACGCGTCGGCGCACACACATAAAGATGGACACACAGCTTTTCCCGCCATTAGGACGCTCTGTGGGCTCCTGTAGCGACAGGAATCCATCTCCTTCTACTCTAACCCAACCTTTGATCTAGACACACACACTGGCACACAGAAATAAAGACGGACACACGGCGATTCCCGCCATTTGTAAGCTATGTGATTTGGCGTAGCATAGCTATGCCATAGCACGAACAGCAAAATGACGTCACTTCAAGCTTCACGTCATGGCATCATTAGTCCCACGACGCCGTGTTCATATAGTCTAGCAGCTGCCCTTCATAGACGATCAGCCGTTTACGAGATAGTGATTTTCTAGAGAGTAACAAAGGTTTGGGTATATCAAAATGAAGTCTAGTATGAATAAAAGCAGTGCGCACTCGTTTTAAACCGCCGGAGGATGGAGACATTTTTCTGTAGCACATTTTGTTTCCAGTATGGCTGCAGACGAAACCAGTACCGTAGCGGCCATGTTTACAGGGGATCAGTAGTTTACACGGGTCTCATTGTTCCTGTATTCAGTGGTAGTATGCACTATATGTCACTTAAAAGGATTTCATTTTTTAAAGTAAAATTTTCACACTTAGATATATTAAGAGAAGAAACAATTACGAAAACGCTTGCCTTGAACTCAAAATTAATATCGTTATTCAACAATAAGGTATCCCAATCACGTGATCAAAACATCACGTGATGCCAAGACCTCCGCGGACGTGAATTTTGGTGTGCTGACGGGTTCTTTTTGATTTGTTCTACATAAGCTTGTTTGTTTAAAAGAAAGCAAACGTGTAAAGTTTCTGTGTGGATTTTTACGGCTTGATAAAGGTTTGTCACGTTTATTTCCATTCACTTTACCATCGCTTTGCCCGTTTCATTTCGACAACACAGCACCAAAACAAAACGCAACCCACAACACAAACGCTATCTTCAAAACCTATGCTGCATTCTGTAAAAGAAAAAGAGTGCCACACCACTTGGTTTTAACTGTCATGGCTGAGCAAAGTTTCGGAACTTGATTAATTATTTTATGCAGCAGTAACATTTATTTTAATCAGTTGCACTGACAAGCTATGTTGTGATGTGCGATCACTGCCAGTGCCAATTATGCAGTCTCAGTGATCACTGATGGTACAGTACACTTCACACTGAAAAAAACAATACACAGCACAATGTGAACACGCTTGGAAGTTCATGCAATGCTTTGTTTAAAATTGAACCCTATCTTGCTAGCAGTAGCCTACTGCACAAAAGAGGAACTTATTTTTGCTGCTGTGTTATTTGCAGTTTGTCTGCATATAGACATTTGCAGTTCGCTGCAAGGATTCTTAGCAGCTGACATTAGCACTGACATATTGGGATTAAAACGAGAAAGGAAACGGAGAAAGGTGACACAGAGATGATTTAATAAATCAGTCAAGTGATCAAATGAATGAGATATCTATGTTTTATGATAAACAGCTAGTTATGGGAGGTGGGGGGGGGAGGGGAGGCACATACTTTATAATGTACACGTACTATTTCTTTCAGTGTTTCCATCACCCACTCATAACACCATTAGACTCGATGAGTTGTCATGTTTTGAATGGTTTACAAAATACATGTACTTGTTGCTGTTACATTATCTTCTTACTGGTTTTGACATTTCGCTATAAGATTTACAGTCCCATACTTTAAGCGTGTTCCCCATAACACACACAGAGGTTGACTGTATCATTGATATGTGTGTGTAGGTAGCGTTTGGTTTTGTTTGAGGTGGCAGTTTTGGCCTCACCTTTAAGTTTGGTGCCGCTGTGCATGTGGCCACCAGTACTATTTCTCTCTTGGCTGGACTTCGCGAACGAAGATTTTATAGGAGTTGCCCACGATGTCTGCAGGCTTGTTCGTGGCTGCGGAGGCCAATCCGGGACAGGCAGGTTCGACCGCAGTGGCTGCAGGGGAAGGTATGGCCAGAGTTCTGAGTTGCGGCATCTCTGTTCTTTCTCCTGAGCCGCTTGTCCTTAAGGCTAGCTCTGCGAGAGTCCTCAAAGGAGACAGCTGCCTTGTAAATAGTGGAGCGCCAGGTGTCACGGTCCACAGCAAGCGAAGACCACTGGTGGTGGTCGATTTGGCAGGCACTAAGTGACTTCTTGAGACAGTCTTTGTATCTCTTCTTTGGTGCCCCTCTGTCACGGTGTCCAGTAGCAAGCTCGCCGAACAGGGTGATCTTTGGTAGGCGATGATCCTCCATCCTGGAGACATGCCCCGCCCAGCGGAGCTGTGTCCGCAGCAGCAAAGCCTCGATGCTCACGGTTTCAGCCTGTTCAAGGACCTCGACATTGGTGACATAGTCACTCCAGTGAATGCCCAGGATGGTACGCAGGCAGCGCTGGTGGAAGCGTTCGAGGAGTCGTAGTTGGCTGCGGTAGAGGGCCCAGGACTCGGAACCATACAGCAGGGTGGTGAGGACCACAGCTCTGTACACGCTGATCTTGGTGCCTGTTTTCAGCTGTTGATTGTGCCACACCCGCTTGAAAAGTCGCCCGAAAGCGCTGTTCGCTTTTGCCAGCCTACTGTCAAGCTCCTTGTCCAGCTTGGCGTCCGACGTGATAATGCAGCCAAGGTAAGTAAACTGGTGCACTGACTTTAGTTCAGACTCGCCGATGGTGATGTGAGGAGGGCGATACACTGTCTTGGGTGCCGGCTGATGGAGGACCTCTGTCTTTTTCAGACTGACCTCGAGTCCAAAGAGCTGGGCAGCGTCTGCGAAGCAGGACGTGATGCGCTGCAGGGCTCTCTCTGTGTGTGCAACGAGGGCAGCATCATCAGCAAAAAGCAGCTCACGGATCAGTTGGTCTAGGGTTTTCGTGTGGGCCTGCAGTCGTCTGAGGTTGAACAGGCTGCCATCGAGACGATACCTGATGTACACTGCATCGTCATCATCGAGGTCCACTCGATGCCCACTGCCCATCGTCATCATCGAGGTCCACTCGATGCCCACTGCACTGCCCACTGCCCACTGGGCAGTGGGCAGATGTTCACATCTGCACGGGACATAGACGACCCCGCCCTCCACGAGTCGCCTGCTGCCTTGCAGGCCTGGCCGCTTGGCTGCGGAAAGGCTAAGGGAGGAAACCCCTGACATCAAAGCCCCCGTGTCTCCGGGGAAGGCTTTTGAGCCAGAGACTAGGACAAGGACAGTCTGATATAAAACCTACGACCCGAGGACCTCGATGCCATCGTCCCAGCTTGCTAGGCCATGGCAGATGAACCAAGGGTTTAAAGGGTGGGGCCAGTACTGCGCACACTGCACTCCACCAAAAAGCTCCACCGCGCAGGCTTTAGGAAACGTCCACGGACCATGACACTGACCATTCCAAGTCCTGTAGCGATGGGCGAGGGGCGAAACGGCAGGTGAAAGATGTCACTGGAAGCCGCAGTCTCAAACCTGCATGCAGGCGGTTCAGGATATTGGTCGCCTGATGTTGACCTGGGGATGACAACATCACTCGGCACACCCTGAACGACCAAGCAGCCTTCTCTAGGGACAGCACTGCTTGCTCCACACGGAGAGGGGCCTAGAAAAGGTGGCCTAACCAAAGCTCGTCCCCTCGCAACCCCAGTTGGCTAGCCGCGGTCAACGGGCATCTTCTCATGCGGTCAAAAAACAAGAAAGAATAACGGATCCACTCTGATGACGACCACGACCGGACTCAACGTAGCATGCTGGAACATCCGAACCATGCTCGACAAAGCAGACAGCGGACGCCCCGAACGTCGCTCCGCCCTCATTGCCCATGAATTGCGGAGGTTAAACATTGACATCGCCGCGCTCAGCGAAGTACGCCTTCCGGACGAAGGCAGCCTCCAAGAACTTGGCGCTGGGTACACCCTCTACTGGTCAGGCAGGCCTGCATCAGAAAGACGGCTCTCAGGCGTGGGTTTCATGGTCAAGACCTCCATTGCGACTAAGCTGGAAAACCTACCAACGGGTCATTCAGACCGCATCATGTCCATGCGCCTCCCACTGAGACACCAGCAACACGTCACCCTTCTCAGTGTGTACTCCCCAACCCTCTTGGCAGAGCCTGCTGAAAAAGACAAGTTTTACACTGACCTGCGCAGCCTCATACAGAGCACCCCTGCAGACGACAAAGTCATCATCCTTGGCGACTTCAACGCCAGAGTGGGCCAGGACTCTGAAGCCTGGAAAGGAGTCCTCGGCAAGCATGGCGTGGGGAACTGCAATGACAATGGCCGCCTACTGTTGGAGTTCTGTGCAGAGCAGCAACTGGTCATCACCAACACTACTTTTCAGCAAAAGGACAGTCGAAAGACCACCTGGATGCATCCTCGCTCCAAGCACTGGCACCTTATCGACTATGTCCTAGTGCGTCAGAGGGACCGCAGTGACGTCCTCCTCACCAGAGTGATGCCCAGCGCAGAGTGCCACACTGACCACCGCCTTGTCCGCTGCAAACTCAGGCTCCACTTCAAGCCAAAACCCAAGAAATGGGGGCCCCCCAAGAAAAAGCTTGATGTTGCGAGCCTTCAGCGTGACGACGTGAAAGCTGCCTTTCAGACAGATTTACAGCGCAGGCTCAAAGACACAGCGGACCCAGCAGACTCCTCCCCTGAAACACTTTGGGAAGAACTGAAAACTGCTATTGCAAAATCCTCTGCAGAAGTCTTGGGTTTCGCTAGAAAGAGGAACAAAGACTGGTTTGACGAAAACGATGTAGAGATCCAGGAACACCTAGCAAAAAAAAGAGCCGCCCATCAGGCCCACCTAGCCCAGCCTTCCTGCCCTGTGAAGAAGTCTGCCTTCCGCCTCGTCTGCAGCAGTCTCCAGCGCAAGCTCAGAGATCTCCAGAATGAGTGGTGGACCAGACTTGCACAGAGGACCCAGCTTTGCGCAGACAATGGTGACTACAGGGGCTTCTACGAAGCATTGAAAGCAGTGTATGGCCCCAGGCACCTGGTACAAAGTCCCCTGCGAAGCGCGAATGGCCAGGCACTCCTCACAGATAATACCTCCATCTTGAACCGCTGGTCGGAATACTTTCAGAGCCTCTTCAGCGCTGAGCGCACTGTTCAAGAAGCAGTCGTCCTACAAATCCCACAGCTCCCAGTAAAAGTTGAATTGGACGAACCGCCCACCGCTGAAGAGACCCTCACAGCCATCCACCAGCTCAAGAGTGGCAAAGCAGCAGGCATTGATGGAATACCGCCAGAGATCTGGAAACATGGAGGCACAGCACTGCACAACAAGCTCCATGACCTCTTTCTCTGCTGCTGGGAGGAAGGAACACTACCAAAGGATCTCCGTGATGCAGTCGTTATCACCCTGTACAAGAACAAAGGTGAGAAGTCTGACTGTTCCAACTATCGGGGAATTACACTGCTGTCCATTGCTGGAAAAATCTTTGCAAGGCTGCTCCTGAATCGGCTGGTACCTGCCATCGCTGAAGATCAACTCCCAGAGGGCCAGTGTGGCTTCAGAGCAAACAGGAGCACCACCGATATGGTCTTTGTGCTGAGACAGCTACAGGAGAAGTGCCGCGAGCAGAACAAAGGGCTGTACGTAACGTTTGTCGACCTAACAAAAGCGTTCGACACTGTGAGCAGGCAAGGCATGTGGCAGATCCTGGAGCGACTTGGCTGTCCCCCAAAGTTCCTCAACATGATTGTCCAGCTACACGAGGACCAGCAAGGTCAGGTCAGACTCAACAATGACCTCTCAGAACCATTCCCCATTCTCAACGGCGTAAAGCAGGGCTGCGTGCTGGCACCGACCCTCTTCACCATCTTTTTTAGCATGATGTTGAAGCAGTACTATTACTACAGAACTAATGACTGCATGTGCAGGCTAGTTCACGGTATCAAAATGTGAACTGGGCAGCCTATTGTTTGAAGTGATCAGTGGTAGCAACATCCATGATGTATGTGTGCATTTGGCCACTGGTACTGTTTACAAAGGTGCTGTTTACAGAACTAGTGGCTGAGTATGCATATTATTATTAGTACTGTTATTGTTATCAGGTGTGGCCTTATCTCTAAGTTTTGGTGCCCCTGTGCATGAGGCCAACAGTACTTTTCACAGAACTGATGGCTGCATGTGCAGTGTGGTGAAATTTGTAGGTGGGCAGCTAAAATACAGGCAGTCAATACAAGCCACTTGTTTAACCTGAAGTCTCTATATATAGATTTTACAGTCCACTAATGCTCATCAGATACAATTGTGCATGTCTTTTGTGGGTATTCTGTGGTTTTGTATGTGGGCTGGGGTTGAAAGTGGGGCGGTATGGCACCTATTACCGTGTATGTACAAAACCTTCATTACAAACAAACATAAATTAATAATTTTAATAAATAGTTATTTGGGTTTAACGCCGCGCGGTAGACTACGGCCATCTCATGGCAGTTAAATAAATAAGATAAAGTAAGTCAAAGATACCTGGGACATAAGAATGCTAAGTAAAGTATAGATTATGATCATGCACAGATGTACATTGGTGGATGTTCTGTGGTTTTGTGTGTGTAACTGGATTGGGGTTGGGAGCGAGCGATACTGCACCTATTACCATGTACGTGTATAAGACATAAGACATTTATTCACCAAGTAAAACGTTACAAGGATTTTTGTGTGGCATGGCGACAGTAAAATATGTCCTCACTTGTAGGGCATTCATCATGTCATACACTTATTTGGCGATCATCCTATATACAGCACTAAAAGATAGATAAACACAATATTAAACACAAATCAGTCATATGTCACAAATCATGGAATCACGTTGTTCCGTGCATGGTGATGTATTGAGGACAGCTTCTGGAGAAAAAAAAATTGCATCTGAATCGAGAGGTTCTGGCTTTAAAAGCACGAAACCGCCAGCCAGAGGGCAGAAGCTCGAAGAGATGATTGGCTGGGTGTGACAGATCTGACAGAATAGTACTGGTGGCCACATGCACAGAGGCACCATGGTGTATATGTACAAAACCTACATTACAAACAAACAAAATAAATAAATAATTTAAATAAATAAGATAAAGTAAGTCTAAGGTACCTGGGACATATGCATGCTAGGTAAAGGATAGATTAAAAATTATGAACATACACAGATGTGTATGTCCTTCTTTTGGTAGGTGTTCTGCGGTTTTATGTGTGTATTTAGGTAAGGGTTGGGAGCAGGCAGTATGGCACCTATTACCATCTATATATGTGTATATTTTTTTGTTTGCTGATGTGTATGTACAAAACCTTCATTACAAGCAAACAAAATAAATAAATAATTTAAATATATACTTATTTGGGTTTAATGTCGAGCAGGCGACCAATGCCATCTCATGGCGGTTAAATAAAAAAGATAAAGTAAGTCAAGATACCTGGGACATATGAATGCTCAGTAAAGGATAGATTATGAACATGCACAGATGTAAGTGTCGTTTGGTGGGTGTTCTCTCGTTGTGGAGTGGGGTTGGGAGTGGGCAGTATTACCATATATGTGTATGTGAACATCAGCATATGAACAAAACCTACTTTTCAAACAAATAAAAATAAATAATAAATTTAAATAACTAGGACATATGAATACCAAGTAAAGGATATATTATGAACATGCACAGATGTTTGTTCTGTGGTTTTGTATGTGGGGTGGGGAGCGGGTGGTATGCACCTATTACCATATATGTGTACATGTTATGTTCACATCATATATGTGTATATGTATGTTCTCATCTTGTATGCTGATGTCCCCCACCCAGGTCTACCCTGGGGGACTTGGGTGGGGTTAACTACTTTTTAGTTCCCAGGGTGACCCTGGTCAGCCCCACAGGGTGGGTTTTACCCTCTATTCTGGGGCGTGTGTTTCTGTCTACCCTTGGTACATTCACCTGTATTTACCTTTTTTAAACTCTTCCTACTGTCTGCACTGCTTGTAGCTCTTGATATTGGATGTGTGTTGCTAAAGGGTCTAGTTAGGTTTATTTAGTGTATTAGACCAGCTGGCGACATACTTTCAATATTCTGTTTAGTTTGGTTTTTTTCACAAGCAGTGCAGGCACGTCCTGAGAAAGTCTTGTTGCTGTCGGGACGTTAATGTACAATCAATCATTTTATGCTGATTTGTATGTGCAAACATACATCACAAACAAACAAACAAACAAAAATAATAATAAATTAATAAAATAAGTTGGGGGATACCTGGGACCTATGAATATGCATGTTAAGTAAAGGATAGATTATGAACATGCACAGATGTAAGCATATTGAAAACAAATTTCCTCTCCTTGGTGACCACTACCATACCACTATAGTGATCATGTGTATCAAGGAATTCCTTCCATCCATAATTAAAAGGATAAATAATAAATAAATATGTAAGTGAATACATACATGAATCAATAATAAATAAATAAAACATGTAATATAATAGAGAGGGCTACTATCTGTATTGTGTCTCATGCAGTCCTGATAAAGCTTAATCATAAGAGTCCTTGTGAGTACTTGAGTGCGGATTGGTTGAATTGGTTGCAAAAACTAAAATTTTATATTAGGTGTTTAGCTGAACATGGTGAGTTTGATGGAAACGGTTTGGAGATGGATTTCACTCTGCCTGGCTTGTGCTTAAGACCAGTCGGATACGAGTGTGCTTGACCAGTTAAAAATCCCATCTGCACTAATAAAATAAACAAAAAGAGCAGACCTGCACTTAGAGCCGTTAGGCTGAAAAACAGACGAACAACATGCATGTTGTATCCGGCCAAAAAGTCTTCAGAATGTTGAAGATGGTCGGCAGACACATTGCACCAAATGTCAAAGGGAGTTTACTTTCGATATGCTTTCCTCCCACAAAAGACCGAGTTCTATGGAAAAGGTTGTTTTCAAGACCAGGAAAAATAACGTATTTGACGTTGATAAGATGTTCAAATCGAAAATAATCTCTGTTTCAATTCAGGAGCAAAGTAAAGCTTCATCAACCGTGCGCGTCTGATTGACTTCTTTAGAAGGCTTCTCGCTGACCGCCATTTTGAAACTAGCGACGCGACCATGCTTACCGCATTAAAAATAATACTTTTAAACTTATTTTATTGTATATATGTATGCATGTTTACTTGCTGATGATTTTAATTTACTCACTGGAATAAACTTGTAACTTTTATGCTTGAAATTTTCAATGTTATGCACAAAAAATATCTTGCACCTTATCCGGGCGGTGTACGAGGACTGGTTCCCTCACATCGAAAAATAGCTTTCGAAAAACACTTCTACAAAAATGTCTCCATCCTAAGGACAAATATTGTTGCCATGCATAAACTATATGGCTATAGTACTTTCGTTTCGTACCTGCAAACCATTGTTACTCTTTTGACGAACTACTTAGTCTGCAGAAATTGCGAAAAGCTGCTAGACTAATAGTGACGACTCGATGTTATACGTCACTCATCGCAGTACTAACATTTCAAGATTCAAGATGACTTTATTGTTGCTGTATGTTACGATTGTGGGTGTGTTGTTCTGTGAGAGCATGCATGTGTTAATCGTAGGAAACGATCCGATATTTATTTGAGCTATCATGGTTGCGAATCACGTACCTCATTCAGTAAGATTCTTTATCGTTCGCGCCGATAGCGGTTTTGGCTTTGTTATGATACGCTAAACGGAAGCTTCTAGAAAAGTCGCACGGAGAAGAGCGGTCGATTTTTTGTTTTGCGTAGATTTGCTTAGAATAAACCAGAACCTTCGAGAAAGGTCGCGCTGTCTAGTGACCTCGTACATGTGACGTCAAAATCAACTGTAAGCAACATTTTAGTAGAGACGCTCTATTCATAGCCATAGTTGTTTTCTGTACGTGAATTTACCAGCCAGTCAGTATGTTTTGCGAAAGATCACGAAACTTCCAGAAAGTGTAGGCTAGATCGTGAACGGTCTGCCATACTCTTGTGTGACGTCATTACACACTAGGATTTGGGGCTGAAATTAGCAGTCCAATTTTCGTAGACTCAATTGTAGTATTCTAGAAAAAAAATTAATTAATATTTATGAGTTTCAGTTATGTGTTCCGTTCTGATTGGTTGCGTTGTGTCGATTCTTTGGATTATTCTGGAAAGTTGTTCCACTATAAAAGTTGGTGCTAGGAAGCACTTGTGTACATTGTCATGCATTGTCAGTTGTAGGGACACACGTCTATCGTAGGTACGTGGCCCGTATAGGGTGTACATTGTGAGAGACGCAGCGTAACGGTGGTGTACGTTGTATGAGAAACTTTGTGTCGCCAGTGTTGACATTTGCAGAAGAGACATTGTATCAGTGTACTTGGTGCATTTGGGAATGCATTGTGTGGAGATCGCATCGCTGAATTAAAACTCATATTGTTGGAACTGTTACTCCAGTGTAGCCTACATCCTTAAGCCACGTGTGACGGGTTGCAGCTGAATGAAGTATATTTAAAAGAACCTTACGCCGGTGCGTGCGTCTGGTGTGTTTATCATACTACGACTACGACTCTACCACGTAACACTGTAATAGAAGATAATCATACACACCAAAATTTTCTAAGTGTCTTGCCACCACAGGTGCTGCTCACATTCACTCACTCGCTCATTCCACAAATTACAATAACAGAGCTACAAAATGGACAATGATTTGGGATGGGTGAAGCCCGTCGCCAAGGCATCTAATGGCCGGCGCCAGTGGCCTCATCCCGACCCGAACCTCCCTGACAAAAACAGAATGCGAAGACAGCCCTGTCTCCTGAACACACTAGTATATGCTTTTTTGTTAAATTTCTACTTGACTAAAGCTAGTACATAAAAGTACAAGTTAACAACAGAAACAAATTACCGTCGAAAGGAAAATAATTTCCTATTCATAGGCAACATAAAACAACGGTCAAAGCTGCACCTGGAGGCCCGTCGCTATAGTACAGCGCCGGTGTTCAGCGGAGGGCACCGCTCCGACAAAGTCCGTCAACATCATTTATATCACATAACATGATAATATCATGATGGTAACAGTCATGAGTCATTATAATGAGATAAAACCAGCACCCCCACACAGTCATTTTCACTGGCACGCCGCTTGTGTTGGGAAATATCTGTCAACTGCGAAGGTCGGCGGGCCAGGCAGTACGTGATGATAAACACGGCCGCCGCGGTGGTAGGAAAGCTCACTGGTAAATTCTTCTCTGTGTGCTTCCACGCTCTTCTGTGGGGTCAGTCAGAATGAAGAAAAATCTGGCAGTGCATCGTCTGTGAATAATGTAGGGTTGGAGCCCAGAACAGCACATGTTTAGTAATTCCACAGTTCACGTGCACGCTCTTGTTTAGATGCATAGGCTGGCACGACTGGTGGAACAAGTCCAAATTTTCCGAATACTCAGTGTACAAGATTAAGACGATGTTATAGTCGGTACACCACAGCTATCACATAAAGCTGTCAAAACAAAGTACATCATTGTTTCCTCAGAACTTGATGGCACAACACTGCCTGGAAAATAATAACATTTGACGTATTAGAGGATCAAACTTGGCAATTTTCTTGCTGATTTTCACACCTAGGGGTTACAGGTCACAATTTGACCTAATCCTACCTCAGAGCCGGGACAAACAGCAGCCTATTCAAACACTGAAAAATCATGCGGACATTAATGAGAAGATTGGGGCATCTTTTTCGTAAAAGAAAAATTAAAGTTAAGTTAGCTGTTTTACACTGAAATGACTTGAAAAAGTGGTGCAGAAAATTGTTTGATTTTCACACCTAGGGCATACATGTCACAACTGACCTAGTCGTACCCGACAGCCGAGACAAACTGTAGGCATACGGTACATACCGTATATGAAAAATCATCAAATTATTAATGAAAAGATTTTTTTGTTTAGTTCGCAAATGAAATTGTTTTAAGATTAATTCCAAATAATTCGTGAAATTAATCCCCTAAAAAAAACTGAAACTATTTTTTTTTTAATATTTAATTATCACTCAAACTGTTCAAGAGGTAAAATGCTGGTCAACGAACTCATTCAATACCTCCCTTTTATCTAGCTATATGCAAAATGTCTAGTAAAAATAAGAAAAATTACGGACTCCAGTGTGGATCAACCGGTTTTTGTGAAACGGCCATTTTCTCGCCAATGAGTATCTTAATCCCCCCAAAAAAAATTTTTTAACTGCCTCGAGATTATTCTTTTAGGGACAATATCAAGCTTGTCCGTCCTCAAACGCGGGCTGTAGTCACTGTCACACACACACACACACACACACACACACACACACACACACACACACACACACACACACACACACACACACAAACACACACACACACACACACACACACACACACATACACACACACACACACGCACGCACGCACGCACGCACGCGCGCGCACACACACACACACACACACACACACACACACACACGGCGTTTTGGCGCCCAAATACTATGATACATTTTCTAGCAAGGTTTGCATAGCTTGACGTTACGTCATTTATATCTTGTTACTTCTTTGCCAGAATTTCTGCCCCGCATGCCAAACACGTCGTGCGTGCTCCGGAATGCGCTCCGACCAGCCCCAATTCAAAGTCTACCGCATTTTCAATTCGGTAGACAAAAACACGACCATAAACCTAGAACTAACATCGACAGTAAATGCTACCTTGCGTTGACGAGTATATCAAGCAAGATGACGAACAGGAAAAGACGAAAAAGACTCCTAGGCCACAAGGAGAAAACCACGAACTCGCTGAGGAGACGTACGTAAACCTAAAAACATTGACAGTAATTGTTATCGTGTGTAAAGCATTTCAGACGAGCAAAGAGAAAAACACAAACTAGACCAAGCTACAAGCAGAGAAACATGCAGAAAAAGACTAATTACCGGGGTGGCTGTTTACGACAAGACAGCACCTGCCAGCAATGCCGGCCACTTGAGCTCCGAGTGTCGTCTGGCAGCTGTAGTATCAGAAACAACGAGGCGGCAAGTCAGAGTCGCGGTGATGTGAACACAACCTGCCCCCGGCACCATAACTTATCTCGACAGCGACACTGAGTTGTACTCTGAACCCGAAATAACGGCACCATGAATTTGAGAAACAGCTGGAGCCGAGCTCATCCTCGTCACTAAGACGCTAAAACTCACACTTGTAAGTATGTCGGCAAGTAAAGTAATCTGGTGGTGGTTGGTGGGAGGGGGGGGGGGGGGGGGGGGTAAAACTTAGCCGCTAATAGCTCAGTAGGCCAGAGATATATAATAGGAGAGGACTAAGAATCAAATTTCAATAAGGCCGCACCCATCATTAAATCTCGCCTTTATTGATATTGAAATCTGTGTCATCTTATTACCTCTCTATTATCACATAATCACCCTTTTGTTTTTTGAAAAAGTGGCGACCATGATTAGTGCGGCCTTATTGTAATTTGATACATTAGTCCTCTCCTATTATATATCTCTATAACTATTGTCTCTGACAACACTTAAACATGTACTGTTAATTTGTTTTAAAAATCGCGACCATAACCATGATCCTTGCAGCTCTGCATTCATGGCTACAGTAAACACTGAACCAGGAAGTGAAATCGACTGTAGACGGTAAAACCCTCAGTAGTTGACTGCCTTGCACCGAGTGTATGAGGTTTTACAGAGTCTAAGATCCTCACGAGCCTAGATTTTTATAAGTGGACACAGGTCAGATCCTCAAGAGTCTCGGACTCCAGGCATAACCTGTGTTACAACTATTAGTCTACTTTCGTTTGTTAGCTCTCTCCTAGCGAGTATGTTGGCGGGTCTTATCTAATATTATTTTACTGCAGTACAATTTCTGAAACGGTGAATGTCCTCTTATGCATACTCGAAATGTGCTTTGTACAACACTGTCAGTACAACTCAACCGTTTTATTATAAACAGTACTGACACACGCACGTACACGCGCACGCACACACACACACACACACACACACACAGACACGCACGCAAACACACGCACACTAACACAATCTTACCCAACATGACACCTGTCGCCAAACGCACAAGGTCTTTAAGTACGGCCTCACATCAATGCAATATCATTGTAAGATATTCCTTTCGGGAGCATACCTGATTAAACATGTCTGATGCATGCAATTTGTAAGCTCACCTGTGAGTCGATCTGGTGTACATGTTTAGACTGGTGGGTGTCTGTGAAAGGCACATTAAAATCATATGCTTTAAACAGACGCCCGACTGAGTACATAAACAACAGATCCTCAAGAGCCCCGAGCCCGGGCTTGACTCCCGTTTACAACGTTTTATTCAGCTCTACTTTCTGGTCTCTCTTTTGAGTAGGTTGACTAGACTTTACTATGAACATTTACAACTTGTCATGGGCTAACCTAACGTAGCACTCCTCGGAACTCCCTATTAAGTGTGTCACGTTAACGACAGTTAGGTCGCACTTTCCTCTTTTTGACGACACTCTAGACTTGTTGACGAGACTTGTTTACCCACCTTGAGGCAAAAGAGTTTGCTGGTAGTTGAAATCTGAAAAAATCTTTGCAACGCGCCACACTGTAAATGTGTGGCACATGTTGCCATAATGCCACACATGTCGCGTATGCCGCACACATGCCGCACACATGCCGCACACATGCCGCACACATGTCGCGTATGCCGCACACATGCCGCACACATGCCGCGTATGGTGCGGCACATGCCGCGTATGCCGCACACATGCCGCACACATGCCGCGTATGGTGCGGCACATGCCGCGTATGCCGCGTATGCCGCACACATGCCGCACACATGCCGCGTATGGTGCGGCACATGCCGCGTATGCCGCACACATGCCGCACACATGCCGCGTATGGTGCGGCAACCTGTATGTAACGTCTGATGTTTCATTTGGCTCTCACTTGACCAGGGTGTGATTTATAATTTACTCCAAAGCCAATAATCGCCAAATACTGTGCCAGGTCTGTTCGCTTTAAGGGACAGGGTCAATGTACATGACACTGCAATTGAAATCTGTGAAGCAAGCCATTCATAAACCCACCCAAATCATTTAATAGCCCAGCATGAATACAGCTGGAATACAGTAGAAAGGCAGCAGGAAAAGCATGATTTTAGCGCATGCTGTATTCCAGCTGTAACCAGCTTTATGCCTACTGGACAGCCAAGGTCTTCTTGGGGTATGCCACATATAGTCTATGGGAGACAACTCTGTATAGTGGTTCAATCTTCCAAGTGATTATGTCCCTTAAGTCATTGACCATACATAGTGTTTTATCCCTGAGTGAATGTATCTGTGGTTTGAATCTAAATCTATCTAGCTTACATAGAAGCGGTAACACAGTGTAAGCGTAAAACGTTACTGACAATATTGCTGGAGTGATGCAAACGTAAAAGGTTACTGCTCAGTGTAATTTTCTAGAAACATGATTCTGCTTGATAACAATTTATACATTTGTTTGTCCAATAAAAATGACAGACGGACAAATCATACAAGTGCTTGATATCTCACACTGTTTTAAAGATGTTATGCATTTTACTGACTTAATATTACCCAAACAGACTAACATAAGCCTTTCAGCACCATCAGAAATATATGCTACATATAGTGTGACTTTGGATTATGTCGATGAGCATCCAGATGTGGAGTGCATGACAGTTGATTTAAAGACACCTACTTTTAAAGTTAATGATACCAACTATGATTGGTTAGGGGAAATTTGTTATAGCATATTTAAACAACTACGCAAACTAAATGTTTATATTGACAGTGTTACAATTAATAAAGTGGTATTACACAAGGTGAGCCAGCAGTAATATTTTTTCATTTATTATTTTGTCGGACAAATAAAAATGACGGACAATGTTCAAAACCCTGGCTCATCTGGTTTAAGAAACGTGTTTCACACAACAAACTTACCCATATCCAATACTAATAATGTCTATCAATCAATAGAAAACTCTTTTTCTGTCATACAACAAAATCTCCTTACAGGCAGTGTTAAGATTCAGATTGTTGCTAAAATCGAATTCACTAGGGTGGACGGTGAGGTAATTGTATCGTATATATCAACAAGACAACACACAGTTAACACAAGAAGAGAACCGGAGGTGGAGAACGTGTTCAGAGACAGACTATTACCAGACTTCCTCCAGGCGATTGACAGTGCAAAAATGAAGGGGTCTGGTTGGCATGAAGGACATGTACATGAACTACAACTAAAGCAGTCCAGGTATCATCCTATATTAGGTAAATCATGGTTGCCACTGCCAACAGAAGTAGTAAACAAAAAGGCTGTCGTCAACATACAGAACAATGACAACTATTGTTTCATGTGGTGTGTGCTTGCTAAACTACACTTTGTGAAATCAAAACCTGAACGTGTATCTAACTACACTAAATTTGTAAACAAACTCGTTTTTAGTGGCATTGAGTTTCCTGTTAAAATAGAGGACATAGACTTGTTTGAAAAACTAAATCCTGGTATATCCGTGAATGTGTTTGTGTGGGATAATAATGCTGTGAACAAGTTACAGCCAATTAGAGCATCTCCACTGGCACCAACCTATGGTCAGTCAGAAGATAAGCATGTTGACATGTTGCTAATCGGCCCTACCGGTGATAATAATAACTTTCACTACACAATTATCAGAAATATGTCACGTCTAATTCATGGACACACAACAAAACACAATGGGAAACAGGAAGTGTGTAAAAGATGTTTACAAAGATTCTCCTCCATAAACGTAGCGCACAAACACGTTCTACACTGCAGGTCAGCTGATGACATACAAACTGTACTTAAGTACCCAGATCCTGGTAGTCAAGTGTATTTTAAGAACTATGGGAATCAGCAAAAGTTGCCGTTTGTAGTGTATGCTGATTTTGAATCACTCGTTGTTCCATATGAGGGTCCAGTTCCAGAGTCATTACCAAAGACTATAAAACTAAGTGACCAAGTGGTGTG
>BTPG01000002.1:182929843-182947106 GCA_036245525.1 Semisulcospira habei | reverse complement strand
CTGCATACCTGTGACCATATTTTGGATCTGAGCGGCGCTAGCTGGAACCCCTTTTCTCTTGATTTAACCCCTTTACTGCAGCGAAAAAAAATAAACATGATCCAGCTGCAAGAGACACAGATCTTCATGAGTCCCCGCAACTGCAGGGGCTCATGAGGATCTGTACCTCTTGCTGATACCACTTTGTATCCATGTTTCTTGTACGGGTGGGGTTCTCAGACGCTGAATTAACTCATTCTACCCCAACACCAAAATCCTTAAATTTTGCCCCTGTCCTCTCAATACTCCATTGCAGTGCAGGACACAGATCGACCATGATAGTTCAAGGGTGATGCCAGAATAGCTTGGCGCCCGTAGGCGCCAAGCTATTCTGGCATCACCCTTGAACTATCATGGTGGATCTTTATCCTGCTGTGGTGTGTCTGGGGTAGAATGAGCTATCGAAGATTTCATAACACAATCTGCGCCCAGTAGCAGTAAAGGGGTCAATGATGGGGCGGTCCGTGGCGCAGTGGTTAAGGCGCCTGCCACCAATGCTAAAGGTGCGAGGTTCGATACCGGGTTTCGGCGTCGGATTTTTCTTCTCTAGTGTCACCGTTAATTCGGGCGGACCGTCGGGGGTTCTTTCTCCGGGTACTCCGGTTCTTCCACCCCCTCCACTTTGGTACCGGTTTCAGGCCACCGCTTTATAAATTTCAAATACACGCGATCAAAATTTCTGAAACCTCAGTAGCTGAGCTGACCCTTCGCACCACGTGAATGTCCTGTGTCCGTCTTGCACTGTGTTTGTCTTCAGAGCGAATGCGTGTGTGTCACGTGAGCGTGCGTGTTGGGTTCAGTTCGCGGCGCTTTGAACCCATTCGCCGAATTGGGAAAAAGCGCCTATATAATAACCGGTATTATTATTATTATTATTAATGATAGGTATTAGCAAGATGATGATACAAAACATGTCCTTAACCCCTTCAAGTCGTACAGTTTGTGTCTAAAAATCTGTGTTCTGTCAAGGACCAAAGTCACAACCGTACGAAGGAACATGAGTACACATTGATCTCAGCAAGAGGCATAGATCCTCATGAGCCCCCCCGCAGTCTATATCTCTTGCAGTTGGACAAATACTCTTTGAGCTGGATCGCGTTCACCTTTCGCTGCAGTGAAGGGGTCAATGTAAACAAAGCAATAATGCCCCGCCGCTCACATTGCTTCATAAATCTTGTTCTAATGCCGTGTGCGTGTATCCCTGTGTCCGCAGGCGATGAAGGATGTCGGTTCCCGCCTCACGCTGCCAGTCATCGCCGTCACCTTTGTCTTTTTCTTCGCCTACCCCTTTCCCGCCATCGAAGACTCGCTGTGTTTCGAGTTCAAGTGCAACCCGCGCCTCTTCCTCATCTTCAAGCTGGTCAGCGAAATCGCCAAGGTCTTCAACTCTACCGCCAACTTCCTTTTCTACTGTTTCCTGGGACGACGCTTCCGTAAGACGTTCTTCCACATGACGCTGTCCTGGCGCAGCCGACTGTCACGTGTTGTGACGTCAAAATCGGACTTCCGCTACTCCACGGCGGACGGGTCCAACGTGGCTCTCAAAATGGAGATGAGGACCGCCACCCAAAACAACCTAGTGTCAGGGCCGGCCTCCGTGACTGACACGTAGAGGTCAAGGTCAAGGTTAACCCTAGAGGTCAAGGTTAAACCGCAACCTTTTTCCGTGATCCCCAAAAGCACAATAGGTTATGGCTCAGAATACAGTTCAGAGACAAGTGTCTTCTGCCCGGGCGGGCCGATGTCGGCCGCCGTTTTCATGGCTCACATTACAATTTGCAGACAATGGCTCCAACTCAGGGAGGTAAACGTCCTCGGGCCGACGTGGGCCAACAGCAGCCGACACGGCTCGTAGTCCTTTTGCTTACTAGGTACTCCAGCTTTGTGGGTGATTGTTACGTAGCGCCACGGAAAGTCAGTGACACTGGAATAGCAATAGCAGTGAAGTCATTGATGTTTTATCGTGCAGCTGTGTATTCAGTTTGGTTTCACGAACAATCCTGTACCATTTGCGGGTGTACTTCCCTTATAGAGCCACATGGTGAATACATCACAAGTGCACTTCTGTTCAAATCAGATGTTCCTCAGACAGATATTCGGGGAGTACGACACTTCTCTTCAAACTTCTCTGGTTTGAATTGTATTTTCCTTGTGGCGCACTCTCCACGTGGGTCTGTCTGGGCAGTGCACCCGCTAACGGTATGGGGTGTTTCACTTGCCTTTGTCAATCGCTCCATCTGGCGGCGTGACTCTAACTGACGTGAAAGAGACTGCGTGAGGAATGTGAGACCCAATGCGCAAAAGGCCATCGGGCAGACGTCGGCCGCCGTTGGCCCGCGCACAGCCATGCGCGGGCCAACGGCGGCAGACGTCGGCCCGATGGCCTTTTGCGCATTGGGAGGGTGACGACATCTCCGGAATGTTTGCCAAGAGACGCTGGCTCCTTGCGAGGCGCTTTTCTTCAGTTCTTCAGGCGTCAATCGGCAGACGTATCACTGTCTGTTATGGAGTTATCTGCCCATTGCTAAGGACACATGGCGGCTCAGTTTTTTGGTTTTTGGTTGATGAACTTGCTTGGGCTGGTCCCTAGTTCATTATTCGTCAACAGATTCCATAGTGTAGTCAGCTTATCAGCCGCTAACTCTGTCGTCGAATCGTTCATCCTTTTGCCCTTTTTTGTACCCCGAAAACACCCACATAATCTACAATATTTCTACTGTTATATTTCAGGGAGAAAAAAGGGCTTACCCCGCGGGTTTTTTCTTTTCTTTTCTTTTCTTTTCTTTTCTTTTATTTTATTTTATTTTCCTTTTTGGCAGATATTTTCAATGATCGACCACTTCATTAAACATACAGCAAGACGTTACATACATGTATCGTTGAACTGAACGACATGCAGAGTGGCATTGAATACATAGCGTGGAGTTACTGCATGATCTGTTTCGGGATTGTAATGCCGGAAGGCTGTCACATACACAATCACATGTGCAGACTGGTGAACTCAAACAGCACAGCGCTGAAAACACTGACGTGGCGGCAAAACTTGAACACTACTTGTCTGGACTGCTTGAACTTGTACACAAGTGAAGAGCATGTTTATGGCCGAATCGGCCGTGTTTCAGAAACTCTTTGTTTTTTCACAAGCGGTGACACAGAGGTAGTGAATAAGCATGCTGTGAGAGCGTCCACATTCATCATTTTGAAGAGTTTGCTCATCAGACAAGTCCCACAGTTTTCAACAAGAAACATCATATGAACGGATTTTATTTTTAGCAAATGCTGATGACGACAAATGCACAGCAATGCGTGGTTGTGATTTGTATGGTGCAGATATTACGGCAGTAAGTGTAGTGAGAGGCCTACTGTGTAGCGTTACAAAGATGGTTCGATGATGTTATCAAGTGCCGGGTTACGGGATAATTTGCTTCAAGTAATTCTCCAGCAAATTTTCTGGCAAAACCACGGTGATAAGCTGTGTGTGTACCATAAACATCAGTCCGGGTTCATGAGGCTGTGTGCCTCTTTATATAAGTGTTGTCTGTACTTATGATACAAACTGCAATATCCGCCGTGAATTAATTCTCATTCGTGGTTAGGAGTCGTCCGGCGTAAACGTAGCCTCTTTTACGGTGGACAGGAGACATCCACCGACATCAGACACCTGATGGACCGCTTGTGAGATGTCTGGGCGACCGGTCCATTGGGTCAGGCGTTTGGCGTGTCACGGCTGAGTGTGTTGTAATATACTGACAAAATCTTCAGTTAACTCCTTCGCCGTCGAGAAAAATGTAACATCACTCAACTGTGAAAGGTATAGATCCTCATGAGCCACCTCAGATGCATGGGGCTCATGAGGATCTATGCCTCTTGCTGAACCCAATTTCTGTCCACGATCTGTGGACGGTTGGGCGCCTTTTGGCGTTGACAAAGATTTCAAAAATGAAATCCGCGACCACTGGTTTTGAGGGGGTTATATTATAGAGTGGTGCCAAGATAGCTTGGTTCTGGCACGACACTCAACTATCATGAACTCTCATCGTTGACCCGTTTCCTAAATTGATGTGTAGTCTGCAGGCGACAACTGCCAATTTCCCGGCAAGTCGACTTTATGGTGCAATGTGATACGCCTTCTAAGAACCCATGACCAGGTCGGCTCTGCGTGACGTGCCATGGATTAAACTTCAGGTAGACTGACGACACTGTGATGTGCTGACAATAAATTTATTTTGAATCAGTTGTATCACTGTGTGATCGAGTGGGGACAAGAATTTGAGAGGAATGTATTGGTCGGTTTGATATTTACACGTTGTTTGGGGTATCCCGTGACCTTTGCGGGTGTCTGCCCCGATAGACCCACTCCCGGGGGAGTACGCCACAAGTACACTTTCATTCAAATGAGATGCATAGCATCATAATTTAAATGGAAGTGTACTTGTGGTGTACTCCCGAGTGGATCCATCTGGGGAGTACAGCCTCGAACGGTGCGGTTGGTTTTCACAGGATGCCTACTGAATCAAGACAAAGCGAGCTATTACCTCCTTGCTGACTTTTCTACTGACTGAACAGTCACCAGCGCCGTGATCTGTCATGGTGTTTGCTGTGATAGTGATAGTGATAGTGTCATTTCAGGTGTGATGGGTCGGATCTCTTGCCGGTGTAACACGCCTGAACGAATACACAGCCAGATGGACGTGGGGTTACTTTGTGGCACACCAGATTGAACCGGGGTCATTTTGGCGTGATCGTTTTGCGTGATGGAAGTAACAAAACTGCGTTAAATGACCCTCAAGTCCGATCGATCCGGGATGGTTTTGGCGTAGGCCACAGCGACCCTGTGCGGTCTGACATGAGAGTGGTTAAGTCGCGTTACACACGACGTGTTCCACTGTTACTGATTGGCAATACCCTACTACACATTAATGCAGAGGTTAACCCAACGAAAAAAGAAACATGCTTAGAAAAGACATTTACAACACAATTTATTAAAACATTCGAGACGTGCCGCATGCGGATACGCGGCATATGCTAGTGTCTACATGCACCACGCCTCAAAAGTTAAAATATGCTGGCTTTGTAACCACACTTCTGAATCAAATGTCAGAGGCGTGTTAGTGTAAAAGTGTGATGAACATCAAAACATGCATACTTACCTCCTGCATCTTCTCAGCATCGGTACATGGAGAAATGTCCACACGGAAACAGAATCTCATCCCTTTCAAACCATTGTCGTGGCGGGCCCTTTCAGTCAGCCCTCACTGCAGTAGGTATTCAGGGCCGTAATGCTGAATACTGGAACAGTCATCAATAACGTCACAATCATCCATAATGTCACGCTCATCAATACTATCACGATTATAAGTATGCCACGATATTCAATAATGTCTCGATATTCAGTGCCACGGTCATCAATAATGGGATCATCATTTCAGTTGTGTCGTGTATATATGAACTAATCTAATATATTTGACTGCTCTACGATTGTGTGGCGTGTTGTTACCATTCAGGATGTTGTTATTAACAATGTTAATGTTATTTATATATAAACGGGTCTCATAATAACTGTTGATGTCTGCATCACCTGATCCGAGTGACGTTAACCCTTTGCGTGTCTGTAGCGGTTTTTGTCGCGACGATTATGGTAGGAATCATCGCACAAAAACCGAAACCGACACGCAAAGGGTTAATTTATCAGAGTACACCCCACTCTCCCAACCACCAGCTAAGAGCATTGTCTCATCTTGCCTTCAACCTCCCTCCCTCACCCCACTCCCACCCCAACCCGGCACTGCGAAGATGTCGCGGAAGATGGATCAACAGTGAGTTTATAGCTCAAAGGTTGTGACTGGTCAACCAATCAGTCGCTACCATTGAGACGTCCTGGTTGATTCGTCTGACCTAATGAACGATGTAAAATATTGCGCTTCCGCCAAAAGCCAAAGCCGCACAGCGAGTAAGGCAGCAGTCTATGCTAATGTCCTTTGTTCGTTCTCTATCGTGTGCTGCCGTGCTATCTCGTTTTGCATCTCGGCAACCCCTTCATTGCCGAAACAAAGCAACCATCACCTAAGTGCAAGAGACATGGATCCTGATGAGCCCCCGCTGTTAGGGGGGCTCATGAGGATCTGTGTCTCTTGCTGACACCACTTGGAATCCACATTGATTGGATGGATTCATGGGATGGCTGTGAATGTTTGATGTATGTAGTTTTCAGAAACACGTACAGCCGGCATCCATTGGCAGTGAAGAGGTTAAAGTTTCGAGAGTCGTAAGATCCAAAATTATAGACCAGACAACATGTGTCCGCAAAGTACTCCCGGCGCAAAACTGGCTGTGGTGGTCTCACCTCGGTCTTTGCAACTGTGCATCAACATGAGACCGGCACGCGCGCTTGTTTTCACCTAGGCCTACGTCAGAAATGACCGGCACAACTGATGCACAGACCATTTTTTTTTTATTTTTTCGTTATTGAGGGCATCTTAGCCCCTTAACTGCCGAGGCAAGACGACTGCGCGCTACCCAGCTTCAAGAGACATAAACCCTCATGTGCCCCCGCAGTCGCGGGGGCTCATGAGGATTTTTGTCTTTTGTTAGTCCTGTGTTCTTTATGCCTGTTTGTGGTCCCATTTACCGTCGTCTGTGTAGTGGTTTCAGACGTGCAATTCGTGATCACTGTCAGTGATAAGATAAGATAAGATGAGATAGTTTATTGCCATATGTTTCCATGTACAAAACAATTAAAACATTGGAATTTGTCTTGATGTCAGTTACTAAGACTAAATTAACACACACACACACACACACACACACACACACACACACACACACACACACACACACACAGAGTAAACTCTAAAATATGATTTTCATGCTAAATACTAAGCAAATACCGGTATTAAACACGGCGAACGGGCACGCCTCACTGATTTAGTTAAGAGCTGATTGTACACATTCCGACATGATGGGGTTAAAGTCAGACATCGCTCTGCATTGTATTGCTGTAAGGCGAGAGAGAGGCTCTCTCTCACTCCCGCCCCCCCCCCCCCCACCCCCCCCCCCCCCCCCCCCCCAGGGAAGATGTGTGTCTCTGTTTACACTGTCCCTGCTTTCAGACATATTTCTTGCGGGTGGATCATGCTGATTTTGTTATAATCGTGTTTGCGAAGGAGAGGTCTACACTGGAGGCAGGCCGGGCGTCAGTGTAAGTCGCAACATGAGATTTGTTTATCAATTGTTGATTTTCATAATTTTGTTACCGAAGAACGCCGTGACTCGTGATTTTTGGCTCATGTGCGAAGCCAAAGTGAGTCTATGTTCTGGGCCAATGGTCGTCGTCCGTCGTCTGTCGTCCGTCCGTCGTCCGTGGTTAACCGTTTAACGTTGGCATTTTCTCGGAGACTGTTCATAGTCTTCAAACTTGGCCCAAGGATACTTTGTGGCAAGACGTTTCTAAACATACCAATTTGATTGGCCTCTCACAAAGGTCAAGGTCACAGGGGATCAGGAAATAGGTCAAATAGGTCAAAAAATAGATATATTTTGACATAATTTATTTTTTCTCAAATACTATTATCAACTTCGAACCCAAACTTGGTACAAAGATAACTTTCTATGCATACGAATTTGGTTGATTCCTGGGAAAGGTCAAGAGTCACAAGATTTCACAAAATAGGTAAACAAAATAGCCGTATTTTGACAAAAGATTTTTTTAAACTGTTCACAACTTCAAACTCAAACTTGCTACAGAGATACCTGATAGTAATACCTATATATGCACACTAATGTGGATGGCCCCACTGTAAGGTCAAAAGTCACAAGAGCTCAGGAAATAGGTAAAAAAATAACCATACTGATTTTGACCAAAGAATTTTTTTTCTCAAATACTATTCACAACGTCAAACCCAAACTTAGTACAGAGATACCTGTTCGTAAGATATCTACACTAATTTGGATGAGCCCTTGGAAAAGTCAAGGGTCACAAGAGATCGGCAAATGTGTGTAAAATGCCCATTTTTGGTAGAATTGTAGTTATTATCAACAGTTTTGCAAACTTTTCATTCAAATTTGGCACAAAGGTAGCTGATGATAAGACCTTCCTATGTATTCTAATTTAGTGGACTCATCGCAAAGATCAGGAGTCACGGTGGTTGACAGATGAGTGAAATCTGATTAAATTTCGAGAAAACATGGATTTTGCTTGTGCAGAAGCCATCCCTTTACTTACTGTCACAAAGGTCACACATGTAGATCGGTCATACACGTGAGCCATAAGGGTTTTGCCATTCTTGTTTTTAATTTAAATTGTCACTGTTCAAATGTGAATTGTTGTGAACCTATTGTGATCACGACTTCATCGCCAGGTCGTCTTAGTGACACTGCACTCCCATGTTCCGAGGAATGCGTAAAGGTTGATCTGTCTTGCACTATTACTTTCAAAGATAAAAATATCTACCTTCCACACACATTTACCAATTACAACACTACGTGGTAACATTATCCGCAGACATCACTTGTATGTGTCAAATCCACCCAATGATTCAAGGGTAGTGCCAGATTAGCTTGGCGCCTGAAGGCGCCAAGTTAATCTGGCACTACCCTTGAATTATCCTTTGTTGTCTTACGTCCTTAACCCATTTAACCCCACGTCAGCATTTCTCGAGTATGTACCTGGTGCAGGAAATGGATTAACCATGATAATTCAAGGGTAGTGCCAGATTGCTTGGCGTCTTCAGGCGTCAAGCTAATCTGGCACTACCCTTGAATTATCATTTTCAATCAATCTCCTGCTGTACGGTGTTGGGGCTAAATGGGTTAACGTCTATATCAGGCATAGTTTCTCATAAGTTCCTGCAGTCACAGGGGCTCACGAGAATCTATTACCCTTGCAGCAGGGCCCGCCGTAACCCGTTCAGCGCCAATTGATGCAAACTGTGTTTCTGCTATTTCGTTGATTCAACGCCAAAAAGTAGAGTTGCACGGAATTACCGGTATTGCGAAAAACCGGCATGACACTGTAACCGGTACACTTGGATATGATTAGCAGTGAACTCAAACAGAAAGTAGAAAGAAGAAAGTAGCGGATCGAGGGACGTAGGTAACTAGAGCTATTTTCTAAAGTGCGCTTTTGTTCAGCTTCGTACATCACGTTTGATACGTACAGATGACGGTGAGTAGATCAGCCGCTACACGCTGCCCCTTCAACGTTTTAACGTACATCATGCTCACACTTTTCTAAACTACCCAAACATGAAAGACTAGTTGACAACGGTTAGTACTGAGTGTATTCTGGTGTTTTAATTCATTCTGCCCGCGACACACCACAGCAAGATATGGCTCGACTATGATAGTTCAAGGGTGGTGGCAGAATAGCTTGGCGCCTATAGGCGCCAAGCTATTCTGCCACCATCCTTGAACTATCATCGGTCGATCTGTCTCCTGAATTGTAATGCAGTCTTCCGAGGATAACTCCAAAATGTGGGTATTTCGTACACTCGGGCACAATGAGTTAAACAGAAGAAGGTAAATCCGACGTACTCCCCAATATGGCGTTGGATGAGTTTTTTCATCATATTAAAGAAATAAATTCCGAGAAATAATTTAGCACAACTGATTGTTTATGTGAGACACCTATTTACACTGGCCGACTACTCGCTATGACATATTGTGGGGGAAGAGTTTGAGACAGAGTTGATGTTTCTGACGCGAAGTTAACAGCATACATGTAGGTGTAAGACGGCTGATTACGATGAGTGTTTTTATACACTTAAGTGAAATATCATGAATGCTTTCTTGTAGTAGAATATTAATTGATTCATTTGCTTTAGAAACATGTAGCCAAGAGAAAAAGAGAGAGAGAGAGAGAGAGAGAGAGAGAGAGAGAGACACACACACACACACACACACACACACACACGCACGCACGCACACACACACACACACACACACACACACACACACACACACACACACACACACACACACACACAGACAGACACACAGAGAGAGAGATGATGATGATAAATCTTTTATTGCAGGATAAAGCTATTAGGCAACTCAATGCCTGTCTTACAAGCTGTCCTGTAAACAAAACAGAACGCAACAGCAAAACAAAAGCAGCATAAAAAGTTTTTTTTTTAATCAAGGAAAAAAATGAACGAGAGAGAGTGAGTGAGCGCTCATCTATGTATTGGAATGGTGTGAAACGGTGATATTTGCAGTAGCCGCAATACCGAAATAAAATACCGGTACGACATATAAAATACCGTCAAAATACCGGTACGGAATTAAGTCGTACAGGTATGCAACGCTACCAAAAAGCCCTAGATGTCCCAGGAACATGGATTCAAAAAGCTGTCAGCAAGAGGTACAGACGGATCCTCATGAACCCCCGCAACATCAGCTGGGTGGTGTTCACATTTTCTCGGCACTGAACGGGTTAGGCATGCAACGAAAAAGGGGAGGGGGGGGGGGTTGATGTACCCTAAAATCGTGATGCGTAATCGGCGTTTTTTCGGTTGTCGTGATTCGTGATCGTAACTTATCCTCGTGATCCGTGAAAGGGTTCGTCGTGAAACGTGAATTAAAAATTACGATTTTCATTATCCGTGAAAATATCCTAGTTATTTCGTGAAAAGTCTGTTGCTACTCTTTAATTCCTACTGATAAGTCTTCAGCCCCTTCTCTCCTCCCCCCCCCCCCCCCCACACACACACACATACACCCACCCCCCTCCCCCACCCCTTCTTCCCCGTCTTTGTATTTTTCGGCCAAGAGAAAAATGTTGTCTCCGTGGGCATGAACAGCCAGTCAGTTCCAGTATATATCCACACCCCACCCGCACCTCACCCCTCCCGTTATTAGCCTACAGTTGTCGGCCAGTGACTATGAGTCTTCCCCGGCTCTGTCCTTGGTGAAATGTCAATGTCAGTTTTAGCACACACACACACACACACACACACACACACACACACACACACATACATACACACACACATCTCCCGCCCGCCCGCCCGCACCCCTCCCCCCCCCCACCCCACCCCCCCACTCCCCTTTCTGTAACTGTACTCAGTGAATACTCAACGACATAATCATACGACTTGTTGCTCATTGTGTACCCGTTACCACTTTGGTATCAGTTTAAGCCAACTTAATCACACTTCAGATACAAACGATTTTGAATTTCCAAAACTTCAGTAGCTCGCTTGAGCTTGCCCTTAGCACCACGTGAATGTTCTGTGTTTGTGTACAGTGTGTGAGCGAATGCGCGTGATTCACGTGTGCGTGCTTGTTGGGTTCAGTTCGCAGCGGCGCTTTGAGCCGATTTTCAGTTGGGATAAAGCGCCTATTTAATGCGATTATTATTATTATTATTATTATTATTATTATTATTATTATTATTATATAATTATTGTGACGTGTTGACCACGTGACCTATCTAGCCAGTGGCCTCATGTAAGCTTCAATAAACATTGGTCGCTCATATTGTGTGTGTACTTTGTAAATGTGTGTGTGATTGCGTGTGAGTGCGTGTGCGTGCGTGTATGTTTGTGGTCAGTCACCAATCGCATGACGACGTCCATTCTGACTTGACCCTTGACCCCCACCCCCTTACCCCTGCTCTTAAAGTCCACCAATAAATTAAATGCAAGCCGTATTCCGGTGGCTACGATGTCTTTAATAATAAATAGAAATGACCGAAGTCATTTTTGTGCTAAATGTACCAGTTGTAGGAAATGGGTCGACCAGGATAATTCAAGAGTAGTGCCATATCAATATGATTCTCTACCGCGTTCATCTTAATACTGCAAATTTGTGTTTAAGAAAATAAGGAAAGTTGGTTTTTCACCTGATTTCCATACGTTGAACCTGTTCAGCTCACAGCTTAACTAATCATACACATGAGCCGGAGAGGAGCAGCAGGCTTATACACTGTGAAAAATTAGTCGGGTACACACATCAACTACTGAGAAGATTGCGTTCGTCACAATAAGAAAATATTTTTTTAATTCATTATTTTAAAAATATTAGCCCGTTACGTTGTGGTTGTGTTATTCCTTTTAGGGCCTGTGTGAGTTAATCATAGGAAAGATCCGGTGTTCAGTTCAGTTATTTAGGATAGAAATGACGTATCTTTCGGGTTTTTTGTTTGTTTGTTGTTGTTGGGGGTTTTTTTTTGTTTTTTTTTTTTTGTTTGTTTGTTTTTTTTGCATGGAGAATTTTTGTTGCATAGCTAGAAGTTCGCTACATTGTTACGAAGTCCGACCTAGATTTTTGCCGGAAGGTTCGGAAAAGGGCGCGATTATTCTAGTGACCTCAAATATGACGTCAAAGCTTTATAGTACACGTTGGCTATACTTCGCAACATTTATGGAATGCGCCTAGATGTAAGTGAAAGATTGTAGATAGATCTAGAGTATTCTTTTTAATGAATATTAATGAGTTTTGGTTACGTTTCCTTTTCTGATTGGTTGAGTTGTGTAATTTGCGGGATTGTTCTGGAAATCTGTAACAGTATAAAAGAGCGCGTTAGTAAATATGTGCGTGCATTGTATGGGAGACGCAGTGTATCAGAATTGTGGATGCATTGTAGAGAGACAGTGTACCAAAGTGTGGATGCACTGTGCTGAGATTGCATTGTGGGAATAAAATATTGTTGGAACTGTTACTCCAGTGTGGTCTACAACCTTGTGTCACTTTTGACGAGTTGCAACTGAGTGAAGTTTCTTTACAAGAACCCTACGTGAGTGCGCCTGGTGTGATTGCATCATACTACGACAGCGTCTGCCACGTAACATAGCCTTACATTTTTTTTTTTTTATAAAAACGTGGTTCACGAGCATAACAAACGCACACACACACACACACACACACACACACACATACACGCGCGCGCGCGCGCGCACACACACACACACACACACACACTATATATATATATATATATATATATATATATATATATATATATATATATATATATATATATATATATATATATATATTATATATATATATATATATATATATATATATATATATATATATATATATATATATATATATATATATATATATATATATATATATATATATAATAAAACCTGTCCAAGACTGCTGGCATCACACACGCCTAATATAGAACTATTCAGCTCTTACACAACAACAAGGGATAGATTGACCATGATGGTTCAAAGGTGGTGCCAGAATAGCTTCAGTTACTAAGATATTCTGATACCACTCTTCACCATGCAAGGTCAAGTTCCTCAATAAGACATTGTGCATTTGCTAAGCGTAGATATGCCTATTGAAGCGCAGGTACTAGGCTAAGATAGACCCACTCGGGATGCACGCTATAAGTACACTTCCATGCAAATGATCTGCTTATCATCTCAGTCATTTGAATAGAAGTGTATATTAAGGCCGTTTGATATCGGAGCGCACAACGCTGGTTTTTCCCAAATATCTCCGAAAAGAAACACTTTTCTGCACCACTTTAAAAACACATATCATTTAGTGCCAGTTGACCTAATATTGAATATTTTTAATGAACTCCTATGATTTGTCCATTTTGCTGTACAGTCGTAAAAAATTGGTGAAAAGAACAGAACAAACCATTTTCAATACCGTAACTTGAATAGAGCTCCGGCAGATTTCAATATCGAGGTCAAGCATGCAGACTTCATGTATGCCTGCGATGTTTCAGGTTTGAAAACTTGGCCAACTGATGTAAAAATGGATCTTTCTTATACTGGGCTCAGGGGCGGATCTGTAGGGGAGGTTCCAGGGGTTCTGGACCCCCTCCTTCCCCTCCCCTCCCCCACCCCCCGAACAAAAATTCTTTAAAATGCTATAACAAAGTCCTTTTGGGGTGTTTGGACCCCTCCCGTTTAATATTTTAGCGAGTTTTCATCCATTTGGCGAATGAAGACGCACGCGCCTTCTCTCTACCCCCCCCCCCCCCCCCCCACACACACACACACACACACACACACACCACCCCACCCCACCCCGCCCGCTTTTCGATTTTTCGGCTCCTGGAAGCAAGGTCTAGCGTCGGGGAAGCCTTTTGTATCAGATTGAAGGTCCCAAACAAAAAGCTGGAACGCACGAACGCACGCACACGCAAACTGGAAAACGCGAACTCGCATACACACACACACGCACGCACGCACGCACGCACACACACACGCATACGCAAACGGGAAAACGCGCACTCTCATACACACACACACACACACACACACACACACACACAAACACACAAACAGACACACACAAATACACACACACGCACACGGGAAAACGCGCACTCGCACGCGCGCACACACACACACACACACACACACACACACACACACACACACACACACACACACACACACACACACACACCATTAAGGTTTAGCGTCGGGATGGCCTTTTGTATCAGGTTGAAGGTCCCAAACAAAAAGTTGGAACGCACACACACTCATACTGGCCCGAAAACCCGCACTCGGCTTGAAATTCCTAGGACTTCCCTCTAAAATATAGTTATGGTAGTTTGTAGCTATTTACCTTTCCTGTCTTTTGCTTCAAACCCGAAGCCTTTGTGATAAGTAATTATTGAGTTATGGCTCTTTTTGTAGTACCTCGGAAGCACAGATTCACCCATTTTTCGGTCTGTCTGGGACCGTTTCTTTGTCCGTGCCGAGTTGCTCTCTTTGCGGTTCGCTCGCAGAGTATTTAAGCCGGTCAGTGCCAGAGCGGGAAGTCTTTGTCCTAAGAGTTGCCCCACTGACAGTATAGCTACCACCGCTCTGAGCCATCACTGAGCTTATCTTCAACCGCATCTCCACTGGGATATCCGTAAGTCATGTTCTTGTTACATTGTGCGTTGATGAATGATGTTATTTTATCCACCAGCTGTTTATTGGACTTATGAAGAGTTACGAGCTAGATTGTCGGTTTTGCCCTGTTTCGGACAGTCGGCCATTAGCGGCCTTTCTTTAGATACGGTTGCAACAAGTTGCTTCGCTTTGGAAAACCTTGTTCCCATTTTGCCTGATGTCTGAGTGTTAGTTTCCTTTGCTGTCGAGTAGCATACTTTCAGTGCCGGATTATCCGCTGAATTTATGACTGTTGTGGCTGGTAGACCGAAAGTTGAACGAAGAGAGAGGCAGGACTGATCGAGTGATCAGTTCGTTGCAGTATGACGCACGCTTTCATTTCGCTTCGTTGGCACTGTGCCAAGTTTGTTTGTAACACTCTGCGTCTCTGAAAGAAGTATTTAGATCAGTAGCTCAGACTCTAACCAGGGCAAAACAACATGACAGCTATTTTTATGCTCGCTTGATTGTTGTACTGATCGAAGATGCTTTCAGTGCTTGTTGTTTTGCTTGATTCATTTGTTTGGTTTGATTTGCCATCGAATGTTTGTTTTGAGATTTCATATGATTTGATACGTTATTTGTATTGTGTGCTTGATGCATTTTATTTCATGTTTAATTGGGCTTTCTTGCCGCTGCTATCCTTTCTCACCTTGTCGTGCTTAGTTCCGCGTGAATTCCACTCAGGCAATACGTGTGACGTCACGAGTGCTAAAATAGACAGCCATCTTGGTCTGACCTTGACCCGCTATTTGTCGTCTGCTTGTTTACATTGGGTCGAGCAGAGTAATGCGACAGATTTCTACCTTTCCAAATTTAGTGTATGATCGGCAGTGTTTGACTATAACGTTAAATACATTCAACTAACTGGTCAAGGCTTTTATTTTGATCTGTTACAACAAGTGGCAACCCTCGCTGATTTTCTGGGTAGTCGGTTGCACACTCTTATAAAACGATCCTTTTCTCTACGGGTTAGTGCATAGTAATTATTAGTGAGTTCGACGTATGCGTACATGGCGCCCCTTATACGTATATTATGTGACTAGGGATTAAAGGCACCGGCAGCCTGTTTTAGTAAAAGTTCTTAAGGTCTCGATCCACACTCTTGATGTCACATTAATTGTTCATGCTTTAAAATGCAGGTTTCTTTCTCTCTCTCTCTCTCTCTCTCTCTCTCTCTCTCTCTCTCTCTCTCTCTCTCTCTCTCTCTCTCTCTCTCTCTCTCTCTCTCTCTCTCTCTCTCTCTCTCTCTCTCTCTATGTTGTGTCGGTCTGGGATTCTGCATTATATGGCCTAGTGTCGTTTGGTCCGGGATTGCAGATTGACACAGTGTTTGGCCATTATAGAGAGAGAACAATAGAGTCCCGATAGACAATGAATTCAATAGAGCCGCATCAGTCATTAATTTACATCATTTTTTAATATCATATTTTTGGCCCCAATTTTACCCCCGTTAATTCTGAATCAACCCTTTGATTTTTAAAAACTGACAAGCATGACTGATGCGGCTCTATTGATCTGATTATCTATCGGGACTCTATTGTTCTCTCTCTATAACTATTGTCTCTGTCAACACCTAATCATTTACCTGATCAAGTGATGCCAAGTGAAACTTAATACTTATTAACAAGTTGCAACTAACTTTTAGGAACCTGCAGAGGTAACCTTTAAGTGTGTTGCCATAAGAACTTATTAATTACTTACCCTAAGTTCTTACAAGTACTTACCCTAAGTTCTTACAAGTACTTACCCTAAGTTCTTACAACAACTTGACTCAAGTCCCAAGACACTGAGACAGATTTATCAAGATACAAGGACAATAAAAAAACTTTTTTTTCTCAGTAATACTCAGGTGGTGGTGCTGATGGGGTTAAATAATCAGGCACAAGTGGTGTAAATGACATGTCATCTCTCTGCGAAGCATATGACAAAAATATTGATTGATTACCAAATCTGATTTTTATTTGTTTAAAAGATTGTGTAGTTTTTCTGTGGTTTCCTGTACCCCTATCCTTTTTCCCTCTGCTAAAAAACTGGCCTTCAGTTCTTCAACATTGACGGGAGATTGACTACGCATTTTATTCTGTATTTCAGATTTCTGTTTCTTGTAATTATTTAAATCATCCTGGACTCGCTTAAATTCTTCGTCATCAATAAAATTATCGTTCAATGCCTTACTGATAATAAGTTTCATACTGCTCAGCTTTGCACCAGCCAGCGTACTCAATGCTTCATGTTTCTGTAATTTTGTGTGAAACCTCTTGTTCAAGGCCTCCAAACCAAAACAAGCCAGGCATGTAGCAACGCTAACAGCCTCAACTGCTATTCCAGCCAAACTCCCAATTCCTGTGGCGAACAGAACA